>CM076584.1:20160164-20760164 GCA_034641835.2 Pinus albicaulis | reverse complement strand
CGTTTGGAAAGTAGGCTTTAATGAGCTGCTTCCTTCTCCGCCATTCCTGAATATGATCAGAAATGTGGGTTGCCTTGTCCTACTTAAAATTAGCCAAGAGTTCAGTCCTAGCATCATAACGAATAGGAAACTGAAAATGATTTAAAAACATGGTAGCCAGATCTCCAAAAGTGGCAAAAATGCCCCCAGTTAACTCAATATACCACTTAGCTGCATTTCCAGTCAAGGTGCACTAAAATAACCTCAACCTAATCGAGTCATTGATCAGGGATTTTGATGAACACCCTAGATGAAAAGTGGTGATGTGATATGCTGGATCCTCTCCATTCTTTCCTTCAAACTTTGGAATATCTAAAGGTAGTTTGATGGGGACCGGAGACCACCCTGGACTATATCGGATTGGATCATTAGTCAATTTCAACAAATTTGGCAAGTTTAACGTTGCTAGAAATGGTAAACGAGGAGGAGCCTGGGAATTCCATCCCTGATAAGATGAATTTCCCACATTCTGAAAAGAATACTCTGGATTTGATGAGGCACCAAGTTGCCAGAAAGAGTTCGTAGAAAAATTTGGGCCATAGGAAAACCCTTGTGACCCAGCATTCGGAGAAGGACCCCCTCCCAACATAGAGTTACTATAAACCGGATCAGTTCCCCCCACTGAAGTAGTGAATGAAGAAGAAACCCCCTAATAAGGGTTCCAAGCATTTGAAAAAGGAGAAAAACCATGATAATCACTATACGAAGAGACAGGAACATTCCCTTGGTGACCAGCGAGAAACTGATTCCCTGCCCCTACTGCCTTAAATATGGGGTTCCACCCCGTGAAGGTAGTAGAACTTTGACCTCTAGACCATGGATTAAAATTCTGAGTCTGGGAAGTAAAAGGAAAAGACCCTAAGGAAGGATTCGAGTGAGGAATATGCCCACTTCCAAAGGGGAACCCTTGGAAAGAAGCTGATCCACTAGCCATAGTGGAGATGGGTGCGGATGTAGTTGCAGCAGTAGAAAAGGAAAACAGAGGAATTCCACTAACGGGCATTCCAAGACAAAAGGGACCAGATTGAGAAGCATGTGCTTAGGTATAACCGGAACCAAACACAGCAGCACTAGAAGCAATCGAAGATATAGCAATAGTGCCTCCTCCTTCAACTTTAGGAGGAGTCTGAATACTTGCAGCACTCACAGCCGAAGCTATGTTCCTAGTCGTGGCCATCGAAAGGTGAGAATGTGATGGATAAGGACTCTCGGGTCTCTCAGACTCAGGTCCGATGTACTCGATGATAAACGGAGAATTAGAAGAAAGAGGAGACGAAATCGAATCAAGAGATTGAGGTACTTCCTCTACTTCTACTTTTAGAAATAATACTCTCGAGGTGGGTGGAGTACTTCTCTCAGTACTGACACCAACACTAAGACCAGCTATAGAAACTTCAAGCCCTAACGGAGGATCTCTCTTCGTTGCGTCAGATAACACCGGGTGATAACCACCTTCTGAATTACTCCTACGCCTTCTTGAAGAATGCTCGGCACTCGCGGAAGACAACCCACGAAGCTGTCTCGATCAACGAATCGATCGGTCAGCCACTTTAAGAGATTGATTAGACTCAAAAAAGTATAAAGCTAAGCAATCTAGGAGCAAAGAGCACTCACTACAAAGTCCCTAAGATACAGCCAAGCAAGCGACCTTCAAGTATTTCCGCTCCGGATGATTAGGACCAGACACCAAAATATAGGAAAGCGAAAAATAGGACCTCCCGAAAGTAGTCTGCGGTAATTACGACCCAGATCCACTAGTGAAGGTAACAGAGGCAGTTACGCTGACCTCCTAACAACAGCCTTTGCCGGTGCAAGTACCCAAGCTTTGCAAGGGCACCCTCTAGAAGTACTGTTGGAAGTGATACAAGGTCTGCCTCAGGTACCACGGGTATTCCCCCCCGCAGTCACCTATGTGATACCTAGGATGGGAAACTAAGGACACCAATCTGTATCAGCAGCCAGGCGGAACGGTCTTAGGTCAAGATTCAGCAAATCAGAGAGGGGGTATCTCTCTTCTCTGCATGCACTTTCCCTCGCGCTTGACTCTTTGGAGGAGAGCTTTCCCGGTCCACCTAACAGTGTTGGATTTCGCTCATTAATAAACTTCTATGTTTCAAAATCTGAGCGGCCTTGGAGAGTTAACTCTCCACTCACCTAATCCAAGGCACTACAACCTAGCTAGTTGATGTATGACACTTAAAACAAAAATTGCTAGTTGTTTTTAAATTATATCACTTGTTTTAATTGGCTGTTATTTTATGTCAAGGGCATATGGAAGTGAAACCAATGATGTTTGTATGACGCAACAAGAAACCAATGAAAACCAAACTATATGAAAATGCACTGATTTCCTTTCGATGAAGAGTGATTTCTACACAGGTTATATGAGACTATATATTTTACTTTTCTTTTTAGATAACCAGACTTCATACACCTCAAAAAATTGCGAAAAAGACTAAAATTCTTATGTGCACCTAATGCAAATCACTAATGGCATGCAAATTCTAGGATGCAAGATCTAAGAAAGCAAAGAGAAATCTCTAATGATACCAAGGTTCAATCACTTTTTGGCAGTCCACCAATCTAATTCCAAATCAAAAGCTCAAGGTATAAAAACGCCAAAATTATACTTGATATAACAAAATGAAATCAAAAGAAGACTCCCTTCATAATCAAGTCAAGAACCGAAGAAAAAAGATTTCAACAAGGCTTCAAAAAGATGAAAAGAAACCATAAACCAAAACAAAAGCAATGGGAAACAAAAAAAAAAATTGGCTTTTGAGTTTTATGAAGAAAAGAGACTTCAAAAAAGACCAAGAAACTATCAAATTACTGAGCCAAACAAACTTTGAATTTCAAGAAAAACTTCAACAAAATTCTCTAAGCCAACTGTGTTACTCTCGTAGCAGGACTTATATGAGCAAGAGGAAGACAAGAAACTCAAAAAAGCAACTCGGTATAATAGCATAAACTTGCAGCAAACTCAAACTCCAAAGAATTAAAAGAGACTCTTTGAAAATTGCAACAAGACCTAGTCAATGAAATCAAGAAAACCAAACGCAAAACAGGAAAAAATCAAGATGCAAAGCAACTCATAAAGTTAGGAAAGAGCAAATGAGAAAAATCTCTCTGTCTTGAATACTCAGAACAACCAAGAGTCTTCAGAAAAATATCTTGGTGCTCAAGCCAGAATTGCAAGCACAACAAACCAAGACTTCACCAAATGAGCCGGTCTTCAAATAACCAAGAGAGAAACAAGCATAAAACCACTTTAAACACAGTCCAGAGACTTCAAATATATCACAGGAACAAACCTCCACAGGCAGACAAGACCAAAAAATCTCTTAAACCAAAAATTTCAAAATTTACTCAAACATACGCGCTTTCACAACTTTGCAACAAGCATGTATACGCGATTGTTGTAAAGGAAACTTGCGTATACGCGGGTTCCTTTACACAAAATAGCTTATATAAGCGATTGTGCAAAAGAAAAACCGCATATGGAAAAGTAAATAAGGACAAAAATAAAAAAGGTCAAGCCTGATCAAGAGACCAGGTCTTCAGTCTGACTGGAAAAATATTTACTGAACTGAAAAAATGATTAAAACTGTTGGAAACCTTCAAGACAGATGAAACAAGCCAAAGGTAAATCACAAAAGTGTGATCCCCAACGGAGTCGCCATTTATGTTTCAGGAAATAACTCCCTAAAGGTTTTTGGGTCGGCAACCTTCACAGATCAGGGGCACACCATTCAAGAATGACTCACTTAACCTATCTTTTATGCTGAAAACTAGATTTAATCAATTGCGGAACTAACCCGAAAGTCATACGTTTGATGTAGATCCCACAGGGTTCAAAACCCCAGCAACTCCTCGTGCTTCGTAACTTGGAAATCAAGAAAGAACGAACACGAAACACTATTTGTACAACATATATTGTTCCTAGATGTTAGTATAATTCATGTATAATATCATATAAGCAATACCGAATGTTTAACTAACAATCTTTACACATATATAAAGAGATATAAACACGTGAATATTCGGGAACAAGATGGTACTTCTTATTATAAATGGCATGTACAAGAATAGAAAGTGGAGAGATCACCTGAATCCTTCCACGGCCTTCGAGTAGACCGTCCCGTGGATCCGTCTAGCCCTCACCTCGCTAGGATTCTTCCAAGATGTGTGCACACAAGATGTCATATAAGATGATGATCATCTTCAAGGAAACAAGGGTTTCCTGAATATACCTGGGAAGTGCAGGAGGCACGGGAATATCAGACTTGAAATAGGGATCCAACAGAGTATAATCTCTATAATTTTCTCTCTCCCTTAGGCCATACACATGAGGGGCTTTTATACTCCCTCAAAGTAGTTTCAGCAGTTGGAAACAGTTGGGCCATGGGCTGGGGTGGTTGAATTACAGGAATAACCATCACCCTGCCACGAAAATAAGGAATTCATATATATTTTTAATGATTTAAATGGCATACGCGGAAAAGTATGAACGGACTCGCGTATATACGCGGAAAAGTCTAGGCATAACCGCGTATGGGATTTTTAACACTGTTTTTTATGAATTTATTCAAGTGTAGAGGGAAAGGGTGCCTAGGGCCAAAGAGACAATCATTATTCACATGAGGGTGAAAAATGATGCTATAAAAATACTGAGGTGCCAACTTCACACATGACCCAATCCTCAAGGATCTCTTCCTAGGTTTGATGCGAAAATACACATGTTCCCTAACCTGAAACTCATTAAACAACCTATGTTGATCTACATAAATTTTTTGCCTAATTTGTGTTGCCTTTAAATTCTTCTTTGTTACTTGCATTTTTTTTTCCATCTCTACTAACATATCTGGTCCAATCGACACCATGTTCACTAGATCACTCCAACTAATGGGAGTATTACAACTCTTCCCATAAAGTGCCTTAAACAGACTCATCCTCAGTGACTCTTGATAACCATTTTTGTAAGCGAACTCAACCAGTGGAAGATACTCCTCTCACTTTCGATGTTGATGCACAACATACATTCTCAACATGTCCTCCATGTCTGAAACAATATTCTTTGATATGTTAGGTCCTCGTAATTTGTTAGATTGACAAGACCAAATGTACAGGGGTAACATCAAACCAATCTTTGGATTCCTAGGACCTAGCCTTCCTGGACTCAGAGAGGGCTCTCTCTATGTTTGTATGAAAAGTGTAACTTGATAGATTTCAGGGTTTTTATTTTAGGCTAGCTATAAAGATTAGGGTTTGTTTTTTTGAGTTGTTTGGTTGGGTAGGTTGTCAAGCAAAAAAGATAGAGTATGAGAGGTTAAGACCATTGGGCTGTGGAGTCTGCAAAAGGTCTATAAAGGCACAACAATAGTTCAAGGATGCTTCGGAGGGCAAGTATAACAAAGCTAAATGGATCTTCAAGGCTCAGGTGAGTGGAATGAACATTAAATTGTGAACAAAGTAGGTGCAAAGGGCAGTTAAGAATCCTTTGTCAAATACTACAACAAGAAAGGCCTCTAAGAATACTATGCATGAAGACAAAACCAAATACAGGGCATACCATACTTCTTTGACCAAACCCTAGCAAGCAAACATCAAGACAACTATCCAGTAAACCCTATAGAGCAAGGAACTCCTAGCCTCTCCAACTAATCTACCTTCAGAGAAAGAAAACATGTAAGATGACATATAATAATGATCAAGAAGCACGGAAATCCTAATATTTCTTAATCAAACTACTAAGAACTTCTAAGCAGCCATTTAAGATGAGCAAAAGGGCAGGGCAAACCATAGACCTCTTCAGCTAAACCCTAACTAGCAATACTTTGAAGAAAATACCTCAAAAACAATGTTTAAGTGATTTCCAAAGGGCAGGGCTAACCATAAACCTCTTTGGCACTGAATCCATTAAATCATCCTTGAGATAAACAAGCAGAGTGGGTTTAGAGAGCAACTAAGAATTCTCTAAACTGACCTAGCAGAGGAAAACATGAAAGCAAGAGAAGCAGACAGACTTAATGAACTTTTGACAGCATACCTGAAGCTAAAACTTATGTTCTAATGCAAGATAAGGATGAAACAATATGTAAAACATAAGAAAATGAGAACAAAATGAGAAAAACATCACCATTAGTTATGTTCATGAATCCTGTAAAGTGCTTGGCTCCATTGTTATTCAGTCCAAAAGGATTACAAGGCTTCAAAGCCAAAAACTCTTTACAACTCAGAGCCTATGCTCAGTTCAACAAGTGAAAACCAGCATCAACCAACATGAACAATGAGGCCCTCATCCAGTATTCATCATGCAAAGGAGAGTCAAAACCCTAACTAGGGTTTTGGAGGCCATTAATTGCTCATAAATATCAATTTCGTAAAATATCCTATTCTAATAAATGTAAAATATCTCCTAACACCTAAATTTGGCAAAAAATCTGACTTTGAGGCTCTGAGTAACTTCCAAAAATATCTCAGTGTGTTTTGTTGACTTTTTTGCAAGGACGTAGCTTTGAGGTCCAAGGACACAACGCCTGCACAGGAAAAATAGGTCAACTTGCAACTAGGTTTTGAAGGCCTTCCCGATGTCAGAACGAGCTCCGCGATAGCTCGTTGGAAAGCTTATCGAGTCTAATTTCCAGAAATGCCCTTAGTTTTCTGATTGGGCTTCATTTACCTATCCAAAATTCAAAACTCCCAAGGTTGCTAAGGGCGCAGCGCCAGCCCTGAAAACAAGGCAGATAGGTGAAATTTTGCATGTTTTTGTCCCTTTTGGAGGACCAGTTTTGCTCCAAATGAGCTGAAACTTGGTGTGCATGATGCCCTTGGCCTAAGGAATCCAAAAATGTAAACTTTTCCTCTAATGGATTCCTGAGTAAAAATCGTAGCGACAAGAGTGTTGCGCCCTTGGCCCTCAAAAAACAGTCAAAAATTCGTAAGTGCAGAAATGTGCCCAAAGTTGGATTTTGTTCAGCTGATTGTGTTTGGGAGGCTGGTAAGGGAAGAATCAATAGGTTTATTAAGGTTTTATTCCTCCTTTGCCTCTTTGAGGGCTTCTCCTTATTGGCATTTTCTTCATTGATATCTTCTTCACTGCCCTTTTCTGCCTTACTGATATTTGCCTTATTTCATTGCTACCCTCATTGCTCTTATGACTGCCCACATCATCACTGCTTGATTCATTATCACTTATGTTGCTTTATGTTTCATCCTTGCCTCATTCACATCATGTTCATTTTCTTCATCTACACTGCTTTGTGTTTCATCATTATCTGCCTCTTTGTCATCTGTATCCATGTTCTTTGCCTTCTTGATATCTGACCCTCATTGTCACCTTCCTATTGGTTGATTTATTATTGCTCCCATTTACATCCTTCACTCTGCCTTTGAAAACCCTAGGACTGCACAATAAAATGAGATGAAGGGATGGAGGATGGCAGTCTTTGCAAATGAATGATATGGATGGGTGAGTGAGGGTAAGGATATAGGAATATGACTGAGAGGTAAAACTCAAGGACAACCTTAACTACTATGTCACACACTGTTGTGCAACACCTTGCACTAATGTCAATTTCAAATGAAGAAAATGCAATGTAAGGACAATCTGTTTCAGTGTGAGGGGCAGAGCTTGTGAGTGAATGGGGTGAATGTAGGCACAGCATTAGATGATATCACTGGTCTTCTTTTGCAGGCAAGTGAATAAGTGTTTTTAAAACAGTGATGTTCAAGCATGAAAATTAGGGTTTCCTCCGTACGTCTTCAATCTTCCTTTAGTCATAAATCACCACAAATGCTTGAGGAAAATCTTGATGAGATGCACTTACCCTTTGCTAGTGCTTGGAGAAACTTGGAGGCAGTTTGAAAACGATTTGAAGCAGATTGAGAGGTTGTTTTTCTTGGAGGGCCTCCCTGGCCAAACGCGCAGCGCCTGCCCGGGCTTGTCAGGCGAGTTGGGCAAAGGTGGGAAAAGGGCGCAACGCCTGCCTGGCACGCAGTGCCCATGCTTCTTTGTCGGGTCTATCGGGTAAGAAACATGCAGGCGCAATGCCTTGCCAAGTGCGCAGCGCCTACCTCCAGGCGTGCAGCGCCGAACAAATTTGCACGAGGGGGGCTGCCAGGCACGCAGCGCCCGACACTTAGTCAATTTTTTGACCGGAAAACTCAAAAAATCCTCCCTTTGAAACTTTTAATCCCTTGCAGGTGAAAAATGATTCATATGAAGTGCATAAAGAGTTCTTTAGGCATGTGTCATAGGTTTTATCTTTGTAGCTCACTTTATACTTGTTTTTAGGTCTCTTTCACCTTATTACACTAATAGTTTGCTGAGATCCCTTTTTTTTACACTATTTGCTCTGCAGGTGATTAAGATGATGAATTCTGACTTTTCTTTAGATAAAGGAGGCATGACATGTTTGTTTTAACAGATTTGTTTAAACAGTGACATCCTCAAACCACCCCTTGTTTGTAGCATGGAGTTGAACTCATACCTTTTACCTTATATGGCCACTTCTGATTAGCAGGTGCCTAAAAACACTGATTTTGACCTTTCTTTTGCTGTTGATGTATTTCAAGTTCACCTTTCATAAGTTGGGGATTTGATCACAGTGACATCTTCAAAATCTTCCTTTGCTGCCATCATGAAACTCAACTTTGTCTTTTCAATTTGACTGGCAGTTTTACACTGTTTGTAGGCAGGGCTGCAAAATGTCTTCCATGAGGAGAAGATCTCCTATCTCACCAACTTTCTACATGATAGACCCTTTAACACTCCTGCAAGAATGTCAAAGTTCACATTTACCTTTTGCAGACTCTGAAACTGAATGATATTCTTCTTTGGAAATTGTGACTTTGGAACACATGAAACCCTAATTGACCTAGTGGGGGGTTCTTTGACTTGGTCTTGACTAAAAATTGGCTTGGAGTCTTCATATGTAAAAACAGAGTATCGAAAAAGTGGTGTTTTGAAAATCAAAAATCCAATGTACTTGATTTATCTAAAGAGCCTACAGAGGTAGTTTTGAGACTATCAACGCTTGACACACCTGGTGAACATGGGAATGAATAGGCTATAGGAAACCCTAGATGGTAAATGGAGTTATGAGCAAGGGAAAACAAAGTGATGAGGTCATAGGCAGTGAGAAATGATAGATGAGTGGCACAAGCCCATAAGGAGTTTCTTAGGAGTGACAGGGTGACCATGAAAAGGCTAGATGATAGAATAGTGAAAAATTTTCTCTAAGGATAATGAAGGCAGTGAGATTTCTAAAACTCACAATGTTCAAAGAATGTTGTTTTTAGAAATCTAGGACCAATTTTTAGTCATCTACAGGTAGTAAAATTACTGATGACTAACATGATACACCATGAAACCTCACTATGTCTCTGATGAAGACTTTTGCCACATCATTAGCTGAATAAGCACACTTCACCGGAATGAAGTGTGCTACCTTTACCAAACTTTCAACCACAACAATAATAGAATCATGGCATCTAGATGTCCACAACAAACATATAATCAAATCCACGGAAATAACCTCCCATTTCCACTCTGGAATCAGAATCGGCTGTAGTGATCCACATGGATGCTTACACTCTACTTTTACCTGTTGATAATCCAAGCACCTAGCCACGAACTCAGCCATTTCTTTCTTCAAATTCAGCTAATAGTAGAACTTATTCACTATTTTCAATGTCTTATGGTATCCTGGGTGACCTTAATACGACTTAGCATGAATTTCCCTCAATATAAGCTTCTTGAGCTCACTGTTATCTGACACGTATAATTTCCCTAAATCTGATCAAACCATATGTTGTGAGATGATAGTCCAAATCCTAATCACCTACACCCTATTGTAATATGTGCCTAAGATCCCTATACTTGTCATCATGTTGACCTGCCTGTAAGGTCTAATCCTGTAGATCTGTCCCATATGAACTCATAGCTGCTATATGATTTACCTGTGCTCTTCTGCTAAGAGCATCTGCAACCATGTTCTCTTTTCCCTTAATGTACGTGATCTCAAAGTCAAATTCATTTATCGTAGTTAACCATCTAGATTTCCTGGAATTTAGATTTGGTTGGTAAAATAGGTAAGTCAATCCACTCTGATCACTCATCAAGATGAACCTCCTTCCAAGAAGATAGTGTCTCCCCATCTTCAAAGCATGGATGATCATTTCCAACTCAAGATCGTGCGTAACATTATTCTGCTCGTGCTCATTCAATTTCCTTGATTCATAATATACCACTTGACCCTCTTGCATCGAGACTCCACCAAGTCCTCTCTTGCATGATTCTATATACACCACGAACTCTTTATCCAGATCTGCAATATTAGAATTGGAGCATTTGTCAACAGTTGCTTCAACTTCTCAAAACTTGTTGCACATTCCTCCGTCCATTCAAATTTCTTACCTTTCCTTTGCAATGGTGTAATAGGATAAGAAATATGTGAGAATTTCCTTATGAACCTCCTATAATAACCTGCCAACCCCATAAATAACCTTACCTCATCCACATTCCTAGGAGCTTCCCATTCCATGATTGTTTTTATCTTTTCTGGGTCCATTGTTATGCCTTCCTTAGAGACCACATGCCCCAAGTAATGGACCTCTATCTGAAATAAACTGCATTTGCTAAGCTTAGCATACAATTGGTGTTCCTTGAACAATCTCAACATTGTTGCTAAATGTTCGACATGTTCTTCCTCATTCTTAGAATATATCAATATATCATCAATGAACACAATAACAAACTTGTCCAGATAAGGACACAACACACTATTCATCAAGCACATAAAAGTAGTTGGCACATTAGTCAAACCAAATGGAACTTCAACAAACTCATAATGCCTGTACATGGTCCATAAAGTAGTCTTGTAGATGCCCTCCTTTGATGTGTACCTAATGTTATCCTGATCTCAAATCAATCTTCGAGAACACTGCTGCTCCCTTCAACTGATCAAACAAATAATCAATCCACGCAACGGATATTTGTTTTTTATGGTAACCTTGTTCAATTACCTATAATCGATGCATAACCCGAGAGTACCATCCTTCTTCTTCACAAACAATATATGTGCACCTCACGATGACACACTTGGCCTAACGTATCCCTTATCAATCATTTCCTTCAACTGCAACTTCATTTCCACTAGCTTTGGTGTGCTCATCATGTATGGTGCCTTTGATGTTGGTGATGCTCCTGGTACCAACTCAATATAAAAGTCCACTTCCCTATGAGGCGGTAACTCCGGAACCTCTGTGGAAAAATACATCTTGAAATTATTGTAGAACTGGGTACCTGTTCAAGACTTTCGCATCCTCAACATCCTTAGCTTTATCACTGGAGATATGTACTGCAAATAACACACACCCTTTCTTGCGATTGCGCTTTTCCTACATAACTGTCACCATTCTGACTGATGTTGCCTTCTTCTTACCCTACAAGATTCTATGTTCTACATTGTCATTTAAGCACTCGATAGTCTTGTCATAAACGTCCACCTTAGTCTTGTGAAGATACAACCAATCCATACCCAACAATATATTGTACAAACCCAACATAAGCACATTTAAATTCGTTGATGTAGGCATACCATTCAGTCCAAATGCACAAGCTCTTACCCAGTGATGAAATCTTTTCTTTGTACCTGTATCCAACTACACTCACCAAGATTCTGCATGTACCTCTTTATTCAAACTGAACTTATCCACCAAGTCAGGGTTAACATAACTATAATTAGATCCAAGGTCAGTCAAAATAGAAACAACTTGATCACAAATCTTATTGTCCATCTCAATAATAGATGTCTAGTGATCCGCCTTCCTATTATCCAACGCTACATAAATCCGCGGAATACTCTATCCAACATACTCCACTGTATGTGCTTCCTAAGCATTGTAAATACGTGGTTTTCCACCATGATGTTGTGGACGATATTTCCTGTGATGATCTTTGCCTCATGTCCAACAGTGTAAAGGATTCCTGCCACCGTCCTTGTTCTGCTCCTCGAATTGAAATCTCTGCCCTCTATCAAATGCATTAAAATTCTTAGGCGGTGATGGATTTTCTTTGTTACCTCTGTCCCGAGGTCTTGTTCGCTTCTTATCCCATTTTACTTTGTTCTTTGGATTACCTCTCCAATCATGCTTAGCTTAGATCCGCGCTTTGATTTCTCATAACAATGTTTTAACTTTCTAATGGATTTTTTCCAATGATCTAGGCTCATCGAACTCAATTATGTCTTTGAATGCTATCGACAACCACTAATGAATCTTTGAATCTTCACTTTCTCCTCCTTCAGATAAGACACATATCTCAACAACTCCAAGAACCTGTTAGTGTACTCCTCATCGGTCATAGAGCCCATCTTCAACTCATAAAATTATTTTGCCCTGTCATCATAGTATCTCTTAGATAGATACTTCTTCCTGAAAAGTCTCTCGAACTCACTCCAAGTCAACTCCTCTTCATGAATACCTCTGACATTCTTTACATATTCCCACCAAATGTATGATTTACCTTTAAGACTGAATGTAGTTGCTATGGCCTTCATGATTTCTGAACAGTCATGCAACTGAAAGAACTTATTCATCCCAAGTAACCACACTTCTGCATCCTGTGACTTCTTCATTTCTCCATTGAATGTAGGTGGCTTTGATTTCTTGAACTCATCTGACAAATAACCCCTGTCATTCCTCCTGTAAGGATGATAGTGATGATGACCATGATACATGTCTGAACTATAACCAGAGTAATGCCCATGTCTGCTACCTCTCCTATCAAGTGTGTCCAAGAATCTGCCATCCTTAACTGTATCATCTCTATCTGACCTGTGCCCACCATGAGACCTGCTAACATATTCTCCATTAGTCCTATCCTCTTTTCCATGACTTATCCTAAGTGGTCCTTAACTCTACAAGTATGAAAAACTCTGAAGGATAATTGAATTAACCTCTGCTTGTTTCTCTTGTGCCCTGGCAAGTCTCAAATAAAAATAAACAAACAAATAAACAAAAATAAAAATAAATAAATCGTATATTCATCTTATAAATATTTCAATACATGATTTAAATAAATGATTTGGATATCTATATTAACTAATATATTTCAATATGAACGTCTCATATATGTATATAGAGAATATATATATTAGTGTTCCAAAATAAGAAATAAATAAAAGTAAAAAAAAAAATATAGTGACTTCTTAACAAGAGGAAGATTTGGGCTTGAAGTATGCCCTAAAATTGCTTCTACTTGGCTAAGAGCTCTTCTTTCTCGAATGTAAGGAAAGAGGTTAATGGCCCAAGACCTAGAGGTATCAGGCAAAACCTGCCTCCTTAGGGACCACAATAGGTAATTCCTGGTGGTGCAGTTTTCCTTGAATAACGGAGATGAGTGATTCTGCCTCCTTAGGGACCACAATAGGTAATTCCTGGTGGTGTAGTTTTCCTTGAATAACAGAGATAAGTGAGTCTGCATTCACGGATAACTACTAGTGATGGTTGTCACTACTAATTTGACAACTGAGTTATGATAAGTTTTTCAACTATGTGAAAGAAAAGAGATAGATGTGTAATTCATTCAATTCTTAATATAAAATTTACATGTAACATTTAAAAAATATTATTAATAATAAATAATTTCAATGTGGATTATAAATGAAATATTTTAGTATGCAAAATCAAATAATATTGATGTGTATTTAAAAATATGTTAATAAAAAATAAATTTTAATATAAATAATGTGATTTATAAATAAAATATTTCAATGTCAACTAAGCATATATGTTAATATTATATTATATTCTTCTGTTGAAGACATTTTAAACATTTTAAATACTCTCATTATTTTACATTTTGATTTTTTTGGGGTAGTCTTTAAGCGAGAATTTTTTGAGTTTCCCACAAGTTTCTAGCTAGAATTGGAAGAAAAATTTGTGGCCAAATCTTGATTTGTGTTGTTTAAATTAGGTTGTTGACTGCATGTGTGGATTCAACACCCTCAAAAATCCTTGGGGCACTTCGATTGTGAATAATTCATTATAAAAATTGTGGTTTCAATGAACTTCAATTGTGAAGAATTCACTGTAAAACTTGTGATTTCAATGAATCCCCACCAGATTCTAGACAAATTAGATTAGAAAACAAACTTTCCAAAAAGTCGCACTTAAAGACTAGTCAGATTTTTTTTAGGTATAATTTTTGTTAGTCAATTTTGTTTGAAATTTAGCGAAAATTAGTTGGAATTGCAAGATTAAGTTGTGTGGTTTACAAAAACTTTCATAACATTGTACCTATCTATGCATTCAAAAATGCAATTTAAATAATGAAAAAATAAAGTTGTGTAGTTTGCGCAATCCAAGTGTCCAAGTAGACTTTCAATCCATATATGCATTCAAAAATACAATTTAAATAATAAATATTAAGCATGGTGTGTGTATATATCCATTTTAACCACTCATAAATCTCAAGATAAATTAAAACTTTTATAATGCAAACTTTTCTCTAAATTTTATATTCTAAAAAATATTTGTATATTAAGAAATTTAATTTCTTTTTACATCGATAAATTTATAATTAATTTATCTTGACAAATTTATAGTTAAAATAAATCTATAATTATAAAAATGTCTTTCAGATTAATCACATCATAAAATTATAATCAACTTTTAAAACCATCTAATGTAGTTCATATTAATCTTACTATTAAAAATAATTAAAATAAAATTATAAATTACTTAATTTTTTTCATTCTTAATTTTAGTGATATGATGATGATGGTGGTGGTTAATTTCCACTCAAATCAAACTTTGGTCTATCTGACCTAAAGAAACGTATTATTTAGTTTGTTTTAAAATTGTACTCCTATACTCAAAGAGCTTCACGAATTTAGTCTGTTTTAAAATTGTACTCCTATGCTCAAAGAGCTTGGAGAGAAGCGTTCCGAGCTCACTATAATTTTGACATGTTAAAAGGCTAGGAAGGTCGGTATTACAACAAAGATTATGAAACTGAGATTTAATGTGGGTGTACGCAGGGCACTCTAAGAGGAACTTATTTTCATCCTCAATGTTCATATTCTCACAGAGATGACAGATCCTTTCCGCCCATGGTGTTTTAGGAACCGCCCAATGACCTGTTTCACTATGGAGCTCATGAGAATTCGTTCTTATCTTGGCTATATTATTTTTTTTTTGAGCTAGTTAAAACAAAGAGATACTTTTGATCTTTTACATAGTAAGATTGATAACCTCCTTATAATAGTAAGATTGATAACCCCTTTTTGGTTTATATATTGGCAAACTCGAAGAGTGGTTAAATTTGCAAGGTGGGGATGGTGTTCAATTGGGGGAGTTTGTGATAAAGCTTCTTCTATATGCCGATGATCTTGTGTTGGTTGCTAAATCAACCCATGGATTGCAAATGCACCTATATTCCCTTGAGCATTTTTGTAAAGCAGTGGGGATGCAAGTCAATACTAGTAAGATCAAAATAATGATTTTCTCTAATAAAAGGAAGCAAAGGCAACATACGTTCTTCTTTGAAGGCAACATTCTTGAATAAGTAAATGAATATAAGTACCTCGAAATTGATTTCAACAACAAGCTTAATTGGGAGGATTGCAGAAAGAAAAGAATTTTAGGAGGGTGGAAAGCACTATATGCACTTCAAAATAGATGTAGAGAGGCAGACTTATGGGATTAGAACATGATCAAAGTACTTTTTAGACTCCTAGTTTGTCCAATGCTATTATATGGGTGTGAATTTTGGGCTAGCAGCATCCCTGTTTCAAAATGGAAACAAATTCAAAAAATTCAAAAACACTTGATCATGAGCAAGTTCAAAATAAAAAGTTCGGTTCCTTATGAGATAATGTTGAGTGAAACAGGGGCAGCTCCCATCGAAGCAATTGCCATGGTGTGTCTTATAAGGTATCTAAAAAGAATTGAGCAAATGGGAGGAGGTAGATGGCCGGAAGTTATCTTCAATGAAGGTATAAGTGAAATAAAGAAATTATGGATGAGACAAAACAACAAATGGATGCAAAAATGGGATATTTGTCTGAATGCATGTCCCACAAGTAGCAAGGAGTTAAAGAGTTTTGTGTTTGAGAAGTTCCGTAAGGGTATATGGGGAAAAGAGTTGGGTAGAAAGAAGAAGTATTATGTTCAGGAATTCAACCCCACTTGTGATTTCCAACAAAAATAATATATTGGAGCTAACATTCCGTGGAGAACAAAGGTTCTTACTACTTCATTAAGAACTAACTCACATCAACTTTGGTGTGAAACGGGATGGTGGAAGAGACCTAAAGAAGCTTGGGAAGAAAGGGTATGTACTTTTTGCACTTCTGGGGCAATGGAATCAGAAAAAACATTTCATTTTGGAATGTGACGCTTTTAGAGACATCAAGGACAATTACTACAATATGTTAGCATCAATTCCATGGCATTGTCTTTTCACTGAGTGAACTATTAAAAGGTTGGGTCAGCTCATCATCAATTTGAGTAAGAAAATGATTGAATTACAGAAAGCAAAAAACAAGGAAGCTGGAGTTCCATAGACTATTTTAAGGAAGCTAGGTCCATAGACTATTTTTAATCTCATAAACATTAAAATATCATTCATTTATTCATTAATATGTGTAACATCATTCACCCACATAAACTAATTAAAATAAAATTATAAATTACTTATTTTTTATCATTCTTAATTTTAGTAATACGTGTAACATCATTCATCCACATAAATTAACTAACTGAACACAAATCACCCACATAAATTAACTAACTAACACAAAGCTGATCTTGGAGGTATATGTAATCTTCATAACCAATGAACATATTCCAACCAAACAACCAAATAAGGCTAGTTTCTATTATGTGAGCTCAATGGAAACACAATGGTAACCAAAGAGTGATACATACGCTAAAGGTTTCATATTTTCGGTAAAAATCACATATAAGAAATTTGTGTTTCATTTTGGAATGTGACGCTTTCAGAGACATCAAGGACAATTACTACAATATGTTAGCATCAATTCCATGGCATTGTCTTTTCACTGAGTGAACTATTAAAAGGTTGGGTCAGCTCATCATCAATTTGAGTAAGAAAATGATTGAATTACAGAAAGCAAAAAACAAGGAAGCTGGAGTTCCATAGACTATTTTAAGGAAGCTAGGTCCATAGACTATTTTTAATCTCATAAACATTAAAATATCATTCATTTATTCATTAATATGTGTAACATCATTCACCCACATAAACTAATTAAAATAAAATTATAAATTACTTATTTTTTATCATTCTTATTTTTAGTAATACGTGTAACATCATTCATCCACATAAATTAACTAACTGAACACAAATCACCCACATAAATTAACTAACTAACACAAAGCTGATCTTGGAGGTATATGTAATCTTCATAACCAATGAACATATTCCAACCAAACAACCAAATAAGGCTAGTTTCTATTATGTGAGCTCAATGGAAACACAATGGTAACCAAAGAGTGATACATACGCTAAAGGTTTCATATTTTCGGTAAAAATCACATATAAAAAATTTGTGTCGACCCATTTAGAACCTTATTTGTTATTGATAAGAGAACTAAATAAAATTATAAATTACTTAATTTTTATCATTCTTAATTTTAGTAATACGTTTAAAATTAACTAACTGAACCAGTACATGGTAAGTACAATCAATCGATGAATAGCGTTCAACATAAATCAGTGCCATGTCAATTCGGAGCATACACATAAGTCTCTGCCCGCTAAAAGTTAAAAGGAGCCAATAAAAGGAATATATCCTACAAGCTTAATCCACCGCTCTTCCAGGTTACGGGATACATTATAAGTCGTCTGTCTATCTTATCGACCATCTACCATTTTGCTTCTCCAATTCTATCCAAATCTCTGCAAATCTGCACAGTTTTGGGCAATCCATGACCTCAACGATGGCCGCGACGGCCAATTTAGGCCTTCGATCTCCGCCAACAATGGCCGTCAGGGACCGGATAGCATTTTATCCATCACTGGGCGCCTCGCCCACAAGACGCCGCCAGTGCTTCGCTGGAGTCCGCGCAGAAGCCCCCGACGCGACGGTGGCCGAAAGGGGCAGCGTACCCACAAAAGGTAAGGATACCGATGACCCAGTTCACCAGTTCTTGAAAAGGGATTACAAGTATGGCTTTGTATCAGACATTGAATCCGAGTCCATACCCAAAGGGCTGTCTGAGGAAACCGTTAGGTTAATTTCAGCTAAAAAGAAGGAACCTGAATGGCTTTTACAATTCAGACTCAATGCTTACAGAAAGTGGTTAAAAATGGAAGAACCCAAGTGGTCTGATAACTTTTACCCACGCATCAATTTCCAAGACCTTTGCTATTATTCTGAACCTAAACAGAAAGAGCAGAAGAAGAGCCTGGATGAGGTGGACCCTGACCTGCTTGAGACTTTTCAGAAGCTGGGCATACCCCTGACTGAGCAGAAGAGATTGGCCAACGTTGCCGTAGATGCTGTTTTTGACAGTGTTTCCATTGCTACCACGCATAGGAAGACTCTACAGGCTGCTGGGGTTATCTTTTGTTCGATATCGGAGGCAGTTCGGGAGTATCCTGATATGGTTAGGAATTATCTTGGCAGGGTTGTGCCCCCTGCTGATAACTATTATGCTGCCTTGAATTCTGCTGTTTTTAGTGATGGCTCCTTCTGTTACATCCCCAAAGACACTGTGTCGCCCATGGACATATCTACTTATTTCAGGATCAATGCGATGGAGACCGGGCAGTTTGAGAGGACTCTTATTGTTGCAGATGAGAGGAGTTCTGTGAGGTATCTGGAGGGATGCACTGCGCCATCCTATGACACCAATCAGCTCCACGCCGCAGTCGTGGAGCTCTATTGTGCCGAGGGCGCAGAGATTAAGTATTCTACTGTACAGAATTGGTATGCCGGGGATGAGGAAGGCAGAGGTGGGATTTATAATTTTGTTACGAAAAGAGGCTTGTGCGATGGAGACAAATCAAGGATTTCGTGGACCCAAGTAGAGACTGGTTCAGCAATCACCTGGAAATACCCAAGCGTGGTTTTGAAAGGCGATGATACGATTGGGGAGTTCTATTCTGTTGCCTTGACAAATAACTATCAACAGGCAGATACAGGGACAAAGATGATCCATATAGGGAAGAATTGCAGGAGTAGGATTGTTTCTAAAGGTATATCTGCAGGAAAGTCGAGGAACTGCTACAGAGGATTGGTGCAGGTGCAACCAAATGCTCATAATGCAAGGAATTTTTCACAGTGCGATTCGATGCTCATCGGTGACCAGGCAGCTGCAAATACTTATCCTTACATTCAGGTACAATTTGAGTTGCATTATAAAGTCTCTGATTTCATTCATTGCCAGTCCTGCTTGTGTCCCTGTAGCTCTTCAACTATTGTCTTTTCTGGAATATGATTGTGTAAAATAGACACTCACAGGTCACTGCATGTCATTGTGCATACCCTCTGTTTTATATGCAATTAGAAGTGAGTAATATGCTGCGTGCACAGCTAAAAATCCTAGCAGGCATGATGAATCCAGTCTGATCATGGAAAACGAAACCAAGAATCCTAAAATATAAACAAAATTGCGACCGGCTGGAAAAACACGATGAAAGATTCCATGCCAACAATAGTCTGTTTAATGCAAGCTACTAGTATTTCATAATTTTCAGAGATGGTGGATGTCATCATAAAATGAAGACGCCCTCAATCAAAGTTACTGACTAGAAGATAAATGGTCAGTGCAAATGTTTACTTGAAATAGGCTAAAGTTAGGTAATTGAAACAATTGAAACAAGTTTGAAATTCACTAGAAACACAACCCCGCATCGTTTTATTTCCAGTTGTCAATATAATATTGAATAAAATTATGAGCGCTTCTATTTCAATTGACTATACATAAAATGACAAAGAGGGCTGATTCTTTTAAAAGCTATATACATCGTTAAATATAAGATATGATAAGGATGGCTCAAACTATAAAAAGCTATATCCATCACCAACTATAAGATAAGAGATAATAAGATAAGAATAAGTTTGCCTTAATATCACATTTAAGCTTTATATTGCTTAGAACTGATGCATATTGTATCTTATTCTGCATATGTTAATTGTATTGTATAACTTCAGTCTGGATCATTTTTCAAATATAAAATTGTCAAATATGTAGAAGTTGCATTACACGTAGCTTAGATCCACACACATATAAAACATTAGAAATATGGCCGGGGAATGAGCATGCATTTGCACACTGGTTTAAAATTTCCCCTTGGTTGGTGAAGAACCTATTTAGAACTATCGCTACTTTTGGTGGAGTATTAAGTTATTAACCGAAGCTGACAAAGTTTAGTCTCTTAAGTGAGAGACAAAGGCTATTTCTAATGTTATATAGAAGTTACCTTTCAGGTAGCTTAGATTTACACTGAAGTAATTATAATATTCCAACTCCATTTTTTTTTTACACTTTTAGACAAGTATATAAATATCTTTCAGATTAATCACATTATTATGAATTGGTCGATATTTCGAACCAGTTAATGTGGTTTATCTTCAAGACAAAGGTGATTCGAAACATAAACCAATTCATAATAATGTGATTAATCCGAAAGGCATTTATATACTTTATGGATCACAAAAGTCTTAAATCTAACTTTTAAACAATATAAAAAATTGTCCAGTTTAGTGTGATTATGCAATTAAACAGTCGATTTTGTTTAAGACATTTCCTATTTGGAACATTTTGAATTCCGAAGTGGGATCTTGGATAGGTTTCTATTATTACCATATATCACGTTTTAAGTATACGGTGTTTCATCATTCACGCAGAAGGCTTTAGGAGCAATCCTGAAATACGTGCTTGCTTCCATTGTCTTTCTAATATGTGCAACCTTTTTCAGGTGAAGAACCCAACGGCCCGTGTTGAACATGAAGCGAGTACCTCAAAAATTGGGGAAGATCAGTTATTCTATTTCCAGCAGAGGGGCATTGATCCAGAGAAGGCAGTGGCAGCTATCATTAATGGCTTTTGTCGGGTTGTATTTAATGAGCTTCCACTAGAATTTGCTGCTGAAGTAAATCAATTGATGAGTTTGAAGCTTGAAGGCAGTGTTGGCTAGGTTTGGCTAGGTGTTGCAAGGTCTCTATGTAACACTATCTATGTACATGATTCTAATGCCATGAGATGGTGTCTCAATAACACTACTGTTTAGTGTTAGATGTAGATAGCTTTCTCGTGTCGTACAGGGAAATCATATCATTATATTTTCTATGAAATCTGGGATTGCCTTCAAAGTTTGTCCCGGGTAAGGAAATATGTATGTACTCTTGAATTTATCTCTGTTGTAATGAGATTAAGAATAAAGTTGTAATTGCAAAGAATTGGGATCTACCATGTAAGCTTTCTTTACTACATGAAATTCTTGGTTTGTTAGATCCCAACTAGTTAGGATTGAATTTGTTTTTGTTGTAATGAGGTTATGAATAAAGTTGTCATTTCAAGCACTGGGATCTACCATGTAAGCTTTCTTCACTACATGAAATTGTTGATTTTATTAGGGTTATGAAGTGTCCTCCTTCATGAGAATATTTTTTGAATGTTCTATTCTTGCTCAAAAAATTACAGATTACAGAAAGGTGGAAAATAAATGGAATACAGCTGAAGGGTTTCTGTTTTAAAATATGTGGAGGGAGTGTAAAATCATTTTCAGTTGCCTTCAGATATTCTGAAGCACCCACTAAAGTGCTTCATTTTCCTCCCAGTTAATTCCTTTTCTGCTATTCCAGTCCTTCTAGAAGCCCCCCTCCAAAGTGATTTCTTAACTATATGTTGGAGGGAAAGTGATTACTTCGGATTACTATTTGATAAGGACCAAGGGATGAGAGAGCTTCATATTCTTCAATCTCTTCCCCAAGTTAAAAGCACCATATCGAACAATTGCCTTTCTGTTTAATCGTTACGACAATCACTCGAGCATTTGTTAGGCTTTTGAGACCTTTTTTAATGATTTTTTTTTCTGAAAGCCGTGTTCTCAATTAAGGAAATTAGGGAAAAGGTGGAAAATGATGCAATCGAAGGATTTTCTTTTTAGTGCCTAAGAATGCCTTGCTAATGTGAAGGGCTTGGTATTTTCTTTACTCAAGATTAGTGGCATTTGACTTTCCTAGCCTTCATTTTAATTTCTTTTTTGCCGATAATGCTATCCTTGACACTGCTCACAGCTACCACACGCGGCTTGGCACCTGATGTTACCATTACTTGGATTGTTGATCGACGATTCTCTATTGCTTATCTGGGAGTTTTGGCCTTAAACGCTTATGCAGGGAAAATTTACCCCTCCTTTTGCCACCACCCCCGGCCATTGTGCTACCATACATCTGATGCCAAGCCAAAAAATTGGGAACATCGATAAGGGGTTTTCTTTGGGTGCATTCTTGATTTCCGCATTATCGTGCGATAAGAACTAGGAAGGAGGTGACCTAGTTGTTGCAGAGGTGTGGCATTAGGTATGGTGTTCTTGCACTCCTTTTGCAGATGGGTTAGTATGCCAGTTTCCATGTGGTGAGTACGATGACTTCTTTCTTGTAGGGTAAAACGAAGTAATGCATTACTGTTGGTTTTTCTAATAGTGAAGTGTATAATTTTGTATTAAAAGTTGCTCGAGTCGAACTGGTGAGCACGGAAATTCAAAATTGGCTGCAGCACATAGACAAAAAGATACATAACCAAGCCCAGATGTTGTATTAGAGCCTATTCGACTACAGTGTGACTGCTCCTGTCATGTATACCGCATTGCATGCAGCGATAATAATAGAACTACCCTAGTATGCTTAACATAAACTAGTAAATATAAGACTAATATTACTAACCCTGATGGCCCTCAGCGGCATTCCCGAGCTGGTCATGGACATTCATGTCTTCACCTCTTCCTTGGTTATCTTCATTCAGTTGGAGCACTGACATCATAGCGTTCACATAAACCTGTCAACTTGAGAACTCCCACTCCTCGTGATGTTTTGCATTTCCAAACAAGGATCGAGGGGATGATTCCTCTGGCAGTTATTGTAGACAAATGGAGTGGGGGAGACCAAAAGCTCATGAAAACCCTACATGAGCTACAAGCTGAGATACCATAGAGTTCAGAGAACTCAGTGGGATTTCAGTTTAAGATATTTTCAACGAATTGCAACATTGATTTCAACGCTATGCTTGTATTCCCATTCAACATGCATTAAAGTTTCCCTGGAATTGGAGATGGTGACGCTACATCAAACTTCCACTACCATTTTTTCACATCTTTCAAGAGCTCTCTGGATTTCTTTTAAATCACGAAGCACACAACACTTAGGCTTACAATGGCAATGTCTCATTGTCTTTCTTGCCTTGTTCCCAAGACTTTAGCAAACACAAGCTAACAAGCACAATGTGACCAAACAGAACCAACCAACAATTAATATGCCACAAGAAAACACTCCAAGGAGCAGAAATTTATGTTATCCTAAGAATTGATAAATTTCACCTTTTTACTCCAAGGTGCAGAATTTTTTGTTATCCTAGGAATTGATAAATTTCAACTTTTTACTAGAGATTTCTCTGATCTTAATCCTAGTGAATTTTCATTAAGGCTGTTGTGAAATACAAATAAAACAACAGTGACAAGAGACAGTATTTCAACTCTTAGCAAGCCCAATCATCATAATTAATTCAACAAAAAATATGCCATTGTGTTCCAATAAGTTTCAACCTTTTAGGGCAATCTTGTCATGTGTACAAATATTTGAAAAACACTTATGCCAGCTATAAAAACAATAATAAATATGTCCTTATATTCTTTCTTCATTTAGTGTTAAATAACTTAACATATTCATCCTTGTATTCTTCCATTATAATGTTAAATCACTTGACATATTCAACTTTAATTCATCTCAAATCAATAAGTCATACACTTGGAAATTACAAACTATGAAGAGTTACCACTTGAGATTCATGGTAAAGGGTTGTTAAAATGTTTAAGGGTGAGAATTGGGTTCCATCCTACATGTTCAATTGAGGATGCATGTGCTTGTGAAAATTTGAAACCCTAGGTGACTAATGTCACCTAATGTCTTCAATACATGATAGCTTGATAGCTAGAAATTAGTTAGTGGAAGTGTAAAAACAATTTCACACATACACAAAAATAGTATTGCATAGTTATAGAGATCACCTTGAACTTGAGTTTCTACTAGAAATTAGTTAGTGGAAGCGTAAAAACAATTTTACACACACACAAAAATAGTATTGCATAGTTATAGAGATCACCTTGAACTTGAGTTTCTACAAGGTGCTTGAGAGGTACACCTGTTGAAAAAGAAAAAGAAAAAGTTCTATGTTGTACAACTTATACAACATGTGCATATGGCTGCACGGATTTGTCCATATAATTGTACATAACCAATATGGACCATTGCCCGATGCTTGGATTTGCTTGTCTAAGTCTCTGCTCTCTCTTTCTCCTCAATAGCTCATCCGTTGAATTGCTTGTCTAAGTCTCTGCTCTCTCTTTCTCCTCAATAGCTCATCCATTGAATTGCTCAAGTGTGTTGCAAGCCTTTTCCTTGACCCATCTTTATACTTTTAGTCGAGTATCTATTTTGAGATTACTCATAGTCTAAGTCGTGCATGAGATACAATTTTAAACTCAATTGTTGAATATAAAACTTTCACTTTTTTACTCAAGTGAATTACAAAATAGATTACTATTCAAAACTATCTTGTACTACTTCTCACACCCTCACACTGAACCTGTGTGGAAGTTCATGTTTTGAGATATAATTTTCAACTCTTCTTAGTGAGGAAGGAATCTGCACCAATCCAAGTTTGTTTATGAATGCTTCAATTTTTCCTTTTACCAAGGGATTGGTCAAAATATCAACGACCACCTGCTTGGTGTGAAAACACCGGAATTTCGTTGCTCCCATTTGAACCCGGTCTTGTATGAGGTGATATTTAATCTCTATATGCTTGGACTTGTCATGAAACATTGGATTCTTAGAGATTTTGATACATCTCTGATTATCGTAGTAAATGACTGTAAGTTCTGACTCCTGATCAAATGATCTTGCAATTAATTTGCAAAGCCAAATGTCCTCGCAACTAGTGGTCCTAGCTGCCATGTATTTTTCCTCCATTGAGGTAAGTGCCATGGAACTCTGCTTCTTGTTGAACCATGATACCATTGTTGATCCCAAGCTAAAGCAACACCTTGAGTTTCTCTTCTTGTTTGTTGCACTGCGTGCCTAATTTGTGTCTAAATAACCCTACAACTTGATTTCACCATCTCTAAGATATCTAAGACCATACTGCACTGCACCCCTTAAAAACCTCAACGTATGTTTTGTTGTTACCCAATGCTCCCAGTTTGGCTTCATCGTGAATTGACTCAAGGTGTTCACTGCAAAACATGAATTTGTTCTGGTGTTGACTAAATACATCAAGGAGCCTATCAAATAGTTGTACATTATGGGATCCACCAACTCTAAATTTGACTTTGTCACATTCTTTAGAGTAGTGATCATGGATGTGGCCGTAGGTTTGCAGTTCTTCATTTGAAACCTCTTTAGTATCTGAATTGCAGACTTACCTTGTCCAAGGAAATCTCCCTTGGTCTATGCAAAACCTCTTTAGTATCTGAATTGCATACTTACCTTGTCCAAGGAAATCTCCCTTGGTCTATGCAAAACCTTTAACCCCAAGAAGTAATGCATCATATTGATGTCCTTCATCTTGAACTTAACTGTTATGTTTGCTTTGCACCCTTCATTGAGCTTCCCTACATTTGCTAAAAATAAGTCTTCTATATTCAACACCAAAATAAGTAGATCAATATGAACATATATATAATATAAGTTAGAGCATGCTTCACTTTTAGTGAAGTCCGCACTTCGCAAAGATACATCAATTTTGGAATACCATGCTCTTGGTGTTTGTTTGATTCCATACATATGGGATTCTTACCCATTCACCTCAAATTCCTAAGGTTGCTCTATGTACACTTCATTCTAAATGATCATGTTAGGAAATGTTGCATGGATGTATCCTACATCCCACAAACGAAACTTGGGACATAACAACTCAAATAGAAGTGTACTCATCTTTCCCACTAGAGCAAATGTCTCATCTTTTCCCACTCCCTCTCTTTGGTATAACCCTCTTGTAACAAACCTCATTTTGAACTTCTTAATGTTGCCCTCTACAATATCCTTTACCTTGTAAAGCCACTTGGAACTCACAATTGATTTCCCCTTTGGTCTTTAGCATTATGTCCCAAACATCATTTTTCATGATGAAGGTGTACTACACCATAGCATCCCACCACATTGTTGAAGATTGTAACTAGGTTCGGTCTTCATAAATTGTATTTGAGTCACTATGTAATGTACTTGTCAAAAGAATAAAGAAAATAATAATTATTACTATTAAATGACTTATTAAACCATGGGTTTCATGCTTGGGTCATTATATTTTATGTCAAAGTCCCCATTGTGGACTTGTAGGATTTATTCTGAGTTTATAGAGCCATTATATATTTAAAGAGACCCTTCTTGGGCTTTTGAATCATGTAAAAAGGTTTAGTATTGAGTCAAATATGAATTATGTAACCTCCACACCAAGTCGGCCTTAAGGTGATCAAGTTGGCCTCAAGTTAAGTAATTCGAGCTCACCTCAAGCCTATATACAAGGAGATCAAACTCATTTGAAGCATCCTCTCTCACACACAAAAATTCAATATCTATTGCTGCATAGAAAAAAGTGTGAAGCCAAGGAAAAAGCCAAAAGGATTGCGAGTTTTGGACAAGCTGAAGGAGAAAAGAAAAATTGAAATTTTGGTGTGTGTGTGTGTCTCTCACGTGCTCTAGATTGGAAGATCGAAGTCCCTTATTGTTTTACTGCTGCCAATTTTTGCATGTTGTTGCTGCCAAGACAAGAATAGGTCGGAGTTGCTATTGCTGGATGTGGTGCCTTGAGAAGTTGTATTGGGTCAAAATCGAATTCACCCAATCAAGATTGAAGTCTTTCCTCCAAGATCGAAGTCTCCAAAGCAAGTTCGAAGTTTATGGGTCGAAGGAAGTGCTGCATAGTGTCATTGTTGTTGCTGCCAAGTCAAAAGAAGGATCAAGAAGAAGGTTGACTTGGTGTGGAGGAAGTGTGAGTCAAGGTCTAGAGTCTTAGGAAAACTATTGAAGGAAGAATTATTGACTAGGTTTGCCCCTAGAGTGGGGTTTTGTCCTAGTTGTCTGCCTATATCTAGCGTCATTGATCTATGTGTTATTGCTTTGATATTTGCTTGATGAACTAAGAGAAAACAAAGATAATACGAAACTAATAAGAATACAAAAACATCACAAGTAAAGTATCAAGAACAATAAAATCTTTTTGCTTTTCTGATTTTCTAACATGGTTTCAGAGCTTTGGTGAAGAAAGAAGAAAAAAGCAGTTTCAAGGAATTGATCAAAGAATCATGAGATGATCATAAGAGAAAGGTCTTTAAGGAAGGAAGCTCACTATCTTGAAGAAAGATGTCTAACTCAATCAAGGGAGAGAACAAGCTTGAAGGAGCATCAAACTATAGATCTTGGAAGAAGGGAATTGACCTCATACTTGAAAAGAACAAAGTATTAGATGTCGTGAAACGAAAAGTAAAGAAGCCTACATAAGACTTCAATGATTTTGATAAGGTGAAATATAGGGAATTAGAATTGGTGGCCATGACTCTAATGGTAGAAGGCATAAAGGACAACCTTGTCGCTTGCATAGTTAACATTGACCATGCTCCAGAATTGTACAAAGCCTTGTCAAAACTATTCACCATCAAGAATATTGGGAAAGTAGCGAGTTTGAAGAATGAACTAAGGACCACCAAGATGACTGAGGAAGATATTGTGGCTACTTTATTTGTGAAGATAGAAAGAATACAAGATGATCTTCTTGCCATTGATGAAATTGTACTAGACAAGGAACTTGTGATCACTACATTATTAGGGTTGCCACCTTCTTGGAGTGTTTTTGCTTCAGGACTCAACAGTTGGAAAGAAGCTCCCACTTTTGAAGAACTATGGACTACCTGCAGTCAAGAAGAATTAAGAATCTCATTAGCAGCCAACAATGAAGAAGTTTCAATTTCCTGCATCACTCAATACAAATGAAACTTTAAGAAGAAAGGGCAAAGAAAGAAGGTTGACATGTCCAAGATAGAATGCTATCAATGTCACAAAATGACTCAATATAAAAGTTCTTGTCCCGACAATCCAAGAAATAAGAAAAGAGAAAGAGATCATGCAAATGTGGCTGAAGAAGCATCTCCCAAGAAAGTGACACCTGAAGAATCTGGCATAATGGACTTACACTACTAAGCCATTTACTCTTAGCCTTAGATATTTCATTTGTATATTTTTTATTGTTATTTGTAGGTTTAACATAATCTTTGGAAAAGACATTTCTCGTTTTATAAGATTTTAGGTATCCCTCGGAGCTTTGGAGGGAGCCCTCGACAACTCCCAAAAGATAAGTATCTCATTCCCTTTCAATTTTCGTTTCATATACTTCCTTTCTACCTATGTTTCCTTGTCTAGGAAATGACTTGTTAAATGCTCAAGGAGTATGAAAGAAGGCATCACAAGACAAAGCATTGGCATTAAAAAGGTTTGTCAAGAAACAAAGGTATGTCTTAAAATCGTAAAGATTTTCTATTCTCTTTGACAAACCCATTCTACATTACCAATAATTGTTGTGTCTATCTCTCTTGAATCTTAAAGATTCCTGTTTGGGATGATTCATCATCTGATAAATCTACCCCCCTCAGATCTCTGATTGTTTGTATAAGAACCCTAGAAGGGTTCTCTCGAAAATCCTAACCTAAGGGTATACTAAAAATAATGGGTGAAACCTTAGCCTACTTAGGGTTATTGGAAAATGTTATTTGAAGTTTTAATGATGATGTCATGTTTGGGGTTTTGGTATGATCATGAAAACCCTAATTTGTCAGGGTTGAATGATGTTGTCTAAGATCCCAGAGCTTTGAAGTTTTGGTATAATAGGGTTTGCTTTGCTATATTACGAAACCCTAGATCTTTAGAGTTTGATTAGGTTTATAAGCAAAAGCCTTGTTATTAAAGTAAGGTCCTAGGAATGAGACCCTAGGTATGTGTTCATTTGGTTGAAACCCTAGCTCGATCTAGGTCGGTATATGTCTAATATAAAAATATTGTCTGGCATGTGTTATGATTTTGTTTGATAATGGATTCCTAGATATATGTGTTGACCTAAAACTAATGGTCATAAGTCCTAGGGTTTGGAAACAAGCCCTAGTCAAAGTTTGAAGTTCTAGGATGATGTTTGGAAAATCTAGGGTTTTGCAACTAAACCCTAGTAGAAGTTATTCTTGTTGACTAAGCTGTGATTAATTGTTGAAGCTCATGTATGCAATCTAAGGTTTACATGAAATCCTAGTGGAAAGTCTAACATATGAATTTTGAAAGTCATTAGATATTTTTCTTATTTGACTTATTTCTAGGGTTCACTATATGAAAGAACTTGTCATCTTATTTAGGGTTTGTAACAAAACTTGGGCAAAATGTTGAAGTATTAAAGTATAGTCTCTTGTTGATTATGTTTATAAAGTCTAATGCTTCCATTACTATAAGATTTTGTTAAGACTAACTTCATGCTTCTATAGATTTGTTGTACTTGCCATCAAAATTGTGCAGGTATATTCAAGATGGTGAAGATGTTTTAAGAGAAGCTGATATGATAAGCATGATGAGAAGAATGGAAGCCACGAAAGATTCTCCAATACTGAAAGAAGATGTTGATTTCCCTAAGTTAAGAGGCAACTTGGATAGAAGAAAAACCCCCTGGTTAAGAGGGAGGGCGTAACATAGTTTTGATTGGAGAATGTGAGAATATGTTGCTGCATGTGGACTAGGAGAGTATATGATTAGGAATCTTCTGTCAAAAGATTCGATTGGTAGTCCTACTGAGATAAGATGAAAATAAATATCGAGACCCCGAAGGTTTATTTGATGATGTATATTTGAAAGTGTATTACTGATTGGGGTTGTGTTTGTACAGGTGAATCTCTCGAAGTATTGAAAGCATGATGGTTACCGATCAGTTTGATCGGGAGAGATTTGTTGTTGAGGCTTTGCAAGTGAAGCATTGCCTGGGAGGACATTAGGCCGACATTTTGTTTGATGTCTGGTAGGGAGGGTGGCGTCGGGTGGATGCGCACCTAGATCCCTGGATTGATGGTTAGTAAGTAAGCCCGATGGTACCTAAAGAGGCTGAAAATTTTATTCCATCTTAGTCCCACATGGATTGATTGTCTTGGTTAGGAATATAGTCCATGGCACTGTGGTACCTAAACTATTGAGAGACCAATGGATAAATTTCCCTGGTCAGGAATCTAGTCCATGGCATTGAGGTGCCTAAAATTCTTCGTAGTTCACATAATTGAGATCTTCTTTGTACTTGTATATTATGAATACCTCCCTAGTTAAAAGGGAGTGTTGAAGATTGTAACTAGGTTCGGTCTTCATAAATTGTATTTGAGTCACTATGCGATGTACTTGTCAAAAGAATAAAGAAAATAATTTTTATTATTATTAAATGACTTATTAAACCATGGGTTTCATACTTGGGTCATTATGTTTTAGGTCAAATTCTCCATTGTGGACTTCTAGGATTTATTCTGAGTTTATAGAGTCATTGTATATTTAAAGAGACCCTTGTTGGGTTTTTGAATAATGTAAAAAGGTTTAGTATTGAGTCAAATATGAATTATGGAACCTCCACACCAAGTCGGCCTTAAGGTGATCAAGTCGGCCTCAATTCAAGTAATTCGAGCTCACCTCAAGCCTATATATACAAGGAGATCGAATTCATTTGAGGCATCCTCTCTCACACATAGAAATTTGATATCTATTGTTGCATAGTAAAAAGTGTGAATTCAAGGAAGAATCCAAAAGGATTTTGAGTTTGGACAAGCTGAAGGAGAAAAGGAAAATTGAAATTTTGGTGTCTCTCTCTCTCACGTGCTCTAGATTGGAAGATCAAAGTCCCTCATTGTTTTGTTGCTGCCAGTTGTTCCATGTTGCTGCTGCCAAGACAAGAATACGTTGAAGTTTCTATTGCTTGATGTTGGTGCCTTGAGAAGTGTATTGGGTTAAATTCGAACTCCCTAAGTCAAGATCGAAGTCTTTCCTCCAAGATTGAAGTCTATGAAACAAGGTCGAAGGAAGTGTTGCATAGTGTTGTTGCCACTGCCAGGTCGAAAGGAGGATCAAGAAGAAGGTTGAATTGGTGTGGAGGAAGTGTCAGTCAAGGTCCAGAGTCTCAGGAAAACTATTGAAGGAAGAATTACTGGCTGGGTTTTTTTTTCCCTCGTTGTCCGTCTATATCTGGTGTCCTTGATCTATGTGTTATTGCTTTGATAATTGCTTGATGAACTTGTTAGCCCCCCTATGAAATTTTTGACAAGCAAATAGGGGGCTAAATCATTGTTGAGCCTTCAAGGAATGCATTTCCTCTGAAAACACAGTCTCCTTGAAGCCTCCATGTGTCTTTTATACTTTGATGAAATCCCCTCTGCTGATTTCCACCATAAAGCCTCTCTGTTACGGAGAAATGCCTAAAGGCCTCCTTTTCCCTCTCATTTCCCCACACTTAGCTCCTACTACCTCTCCCTTTATATTTCCTTTCTTACCTCCTAAATCTCCCCAAAATCCCCTTTAAATCCCTCCCCTAACCTTTGTTGGCCTTTTTCCTCCCTTACTCCTCTATCGTTCCCTTCCTTGGCCTCCAAATTCCATTTAAATGGGCCAAAACCCACCTTCCGACCTTAATATAGGCGTAAGCCCCTTTCAAACCACTTCCCCACACATGCCCCGGCGCTGGGACCAAGCGCTTAAGTCCCAAGCGCTAATCGCAATCAGAAGTCGGGCGGGTGCACAAATCCTTTGTAATAGTCGAAACTCCGATGCGATGTATTTATAACGATAAGTCTGGCGATGCGTTCCGCACCGTTGATCTTCCGCGGAGATCTGACGGTGGAGCGCTAATCGCAGCCCCCCGCCCGATCGCAATCGCAATGCTTCAAGTGTGCCCTCCGATCAATCGCAGCCCATACCTCCGATCCTCCGATCCTACTCTCCCTCCGATCTATTCTTGATCGTCGATCTGTCCCGCAGATCCAACGGCCCTGCGCCAATCGCTCCATCGCAATCGCAACGCTCATGTTGTAGCCCACGATCGCGCTCTCCCTCCGATTGAATGAGGACCGTTGATCTGATTCCCAGATCCAACGATCAGCGCTCAATCGCGCCCCGACCTCCGATCACAATCGCAAGCCTTCCTCGCTGTCTCCCGATTCAATCCCAGCCGCCCATTCCCTTCCAGATCCGACGGTTGGCACTTAATCGCAACATCGCTCCGATCGCAATTGGAACTTTTTGAATGTGTCACCCCTGCTCCCCCCGATTGCGATCCTCCGATTTGATCCTGACCGTCCATTGGATCTGGGATCTAATGGCTCAGATCTAACCGCCCTCCACCACATTGGGTCCCACCATGTACGATATTTCCCCTCACATTTCATTACATTTCGTCCGAACTCCTTGTATTTCCATTGTTAACCAAAGTTTTATGTTTTTCATCAAAGGTCTTATGTTTCATATTTGTTCGCCCGTTGTTCATAAATCATCCTGTTGTTCAATCACCACCGCCGTGCTATCATCTCCGCCACCTTTCCTCTGGGCCTCCACAGCATTTCCCCGCCACCACTGTCTGGGTTTGTAACAGGTTTATTTCATCATACAGATAGCACAGAGAGGCCAATTCAGCGGCCAAACGGGATAGCAGAGACGGATTTAAGGGATTTGAGCCAGTAACTGGAGATTTAAAGTGCTAATCCCGTATTCAAAGGATTAAGGTTCATCTTGAAGACTAATGAGCGCCCCAGCAAGTCATAACTGCGCTACCTAACAGCAGAGCGCATTTTCTCCAGGCGTACACCATTCCTACAGAAATCTCCATGCCTCCTCGAGCCCTGAAACGATTAATTACACTGACTGAAGCTCATTTAAGATAGTCAGGCGGCGGTTATGAGGTAGGGAGAGACCTGCAGATCATCTCGTCCAGTTCATTTATTCCATAAGGCTAGCGCAGAGCTCCAAACACCAGAAAGGACTCCAAAGAAATATCCGAGGTCAAATTCGACCTGACAGAGGCGTCCAAACAGCGTACAGAGTACAGCAGAACGCCATTAAGCAGAATGGGCTCAGCTTACTCCACCATTCTGTCTTAATGAAACTCATTTAAATGTTCACCTACTTCTGTTTCTTCCTCTTCTCCTATAAGAAATCCCTGAGAACATAATGAAAAGGTTGTTGTTGTTCAGTTGTTCGGCTGTTGCTGTTAGTGGGATTCAGTTCGACTGTTAGAACAGTCTTGAGAGGGAGTAGCAGAGTAGTTGTATGCAATAGGCTGGGAGGAGAAGTCTGGACTGTATTAGCCATTGAGCTTATTGTACATGACTGGTTTTGCATCAATTAATCAAAGCACATTTCACAGGATCCTGGTCTATTACTATTGGTGATGTTTTTCCTAACTCTGTTTATTACATTTTCATACTGTTTCATGTTCTTCTGGTAGGCAACAGAAATATAACATAGGATTCACCCTTGCTAGGTGCCCTATGTTTCCTGCTCTCCCTACCTTTAATGTTTTTTGCCTTGTGTGTATCTAAGAATGAATTCATGGGGTTTAACCAGTGCAGTGGATGTTATTGCCTGCTGGCTGATGTATGAACTTGGGGGTTTGCTGCTTGGATGTTTCCTTGTCAAATTTATCTATGTTTTTCCCTTGGAGTTGCTAAAGTAGACCTGGAGTTAAATGACCTCTGGTCTGATCTATAAGCAGCCCCTTTGTCTCTTTGAGAGCTGCCTTAGAGTATGTCCAAGCAGGTCTGGAGTTAAATGACCTCTGACCTGATCTATAGACAAAAATCTGGTTGTCTTTCCTTCTTTCACCTTCTCTCCTTAATGTTCCATCCCACCATCTAATCTAAAGATCCTTTGGTATTAGATGACTTGCCCTTTGGAAGCCTTGGCTAGTGGTTGCAAGTAATTCTCCTTTCATGACTCCATAGCCCAATGGATGGCACAGTTTTGATCCATCCTCTTTGCTGAAACATCTTGCTGCTTTGTTCCTTCTCTCCCATTACTTTCTCAGCCTATGATCTCATGACTCAACCCAGAAACCAACCAACCAAATTATTTTAAACCCCCTTCGTGCTTCATAACTAGCCTAACATCTCATCTTGAGCATCAAAGATATATCATTCTTTGTTCTATTTGGAGAGATCCCTCTCCGGGTCCAGGAGGGCTAGATCCTAGGGCCCAAAAGTGGTTCTGATGTTGTCTCATCTTTTGGTCTTGCCAATCTGGCAAAAACATGGGAACCCCCAACAGAACTAAGAGAAAAAAGATAATTAGAAACTAATAAGAATACAAAAATATCACGAGTAAATTATCAAGAACAATAAAATCTTTCTGCCTTTCTGATTTTCTAACACATACCTGTTGGTCTACTACCTCTTAAAAGTTGGAATGCTTAGAATTTAGAATGTTGTTCATTAATGCCATATAGTATAGAAACTTCTTGTGAGCTCTGCTCTTTTTTATGGTGCTCCTATGAGTCTCAACATGCTCCTAAACATCCCTCAATGTCTGAGTGAACCATTGATGTCTCCTACAGAAGTAGAAGGGGCTCATGTCCTCCCCTCTTCACCTTGACGATGTTGTACTACCTTGGAAATCACTGGTGACCCTAACTCAACCTTTGGGGCTTCTCACTCCTCATCCTTTGTCACTAGAATAGGCTTACGAGACTTTTTGGTTGCAAAGTCTCCTCAAACTAAACAACTTGGCTCACTATTGTCTTCCTTTACTCTAGAATATAGACCATATAAGTGTTTGAAGTTTTATTGCAACCCATAAATAAACATCAATATAAATTGGACAACCAAAGATGCAAAAATGACTCGCCTCTTGCTTCACACTAATGAATTCATGCGCTAGTGTCTTTTTTTACAATATCTCATGAGGATATTCGTTCTAGATGTAGATTGTTGGGTTACATATCTTTACCCAAAGAAACATATGCAAGTCCTAGTCATGTATCATGGCCTTAATAGCTCCTACAATAGATTGACTTTTTTGCTATGCAACCCCATTTTGTTGTGGGTTGTACATGACTGTCAGGTCCCTCTTTATTCCTACTTTATTGTAGAAATCCTTGAACTCCTTGGAGGTATACTCTCCCACATTTCATCTAGGTTTTGAAATCTTGAAATGTGCTAAAGACCTCATCCTTGGTCTTTAAGAAGTAGATCCAAGTCTTGCAAGAAAAAGCATCGATAAATGAAACACAATTGTTGCATGTGGATTGGATTTGATTTTGCATAAATCCCTGCTCTTTATCTCTCCCAGCGCAATTTTCAAGTGTGCTAAAAGTCTCTACCTTGACTTATCATCATACTTTTAGCAAAGGATCTATTTTGAAATTACTCCTATTCTAAGTCATGCATGAGATACAGTTGTAGGCTCCACTAAATATAAGACTTTCACATTTTAACTAAAGTGAATTACAAAATAGATTTACTTTAAAAAAGAAAAACATTTTGAAAATATCATTGAATTGATGCAAAATTTTTTGTCTAAGCTATAATTTTCCATGACGCTTCTAGCAAGATTGCTACTATTGGTTGAGATAAAAATTCAAAACTATTTTTTTAATGGGTAGATTTGAAGTGGGGATGTTGGATCTTACCATGACAACACTTTTAGGTGCCAATGGTTGATGAATGCGGCCTAAAGGGGATAACTTGACTTAAGCTTGCTAGGATAGATTGCTTAGGGTTTGATGAAGTAGTATGGCTAGTAAAGACTCTTGGATTTGTGCCTAGTTTTTTCTTAACCATTTACCATTGATCATATTTTCCTATTGTTGATGGAGTTTGAGGTTGATTCTTCTTGCAATATTGACCAAAGTGACTATATTCATGACGATACTTGCATTTGAATGGCAATTGCTCATCATCTGGTTTCTAGGCATGCTTGCAACTAATCAAGGAGAGGAGAATAGCCTCTAGAAGCCCCTTTTCCATATCCACCTCCACATAGATCCTTGCACTTGCAAACATTCATGCCTAGACTCTAATTTATCAATGTATTTACTATGTGTATTTACAATACTTCTCAAGGAATCATCTCCCTAATGTTGAAGAGGAAAATGGGGCAAACACCCCCGCACACGAACAATAGTAGGAACATCAAGCTTAAGATCAAGGTTTGAGGTCTAGTGATTAAGGTACATTCAACCAGGTCCCAAAAAAAGGGCCCATTTTGAAAGATCAAATCTCGGTCTTCTTTTGCTTTAAATAAGAAGTTGTAAAACCCTTTGCCATAACAATAGTAAGTTAGTTTGCCTTTGATCATAGCTATCTAGTTCTTTTGCATCCAAATGCCCATTAATCCGGGAAAAGGCCAAATGCCTATAAATTGCCTTATAAGCGCCCTTTCAGTAAGAGTAGAGTCATGTGATGAGATGAAGTGGAGGGTGGATTGATCTTAGGGATCTAATCCATTTTCTTGACAAATATTCATAGTTGAGACTTTGAGTAGATTTCCCCAAAAAAGAAATGAGAGAGCAAAATGCATTGACATTAATGTCAACTTCAGGAGGGGGAGGACAACCCCCTCTTGGCAGTGAAGCCATGGTCAAACAACTTGATGATCAACATGATAGTTAGAGTTTCTCAATGAAGGAGCATATGAGTCTTGGTTAATATTAATTTTTATGGTAAATGATTAGTCATGCATAGAGCCATTAATTATCCAAGTATGTTGATAATAATATCTAGCCCCAATATAGTGGGTAGTCATTTTGGTTTACAATCCTCTTACATATATTAATAGTTTCTTTTTGTGATTGTTTCAAATTTTTTGTGCTTCTATGAACAAAAATATCTAACTAGATCAAAGAGTAAACCATATAAACCCTAACAAGTGGCATTAAATAATAATTATTCACATTTTAAAGTGGCATCAAACAACAATTCCTCACATTTTAAACAAGTAGACATTTTAAAGGGTGTAGTAACATGTTTTTGTGCAAGTTGTTATGGTAAGTTCTATTATCCATTGTAAAGCAAAAGAAAAAGTTTCAGTGAAGTTGAATTAAAATTTGATAAATAATTTAAAGCCAAAAGTTGGAACTTCACAAATTTCTTTGTAAATAACCATTTTTTTTTTTATTTTTTTTTTTACAAAATTTTAAAGAAATTACAAGAAAAAAAATGTATAATTTCGTACATTGTACCTTTCATCCCTCTCGAACTAATCTTTGAAGTGTAGATACAACCTTGAAATATAAAACTTGTGTTACATATATAGTCAAACTTACAAATACACACTGACATATATATATATATATATATATATATATATATATATATATATATATATATATATATAACAAATCATATGCTCATTTTATGCACAAATCAAAAAAATGCATCAAAAGAAATTGCTATATAGTTAAGATATTTGATTATTCTTAGCGTGTTCTCTTTCTTATAATCCCATTGCCTTGAGTTCTCTAATACATTACCCATTAGTGGTTTAACATCCATATATTTGTATTTGCAATCTTAGAGTCATTTGGTACCAGTGGATAAATTAACGTTTTGACATCCATGTATTTGTATTTGCTATCTTAAAGTCGTTTGGCACTAGTGGATAAATGATCTTGTACTCAATTAATATTTCATTATATTATGTTGGAACACCTCATCCTCCATGGGTAGGTGTGGAATGCGAAAAGTCACAATGGAGTCCAAGTGACCTTGGAATGTGAAACCAAGAGTCACACCATTGTACTATAAATGTATATCATGTATAATGGGAAAATAAGAAAGCCTCACGCTTATCTTTCATTGTGTGTTGAGTCTCTTCTGTGTATGTGTGTTTATTCTTCTCATACACCATGTGTGTGCTTAACATGGTGTTTAACATGGTATCAGAGCTGAGAAGTTCATAACCAGCTCAACTTTGAGTGAGCCATTTGTGTTTATGGCCTGTGCATATCTGCAAAAATTCTTGACATTTTTGCAGCATTTAGAGAGTTTCTGCAGCAGACATTTTGCAACATTCAGAATTTGTTTTGAAGAAGAGCAGCACTGCACATCTGAAGGTTGATTTCTTCCTACAATTTTTGCCCATTAAATTCTGCATTTTGGAGAGCTGTTGGAAAAATTGTTTAAAGTTGGTTTTTGAAGAAGTTTATGAGTTTTTTAGTGGAAAAGATTTCTGAGTTTTTACTGCAAAATTATTCCGCTGAAAAATTCCTGAAAATTCTATTGCTCCTGCTGCATATCTGTGAAATTTCGTTGTTTCTAATCAATTCTCTGTTCTCTGCTGTTTTAGAAAAAACAAAAAAAAAAACAAAAACAAAAACAAACAAAAAACAAAAAAAACTCTGAACAGGGCTCGGCCCTCTCCCTACCAGTCCACATCTCTATACGCACTACCCCCTCGCCTACCTTACAACTCACTTCAACAACACTCCGCTCGACCCAAGCCTACCACTGCTCAACGTCGTCTCCTATACGCTCCCCCACCCCTCATCATTGCCACCTCCCCACTCTCTACGCGCCCTCTACAATCCCCTACCCACGCTGCTCCCTAAGCTCTGCACCGAACACACACTACTCCCCTCCCCTACGCCATTACTCCCGCGGCATACGCCCCCCCTATTCTCTACCTCACAACTGCCTCACACCTCTTGGCCCTGCTCCGACCTCCCCCATCCCCCTTACCACTTCGCTCCCTCACTACCCAAACTCCCCAACCCTGCGCATACAACACTCCCTACCTGCGTTAACTACGCCCCTCCCCCTCGCTTGCTCTCCCCCATATCCCTTTGTCCGCCCCCTCTCCATGCGCTATCTACCCTACTGCTACCACCCTCCCCTTACATTCGGCCCCCCATACCATCACATTTCAACCCATCTGCACATACATTCTTCATTTTTTTCCAGCCTTTGATTTCGTTCCCTTTTTTAATAAACTCCCTCCCATTTTTAAAATCCCCCCTCCCTCCAAAATTTTTAATTAATTTTTAAATTTACAAATTATATATATATATATATATGGGGGGGGGTATTATATATATATATATATATGGGGGGGTATTATATATATATATATATAAAATACCCCCTCCTCCCCCCACCCCCTCTCCCCAACTCTTAAATAAATTCCCTTCCCATTTTAAATTTTCTCTCTTCTCAATTTTTTTTTTATTAAAAAAAAAAGAAAAAGAAAAAACAACAGAGAGAGAAAATGAACAGCAGCAAAGAGAAAATGACATATCAGTAAATGGACAGTACACATAGAGAAAATTGCAGTTTTATATATTATGATTTGTGGCATATATAAGAGGGCGATTTTCTGAAGAATTTTACATGAGAAGACAAATTTGCCATCATTTTTAAAACAGCTATTTGAAGAAGAAAAAATCCAGCTGCCTTAAAGGCTTCTTGCATAGTGTTTTCAGCTGCAAAATATTTTGTAGAGATATTGTATTGCATTGACATTGTATTGTGAGTAGATATTGCTTCTTCATAGTTGCAATCAGTACTTGAGTTGTTGAAAAATTGTCGATTTCCCTCCATAATTTGAGGAGTAGATTTTGAGATTTCCATAGTTGGAAATTCTTTGGAGTCATTTGTATTTATTGAAATTAAGTTGCATCACATTGTAAACGGGTGCATTTTCGGTTGAAGTCGACACCCTTTCATTTTTTGAGCCTGAGTTGTTGAAATGACTAAAATCAATGAGGCATTAGAGTTGTTGAATAACCTCATTCATTCAAATGTTGATGACATGATAAAAATGAGTAAGGATGCTCTTTGTAACATTCAAACTTGTTTGCAAGATGCACAAGACAAGATTGAGTTTTTGCAGTTGGAATCTTAGCTCCAACAAGATGAACTTCAGCAAAAGAGTCACCATTCTGAACTCAAGCTCGTCGAAGATTGTGAAGGACTCTCATCGAAAAAAGAAGATAAAGTTGCAAGATCCTCATCTTGCCTCTTGTACAAGAGCATATTTTCACAGCAAAGATGCAAACAGCTTCAAATTGCACTTCTCAAGCCCATCATCAGACCTTGGGAAGAGCTTGTCCACAACAAGCACAGAAATGGTCTTGGATATGACAAGGATGTGTCATTTCATATTCCAAACTACACAAAGCCCATCATATTTCAAAGTGCTGGATTCCTGTATGACTGTTCACCTGCAGCTGTTCTAGATTCTGCTCCACTTCCACAACAACAACAGATTGTAAAATGCCAACACTGTGATCGAGTTGGCCATATGAAAGGTCACTGTTTTGATCTTCATCCATGCAAGCATTGTGGTCGGCACAACCATTCTTCAGACAGATGCTTCAGAAACAAACCTCCTGCAAGAACAAAGATTCATCTTGGATGGATCGCTTCTTAGCAATGGGCATCAGCAGCCAAGAAGATGTTTAAGACACATGTCAGAACTTGTTCACGAATATTGAGCAAACTTGCAGTTGATTTTTCGCCATCATGTCACCTTGTCCCTGACAGGGGGGAAAATGGTGGTCATGTACAAGCTTTGACGTCAGATCAAGCAAGCCTGAGTCACAATCTCTCATTCCATGTTCATAGTTGTAGCTAGAGACACAACAATTCAAGCGAACCTGAGCCACAATTCGTCATTCCAGATTCAGAGATGTAGCCAGAGACACGAATTCCCATGAGCATGCCTTCGGTTGGTGGACAACCTTAAACCATCATCTTTGGTTGGTGGATAACCTAAAACCATCACAGGTAGTATACCTCCCTTCTTTTAGGTCGAAGGTCTCCCTTTCATATATGAGGAACACTTCCTCTAGCAGAAGCCTTCAGCTTCTTGCCAGCTTTGGTTGAGTTGCAGGAAATGCTTCAAGCATTCCAGAGTTGTTGGTAATCCTAGAACCATCACAGGTAGTATACCTCCCTTCTTTTAGGTTGAAGGTCTCCCTTTTTATGAGGGACAATTCCTCTAGCAGAAGCTTTCAGCTTCTTTCTAGTTTTGGAAGAGTTCCGGGAACTGCAACAAGTATTGCGTTCCAGTGTTGGTGGTCATCCTTAAACCACCTCTTTTTTCCAACATTTCACAGAGTTGATTCAGCCCAAGTGCTGCCATGCATACTTTGCAGATTTGTATTACAACTCTCTTCTTGGACTCACACATACCCCTTCGGATTAAGGGGGGATGTTGGAACACCTAATCTTCCATGGGTAGGTGTGGAATGCGAAAAGTCACAATGGAGTCCAAGTGACCTTGGAATGTGAAACCAAGAGTCACACCATTGCACTATAACTGTATATCATGTATAATGGAAAAATAAGAAAGCCTCACGCTTATCTTTCATTGTGTGTTGAGTCCCTTGTGTGTGTGTGTGTTTATTCTTCTCATATACCATGTGTGTGCTTAACATGGTGTTTAACATATTATATGAACTTTTAGTGGCAATGTCAAAGTATTTGGTTTAATATTAGTTTGCTCTTCATAAAATATTTATTTTTTATACTTTTATTAATGTGGTTTATATTTTTATTAATGTGGTTGGTTGCTTTGCAAAAGTTCATTTCAATTCACTAAAAGATACTTGCATAAAGATATAACTAGCAATTGTCCTTAAAGGTGTAAAAATACATCGAATATAGTATAAGAGTTTTTGAGAAATAGTTTAGTTCTTCTGCATAATATTAGTATCCATGTATCGAAACCCTCGTAGGCATACCTACGTGAACGAAAAATATAGGATTAGTTTATGTATAAACCCTCGTAAGAACTAGAACGAGAAATGGAAACTATGGCATAAGGACTTTTCTTTTAGCAATTTAAATATTTGGAAATGAGTAAAGGAGGATGGCATACTTTTGGGTGAAATCGAAACATTAACCCACAATTAGAATCCCTAAGGAAAGTGAAAAGTGGTAAATATATAAAAGTTAATAACTGTTTGGAAGGGTCAATTGTAGAAAGGTTTTGAAAAATTACCCTACTGGCCATCTTTTGAACAACTGAAAAGATAACTTTTCTTTATATGCAATCTAGAGAAATATTGAAGTTGCGATGGTAAAACCCTTCAAGGGAAATTTACAATACCTGCAAGTTGATTCTCATGTGATCAGAGAAAAGAATCAAGAGCCACATTCCCTCTCAAAAGTTGGACTTCTGCTGAATGCTGGCACTTGGAGAGTGCTGGAATCAAGAGAGGGCCAACTTCAGGAATATGTCAAGCAATTTCATTCATAATCTTATTTCAGGCTTTATCTGTTGGTTCGATGTTGTTTACGCAGACTTTCAAAGGGTGGGTTGCACCTCACTATAATTTCTTTGAGGATTATATACGGCAGATCAATTTGGGCACTACATGCTGGACTTTACAATTGGTACCTGAAATTTGTATGACAGTCTTTATATGGCCAGCACCATGATGTTGGTATTATAGGTCTGTGACTCTGTTATGAGTCATGACCTGTAATTGGAGCCTTTTTCGTTGTTGTTGCTTCTTTTTCAAGAGAAGTCCTTTAGGGCTTTTTTGTAAGGCCCTTCAAGCTGCTAGAAGTGCCTATGCTGGATGGTTGAGAATGGATATGCATGTACAAAATGATTTCTTTTCCTATGAATAGAAATGCGGTTTTTTTTTTTTTTTTTAATCCTCCAGGGAAACAAAAAATGATACACACCAAAATGCTAAACCACAACAATCAATTGCAATATCCAAAGATGGTGGAGCTTATTCTAAATTGTACTGAATTTTCGTCAAATTTGCTTTATGAAATATCTGGGGAGAGACTTGGCTCTCAAAATTTAGGTGAAACTACAGGAAATTTAGATTGTTGTTCTTTGGAAATTGTTGACCAAGTAAAAGTTGTTTAGGAGTTCTGAGCTGGTTTTCGTGGTGCTTTGAGGGAAATGCAAAGCTTAAATGTTTTCTTACTAAAATTTCACCAGAATTTGGATGCATTACTGAGAATATTTGTGTCAATTATAAGCAAAATCCCACCTGGTGATGAAGATAAGGAAGATTCTGGGGTTTTTGAGTCCTGTTCAACTCCATCATTTCAAAGTAGTTGTCAGTCACCATCTTATAAAGAATGTATGACTCGTGAAGGTAGTGCAGAAACTGAAGATGCTTCATTTAACGAGGGTTCTAGTCCTAAAGATCTCTCAGGAAAACCATCATTGAAACCTCATTTTTAAAGACAACTCACCAGAAACAGTGTCACCAATGACCCAAGACAACTCCCATGGAAGACAATCTAGGGGTAATGGGGATCCTCTTCACAGCATGCGGCTTACTTTAAAGTTGAAGGACTTCAATAATAATGCAAAGGTGGATGGCGATATAAATAAGGAATTGGAAGTATGGAATGAGTTTCTTAAAGCAAAAGAAATTAATTTTTGTCAAGAAAATGGTTTTAACACGGGCTTTTTTGAGGGTGGAGATAGCATACTGTTGTGGACACTTACGAGTTAAAGGTAAGGCTCGAGCACCTTCTTGAAAGGATGGCTTTAATCTCTCGGGCTGCAAACACATAGCGCCCCTCCTCCATTACAAATAATTTGTTTGTTGGTGGAGCTTTGACTACAAGATCTCTCAAGACATTGCAATATCTTGGAATTACTCACATCTTGTGCCTCTGCCCAAATGAGCTTGGTCAATCAGAAGCACAATATCTGGAACTCTTTGAGTACAAAATTTTTTCGATATATGATACTGATAATGCAAACATCAGTTCGCTTTTTGAAGATGCTTCTGATTTCATCAAGAAAATTGAAAACATCAAGAGTGGGAAGATTCTTGTTCACTTCTTTGAAGGAAAAAGTCGCAGTGCAACAGTTGTCCTATGGTATTGCCAGAATGCCTCAACATGCCATCAAAGCCTTCTATCAAATGAAAAACCTAAACATTTCACTGATTGTCAAGTCCTTTAATTCCCTACTCACTGCCGTTGTTGAATCTAGAAACCCTAAATTGGTTCATAATTTCTATAAAGATATAGATAGCTTTGTATATCAGCAAACCTGCAAACTTACAATATTGTAATGAAGGCTATTTGTGAAATGAATGAGCACGAGTCTACATTTTCATTGCTAGAGTAAATGGGAAAACAGCACTGTGAACTTGATATATTTACCTATAATACTCTCTTATCTGCCTTGTGCAAGCAAGGGAAACACGAATCATGGAAGCCCCGCCACAACAAAGGTTCAGGCGATTCCATTTGATTCATTCAACCACAAAAATTTAGGTTAAATTGTTGTGTAAATGACATTAGAACAAAAAAAATAGAACCCTCACAAGGCACAAGATGAATGACGAAATTTCAGTGAATCTTACAAAAAAAAAACGCTGCTAAATCACTAAATCTCAGTGAATCTTACCCCAAAGAAAACACAAAGCTCTCAGCAAGAACCTCTAACAATCTAGAACATGATGACCTGGTTGTTGTTGCTACTCTGGCTCTATGTAAGGGCGCCGGGTTGAGGGCGGGACTTGGGACGCTGGCATAGAGAGGCGTGTTGCAGTGGTGCGGTTAGGAGTCAGGTAGAGCCGCGACACTACAGAGGCGTCAGGTAAGTCTCAGACTTTAGTTGGAAGGGACGACGAAAATTGGAGGAATTGTACTTCAAATGCATATGATAACTTGCATTGACGAACTTTTCCGCAAATTCTTTTCTGGGTTATTTGACTTCGGGCTACAGGTTCTGTGTGTACGTGACAGATTCTAGTTGGAAGGAAGGGTGAATCTTTACCCAGCCAAACCCAGCAAAGAGAACACCTTTGGTGTAATTAGGTTTTGTATATGTAAGATTTAGCCAATTATTATAGACATACGATCATTATACAATTTTGAGGATTGTTAGAGATTTTTGGCAAAGTCATGTTACATGATCATTTTTCATTTTGCTATTACATGTATTAAATTAGTAATTTCATTATATATAACATATATAATTTAATTTGTTGGTTGAAACAAGGAGTACAGGCTAGTAATATGTATAACTTATACATCAAAGTGTTCACTCCTAAGATGTGAGCATTTCAAATCTTTATTGAAAATATTCATTTGTAATGTTGAATAAGATTACTAGTCGTTGTGAGTTAGAGCCAAGTTTTAACATTTAGGCTATATATTAGAAAATTTAATGGAGTTTAAGAAATATATTATTTTGTGGAGTCCTTGTAGCCATGGAAAACATACATGGTAGTTTCACCATGTATTTTTTTCTATATAATTGTCAATATACCTTTCAGGTCACTGTAACCATTCATTACAACTATGATGATTTCTTGATTATCGTTGGGTTTGATAACCTATAGTAATCAATGACAATTCTAAACATGGTTATGTCAATGTTTTTTTGCTTGTTCCTTGGACCTTAGTATTTGAAGATTTTATTCTAAGTGTCCATAAACTTGGCCATGATATCATGTTAGTTGTTGATGCCTTGTAATGTCATTTATTGACATTATGATAATGGTTCCCTTAAATCATTGTATGAGCTTGTAATCTAGCTACATTTTTTTTAATTGGCGTAATTTTAAATGTTGTTATATATATATATATATATATATATATATATAAGTGTTGGTAAATATTTATATTAAAAAAGTTGTGGCCGAAGCTTACAAAAGCATTACAAAATCTCCACGACTGAATAGAGGAGAGTTTCTCGTTCTTAGGTTACATTGATATCAGATTTCCTTAGTTAGCTTTCTTGTACTTCAAAAAAAATTTCAAATGACATAAAATATACGAAAGAAGTAGACCTGATCTACAAGAGAAATACTAACCATTGCCTAAAAGACCCAACATTACAATACTTAGTAACCACAATTAACAAATAATAGAAATGTAAAGCGAAGTGAGTCTACATGATGTAAACTAAGGTGTGACTAGAACTAAAAGACCAAGAACCATTGAGCAAACTAAACTTCCATGATTTGAAGAGAACCAATGCAAATCCCGGGAAATAGAGAGTCTCACTTGGGAGGGTGGACTAATGAACCACCATGAGCTTCCGTAAAGGATGATAGGAGGCTATCTTAGAGTGGAGTGGAGGTGTTGGAGTTGTCTTCAATGCAAGTTGTTTTTACATGTTGCTCCGGGGCCACAATTGCCAACCTTTTTTTTCTAGATTATTGACATTGCTTTCCAAAGTGTCAATCCATCTCTTGAGTTGTGGAAGGATCCTCGATGACATGTCCAAATAATTTCTTGGAGTGTTCTCTAGAGCCTCAATTTTGCATGCAAGAACATCAATTCCAAAGAAAACTTCTTCAATGGTTGTTGCATGCTAATGAAGGGAGCCATAAGTAGCTCACAACTTCCCAACATACATGTCCATTGGTGGAGCCAAGGAAAGGATTGAGAATAACCAAGACATATTGGAGTTGAAGCCAATTATCCATGCAGAAGGAGGAGCTAGACAATCTATCCAAGAGATGCACCATAAATCTGGTTTGAATGTCATTTGTGCTTCCATAGATATCCCATAGTGGAAGCTTGGAAAAGTACGTGGGTCATTATTAGCTAGGGCTCACACACTATGTTTCATAATGAAGAGGGGAGGTAGATGAGGGTTGTTCATGATGCAAGGATGATTACGATGACTCCATATGGTATTGTGTTGAGTTGACACTTGTTGGATCATGGAGTTGGGGTATGAGATGTATGTCATATGTGCCTTTGTAATAAAAACCCCCATTTTAGTCCAATTTGATGGCATGATTTGTTTGAGTCTACCAATTGTTTATGGACCCTCTTGATGTGATGCCATTCAATTTGACATGCTAGAAGAGAGATTTGAGACCAGACTCAGTTGGTGATGGAAGTGATTCTGACATTTTTGCATTTGTGGCTGTGATCAAGTAGTTGATTGTGAGCTGAGAGTCTCCAAACATTATTAACTGATTTGGGTGAAAAGAGGCAAGTTAAAGAGATACCTTTCAAGAGCACAAAGGCTTCAGTTGTATTGTTAGTTTGTGATCCAAGTTTCCAAGAAAAGTTTCCTTTGATTGTACCTCTGGGGCTAAAAGATGACCCCCCCACACCTACCCCCCTTAAATGTTGTTTTAATAATATTGCTATCAAAAATTGTTTTATTTTTGCATGATGAAACCATATGCATGACATCAAAGGAAAAGATAATATCATCACGAATGAAAAACTAAAAAATGACATTAATAATAACATGGAGCTCGATGCTATCGAATTAGTATTGGCACTGGGAAATGATATTTTAGATGTTGACTTGGTGAGTGCATTCAATTTTATTCCAATAATATACTTATAATATAATTGCACTTGTGACATTTCTCTAACATTTATTGATGTGTATTTTTTGTTTTTGCAGAAAATCAACATAAACTCCAATAAGGTGATAAATTCAAAATGTTAGATCCACATGATGGTGTTATTGTCAACATTGGATGAATTCTCTCACTTTCTATAATTTATGGACTGAAATTGAGTTATTTGTTCTTTTCTTTTTTTCTTCCTACGTGGTTCACAGACCTCGAAGACCAGTGATTGCTATGTCCATGGAGTATTTGTACTAGGCAGATCTACCTAATGAGATCACTTCTTGCTGGCTCAACCACAAATCTTCACCTTGAGAGTGTCAAGTAAGTATAACCTGTGACCTCTCAATAGAAAAAGGTACTTTAAGTATAGAGACTTGACCAATTGAGCTAACCCTCAAGGTTGAGTGAAATTAAGTTCTATAGACAGAGATGTTAATATTCTTAAGGTCATTAGTAGTACCCTCTTTCCTTCTAAAAATAAACAAGATGGCTAGATGTTGACTTGGTGAGTGCATTCAATTTTATTCCAATAATATACTTATAATATAAGTGCACTTGTAACATTTCTCTAACATCTATTGATGCATGTTTTTCCTTTTTTGTAGAAAGATCAACATAAACTCCAATAAGGTGATAAATTCAAATTGTTAGATCCACACAATGGTGCTACTGTCAGTGGTGGATGAATTCACTCACTTTTTATAATCTATAAAGTGAAATTGAGTTCTATAGATAGAAATGAATGTCACTAGTATTACCCTCTTTCCTTATGATAATAACAAATATGGATGTAATTATTTGAAGGAGAAGGAAGGAAGTTTTACACAACAACCTTTAAAACATTTGACAAAAATGATATAATTGATAACTTTCATTAACTTAATTGAATGCAACCCTCTATGTTTAATTGAATGTATGAATCAAGGAAATTTTTTCATGTATTGGTCGATTAGTTGGAGACTTAGTAATAATGTACTTTGAATTTTCTTATTAGTCAAATACTCAATGATGTTGTACTTTGACTTTTTAGATACACACACATATACATATATGAGTTTTTTTTCAATGAGTAATATCTTTATATTCCTTATGAGGAATATACATCTTTTGGTCATTGAGGGACTACTCATAACAACAAGGCTCAAAACCATTACAACAAAGCTCATTATGTCACTTATGGGAATTGAACCTGGGTGGGGAGAATAACAATCATTCCTCCCAACCACCCAAGATAAAACTAATTAACAAATAAAAATTGAAGGACATGGAGGTGGGCCACAAAATCATTTAATATATTTTCTTCGAGTGCAACCACATATTCGACCATTACCTCAAGATGTCACATGGCTTCGGGTTAGTTCCTCATGGAATTGAACCTTGTCCAATTGTGAAAAACTCCTTGCATTCCACCATTGGATCCAACCCCTTTTGGGCATATACATATATGAAATTGTCCATGTTATACATATGTTTATATTTGATTTTCTATACATTAGTGTTAAATGCAAGTTTATTATTAATTATAATTCAACCTCTTATCTCTCATTCACACATGTAATATTTAATTGATTTTATATGTGTTATAAAAGGGATATTATATAATATTCTTCAATGAAAATAACACTTCAATTAATTATATATTTTAATGTATGTTTACATTATGAATGAAGTAAGGTATAACTAGTTCCTAGCGGTAGTCCCCCCACTAGCTTGATAATCATATATCCTATTATATTTTCAGCATGTTTGTTCATTGTTTTGACAAAAGGAAAATCTATGACCACTAGTTGCCTAGTACTAATCATAAAGATAGATTTGAAAAGATGAAAAGACAGGGCCATAGCTTGGATCAACTACAGTGATGTGGAAGTTGCTCCTCTACCTCCATATCAATGTGCTTCTTAGTAGCCTTCTCTTGGTTTAGAGTTATGGATGAGGGCTAATCCTCATCATCTGAAGTGGTAGAGTTAGGCTGGGTGCCAACTAACCCACCCTCTTTATCAATGGTTGCTCCATTAGGGACCCGGGAAACTGAAATTTCAACACTAGAGACCCCTTTACAAATGGCTTCAAAATTTCCTCTAAATATTCTAATGATATGCAGGATGTCCTAGTAGTCCACCTTATTTTTCTCTAGGGCTTGGGAAATGATGAATTTCACTATCCAATATGTCTACAGTTTTGGAAAATTTAATCTCCCCGGTGCAAGAATGAGTCATATCAAAAACCAACCCATGGACTTCCTCCAAAACTTGTCTTGTAGATAGGATCATTATTATCTCTTCCACTATTTCTCAATTTGTTCTATTTCTAACTGTGCCACGTTTGAGAAAAGACCATGATAAGATTTCTCTACTTCTCATGCTTCACTAATAACGTAATAGATCAGACCTGCAAATATATTAAAATGCAAAATATCCCCAAGAAATATCAAGATCGATCCAAGAATATAAAATGGAAATGCTTCTTTATTAATATCAAAACCCTCAAGGTAGGGTAACACCATACAATCACTCCTTAAGGAAGGCGAATACTCCACAAGCCATATGCTTGTCAATACAATGGTACTTGACATTCCTCAATGGAGAGTCTCTAGCCCCTATGTAGGCTTCACACACACAATACCATGAGTAATTACCATGGGTCTCTCAATAGCATACATCCAATACTATGGGCTTATCACTTTATTTCCTAACTACTTGTGGTCCCTTGCATTATGAGGGTTAACCACTTTATTTATTAACTATGACCCATTTATTTATTATTATTCCATCACATTATTACCTTGGGTACATTCCTCTGTACCCCATATTATCCCCCCTAGGTATACTACATTCCACCCCCTTAAGCATGTTTTGTCCCTGAAACATGAGAAGAACACAAATAATAAGATCTACTCAAAAGAGTAGTCCACTGGTACCATGCACATGCATCTAGCCATCCAAGAGAAAGGTGATTACTCGATCTAGTCGGTGCCTCAATCGCTTGAGATTTAATTTTGTTCTAGTGGTTCCTCTGAGTTGATGTGTTGTGGGTGGATCGTCGCACCTCTTTGTGTGTCATCTAGGGGTTGTTATCCTTGTTCCTAATTCATTGCCACCTTGCTAGTTGTTGTCTTGCTGGGTGATGCAGGTGGTGATATGTTGAAGCTTTAATTGATGGAATATCTTTCATTAATTCCTCCACTATTGATGCCTGAGTGGCGTCTGGTGTTTTTTTTGGTACCTGGTTTGATGTTTGTGTTTGGTTGTCTACCATCAAAGGCTCGTCATCTGATGTGTCAATGCCGTTAGAGATTTTTACTTCTACCTTCACAGTCTCTGCTTGGTTCCTCACGGAAATATCATGCAATGTATTTTTTCTTCTTTTTATACCAAAGCTTCATGAATTTCTTCTACACATTAATATTGACAGTACCAATGGATTCCATCAAAGGGTGTTCCAAAACAACATCCACATTATCCATATATGAAGTATAAAAATCAAAATGCGACACATACTTATCCATATAAATCTTCAAATCTTTATAAATTTGAACATCCCTATTATCAACCTATGTGTTTGTAATATGTTTTGTTGGGACTTGCAATCTTTTAGCCAAATGAACAGTAATAAAATTATGCTTTCAACTAGGATTGATAGACACAATGATCTTCTCCTTCTGAAGACATCCATGAACCTGTAGTAAGGAGAAACCAACAGAAAATGACCCCTTATGTGTCTCATTATCCTGTCTTCTAGCATGAGACCATTTTTCCAAAAGAACTTTTTTAAATTCTTCATTAGGAAGGCTTACCAACTTCTTTTTGTCTAGTGAGTCCCACCATATGGCAGCCTCATGTCTAAATTTTAGGAATAATAAAGATTTGCATAATTATGGATATTGCAGCTTTTCCCTTTTTATGAATTCGTCAATAGTCAGGCCATCATCTTTTCCTGTAAAAAATATCTTTCTAGAACCCATAAAAATAGAGTAAGGGTTTTGAAGAAAATCACTTACTTTGGTGAAAATTTAAAATGGGCATAACTTGGTCAACATAACTCAAAATATTTATTATAACATGATTTTAGAAACATAATGATCATTTTGCATATTTCCATGTGATTGAAACCATGCTCTGGGCACTCTGGAAACTCAGATCCGCATTGCAACTGGCCCGTCGTCACACAATTTTATGAAAAAAGAGCTGATTTTAAATCAACAATATCTCCCTCACCTGGAATCCGATTCAATCGATTTTTTTTTTTGAAATTGCGTGATTTTTCAAGAGGAGCTCAGATATACAATCAATTTTCTGAAATTTTCCATAAAAAATGCAAAAAAATGACAGGTCCACGAATTGCTGTCAGAAATATTTATGCAACATAACTGATTTTAAATCAACGATATCTCCCTCATCCGGGCTCTGATTAGACTGATTTTTATTTTTTTGAAATTGAGAATTTTTTTCACAAAGAATTCAAATATACTACTTTTTTTTGCAAATTTTGCACCAAAATTTTCATGATATGCTCTGCAAACTCGCCGCCCAAAAAAATCCTTAAAAAAAATTCCCAACTTTGCCCAAGAAAGTGCTCTAATACCACTTTTAATAGATCAGACCTGCAAATATATTAAAATGCAAAATATGCCCAAAAAATATTAATATTGATCCAAGAATATAAAATGGAAATGCCTCTTTATTAATATCAAAACCCTTAAGGTAGGGTAACACCATACAATTACTCCTTAATGAAGGAGAATACTCCACAAGCCATATGCTTGTCAATACAACGATACTTGACATTCTTTGATGGAGAGTATCTAACCTCTATATAGGCTTCATACGCACATTACCATAGGTATCTCAATACCATACATCCAATACTATGGGCTTATCACATTATTTCTTAACTACTTGTGGTCCCTTGCATTATGCACGTTAACCACTTTATTTATTAACTATGACCCATTTATTTATTATTATTACATCACATTATTACCTTGGGTACCTCCCTCTGTACTCCATATTATCCCCCCTAGGTATACTACAAATAAGCCTAAATGAGTGAGTGGGGTGAGAAGCAACAAGAGCTTGATTAGCACCCAAACCCCTTTTGTGTTTCTTCCCCCCTCTGTCTTAGCCCACCCCATGTGCCATGCTAGCTTAATTATCAACCTTTGCATTACATAAATTAGATGGGACACACCCCTGAATAAGACCATAATCAGGTAGGTTAGGTCCAACTTGTATCCCCCCAACCTTATTTTCATCTTCTCCCAAATCAAAATCCTCAATGGGGAGAACACTTAGTGATAACCAAAATCCGACCACCCAACAACCAAATAATAGTGCTAGATGGAACAAAACAAAGACAAATGATAAAGAACCACATGAACTAACCAAAGAGGCTTGTGGCTAATAAGAATTAATTAGGGAGCCTCCAATTTGCTCCCCCTTCCCTCTCAAACTTAGATGAGTACCAACCACACTCAAACATCCAACCAAGAAAATCAATGAATAACATCCATACATGGGTTAATCCTTCCCCCATTATCCTTACATCATCAAAATGGCGAGGCCTAAATTGGGTCTTTCTTCGTTCCATTATTCCATAACATCAAACCAAGATCATCCTTAGTTGTTGGTGTCAATGCCTAGAACCATCCATAGACATTGTTTTGTTGAATTGAACTGGTGGGGTGGGGGTAGAGTTCCCACTTCTCCCCATTATTTGTATTCCCATCAGATGAAACAACTAAGGATTGAGCCAAGCTTGGTGATGCTATGGGTGGCGGGTAAGGTAGGGTGGAAGATGCATGACAAACATGTTATATTGCCTCCGTACACATCATTACCCCATCCATATATTTATAAATACAATGCTTATGCAACTACTAAAGTAATAATAAAATATATAATAATAATAATGATCATGACTAAATATACTACACATTGACATTAATTAATGACTCATTAAACTAGTAAATCTGCTAGAAATTCATGTCAATTAATGACTCATTAAATGAACAAACATGCTACAAATTGATTGTAGATAACGAATCATTAAATGAGAAAATATATTATCAATTAATTACTAATTAAATGGCTAAATATACTACAAGTTGATGGCAATCAATAATAATAAAGTTACAAATATATTACAAGTTGATGAACTGCAAATGTAACATTAATCACCTCCCACAAATAATAGGTCTTTTTTTAAGTTGCTAATTCATCATTTTGTAATGATTAAACAACTGCGGAACTAAACAATTATTGAACACCTCATCAAGTAGAAAAACTTTCCAATAAAAGATGTGTCTGGGAAGATGAGTTATTCATTTAGAAGCATCTACCGCTAATTGACATTGAGGGAAATACAAGTTTGAATAGGAGGTGTGTGTTAAATCTGTAACCATAACACTCATTTATCATGATACATTAACGATAGTGATGTCTACTTATTATTATTATTTCTAACCCTATATGTATTTTGTGTGTTCATAAGGAGACTCATTTAAAATATTGTCTTATTGCATTTAATACATTATAAAAGAAGGTTGCTCCCTTGAAAATGTTTTTTATTCACCCAATATTTCACTTGATTTATTGAATTGGGTCCCTTTGATCATTATTGGGCTACGCAGTCCATAACACTTACAACTAGAATTGGTAGTAAACAATTAAAATAAACCATTGCCTCATTCCATATTTGTGAAAATCTTAGAACACAAAGAAACACAATTTGACTCAAATTATCACCTGTTGTGGCGATAACTTATTATATAATCAAGAAATGTTGTTGACAAAAAAGAAAAGGTAAAGAGTATATCAAACATTGAAAAGTGTTTGAAATGGAGGCCCATAATAATGCTAACTTGTTAATTATTTTGTAAAGATCACTATTAAAACTCCAATTTCAAGGACATTTTAGTGTATTTTAAATCAAAACGCTCTAAAAGTATAACATGGATGGTTTTGTTCTAAATGTGCGATAACTTCCTTGAAATTAGAGTTATCACTGGTAATATTATACAAATCACTTCCAAATGTCCCAAAACTTAGAGTTTGTGTGGTGGTTTGTGAAAAACCATCAATAAAAGACAATTTGATTGAAATTGTTGATGGTTTGATAAAAATGTCATTAATGATATTTTTGTGGATGAATTTTATAAAGTGACCTTTAAAAAATGTTTGGTGAGGGTATGCTTCTTCTTTCTTTTTCTTTTTTTGTTGGGTAAATTATTTCTTTATATTACCAAAAAATGTTGAGATATACATGGCTGTAGCATCTATGCAGCAAATGATTTCTCTGTGTATTTCTCAGGCTACAAAGGTTCCTAGAGACTCGAACATTCCTAAATAAACCTTGGTAAAAAAATAAGCTATACAACTAGATTTGTCTTACAAAAGAGATTACAAAAGCTCTTGTTACTTGGTTGTCCAAACCATAATAAAAGAGATGTAAAAAGTTGAAAGGCAAGAGAATCATTCAGACTCAAAAGATGAAATGGGAGTTGGGTCTTTGGCACTCAATCCTGGAGGTGCAACAATGTCAAAGTTGCATTGTAAGTGTCCCTCCACATGGGCAAGCTTCTCACCCAGCCTATCTTGGGTGAAACATTGGTTCCTTAACATTCTTTTAATGTCTTCCAAGAAGCTAAATACATTATACCTCTCAACATGTTTGTCCTTCAAAACCAACCCTAGTAGTTTTCATCTGCCATTGCAATGTCATTGAGTTCAAACACTGCTTCTTTCGTCCCCTAACATGACCAGGGTTTGAAATTTGAGTATATATTTCGTTCATAATTGTAGAATCTGAGTGGTATTGCCTCTTCACCCTAGCTTGGATTTAGCTTGTCGATTTCTCTTCTTACCTTAGTTGGCACATCATTAAAATATGTAGTAGTATAATCCTAGGCAAAAAGCCTTGCTCTATGCTAGCCTTGCAAGTTGCTTCCTCCAATTTTAAAAGGGCTATCACTGAGGAAAATTTCCACCAAAGAGGTAGTTTCTTATAATGCAAAAGGTTTTAAAGATATTTTAAAGAAATGAATTAGGGATTAGAATATCCCTAGAATGAAAAAGATACAATGTTTGTTGGTTTTGTAGATTATGATTGAACTATATGTGAAATGATGAAAATTTGACATTTGAATATGTATACCATGTTGCTTTAGTAGTTACAAGTTGAAGTAGTAAGAAGAAAAACATAATTTCTTCATCTTCAATCAAAGTTGAGTATTAGTGAACACTAAATGCAAATGTGAAGGAGTTCGATTGAGGAGAATTTTAGTTAATGTTGAAAATGGCACCAAAAAAGATTCTAATTTAATTTTCCCTTGAATTAAATTAGAAGAAAATTGTAATTCCACATCACATAACAACATGTACGAGTTAACTAAGTTAGTTTGACTTAGTTGGTTCAATTAATTCGAGTTGAGGGTCTAACTTGAGTCATGTATAGTGTCTCCTACTTTTTAGGAGCCCTGGTTGAGTTTATTTTGAGTTGTAATTAATTGATTCAGTTTAACTGAGTTAAAGTCAGTTAAACTAGTTCCAATTGTTGGAGGAACTAGTGAGAGGTCTAGTAGTGGGTTGTGTACTCAGTGATCAATCAGTTAACTCATAAATCAACTATAAATAACTCATGCATGTGTGATCTACGAGTTACCAGTTGAGATTGGAGTTCAAGGGCAATGTACTATTAGTTGTATACTCATCCAAATTGTATAGGTGGTGCATGAAGTCAGAGGAAGACCTATGATGTGTTGCGTATTTGTGGATGAGGAATTTCCCTAATTAATATGGGATAATTCCCAAGGAAACAACGCAAGGAAATAGGGACTTGGGCAAGCAGAACATTGTTTAAATATTGGCCAAGGCTTGTCTAGGAAGTAGTGAGACAGATAGAGATAATGTAGAGGTTGCTCGGGCTTGAGAAAAGCATTGTAATCTTCTCATATTTTTTGACAAATGCAATATACAGATAGCAGAGTTTTTAGCTGTGGCTTTCCCTAGGAAATCATTGTGTAATGTGTTGACTGAATTCTTTCTCATGCATGCTTCATGATTTCACGATCGTTTAATTATTTCCGCCGATGAGTAGAGTATATTCAAGTCTATTGTTTTAGTAAATTACAATTAACAGTTTGAATCTACAAGGAATTTCTATAGTTAACATTGGCATTTTACATGAGAGACTTATAATACTCGTGTGTGACAAACTAGGAGTTATACCATCACAAAAGAATGTAATTTTTATCAAAGAAGTAAACGCATTCTAAATCGCTTACGATGGTTACATACCGTTATGGCTAGAGTGAGGCTCCACACTACTACAAGGAGGAAGGCCCAAGCTTGTTAATGCTATGAAGGGAAGCACAATCACCACTTTGGTTTTGGGGTAACCTAGGACAACCGAGGGAAGGACATGAGGGGAGACACAGTGGGGAATATATCGTTAAGTAAATTAAAATATTAAATAATTAAATTTGTGAGGCTTAGGGTTACAAGTTAGCTTAAGTGTAAAGCTCTCTTACGCTTTGGTGCCTTTAGTTTGAAGGTACCTTCATCTCTCACAAGCTACACTAGAACCTTCCTTGAGGTGGTGATGTTGGAAGACCAAGATGTGGAGATGGGCCTAAAGTTGAAGACACCCAAGAGTAACCAACTGATCCAACAAGAGAAGATCAAGCTAATGAATACGAAATCCTCAAGTGGTTGGAGGGTCAAAAATATGATATATCCATGTAGTCCAATTGCGTGAGAGCAATAACATGAGAGCTAGACCATTGTTCCAATTTCAAACTTGACAAAGTAATGGCATGCAAGAGAGTAAGAACACCTAAGATGCGACTTAAATATAATTTGTAACACTCTTGGGGTGTGAGAGAATGTTGCAGTAGTTGTTGGATATGTTGGTTTGTTTGTATGAACCATTTTGTGAGTTTTGACCAGAGAACCACATCATCCATTAACGTATTGCAAAGATTCTAGAAAAACATTCCCTTTAATTTACATGTTGTGAGAGACATGTATAATATGTCATGGAAAATCAATAATACAAAGCATATGCCAAAACAAAAGAGAAATAATAAAAATTTAACTTGAATAAATCACAAATCAAGAATTTCTATCTAAGTAATATATAAATACTTGCTTTAATATGGAGAAAAATTTGAACTTTAAACCTAAACAAATACTTAGCCAATTAATCATAAACAATATTTGAAAAAATCCAAGATTATAATCTATCATTTACATAATTTGTTTGCTCTCTTTAAATTCACATATCATAAATTAGGAGCAAACAAATAAATTTTATTATTATTATTATTATTATAAAATAAAAATAATAAAACACAAAATTTTAAATATTTACCATAAGCTAAGCTAAAGGTTTCTTCAATATTGATAAAATACTCAAAAGAGCAATCCAAAGGATAAATAAATTTATTTAATGCCACATAGTAAAAACTTTGCTTGCCCTTGCTCTGACTGGAAAATCCCATCAAATGCCCAAGGCTATTGCAATAAAGCGAACTGCAAGAATATAAAATACAAGCAAGAGCGTTTGTCTGATCAACCCTCGCGGAAAGGAAATAAGTGAAGCTTTTCCATAAAATACAGAAAACAACAGAACATGTTGGACTCCGACCACGGCGAGTACAATGTTGTAAAGAAAGAAAAACCATACAATTGAAGAAGGTTCAGATCTGCTGCACGACGAATAGTGGAGATGAGGATATGGGTGCTGCTTGCATTATGTGCTGTCACCATTTTCCTTTTGGTCTCCTTAGCATTCGATCAGGTATTTTTTTCATTTATTTTTATTTTTAAAGTGCATTCATGCGTCGATTCAGAAAGGCGAGCGAACCAGGCCAGAATGATCCTTCTACAGTAGGGCACTTTCACTGGCTCATGTATGCGTTTAATTAATTCTATTTTGCATAAAAGCCAGATAAAATGTTAGGACAGACGGAGAAGTTTTGAATTGATGAAATTTTAGGATTCAGTATAGACTGTCTTTTGGATATCTTAGCTATTACCCTGATTTTAATCGGGAACTTTAACAGCTGAATTTGTTATTTTATCTCTTACATCAGAGTAAACGTGACGACAAACTGGAGTTCTCTTTATGATTACCGCTTGCATTGTCGGATCCCTCGAGTCTTTGCAAAGTATAACTTTTAACAAAGAATTTAAATCTGCTGGTGTCTCGATGCACATATAAATTCATATACTTAAAGTATAAGTATGTAACCCAGGGGACATAATTCACCAGTGACGGAGTATTGATCCGTTCACCAGTGTTTCGTTCCTGCTGTGGTATGCCAAAAAGGGATGAGGCCAGAGTAACTTCTGGGCGACTTTTGGGGAATAGATGCCCTTCAACCCTGGCACCTAAGCCAGAGGAATTCTTTGTTCTGAAATGCATCACCCGTCTGTTTTTCTCAAAACAACCTTAAGAAAAACAGAAAGTCTGTAGAGCATGCCAAATATATAATAGAATTCCAGCACACGTATCCTGAGTCTGATAGGGGCATTTAGTACCATGCAACATGCTTAGAAACAAATGGTTTCTTGTGCTTTCTACTTCACCTATTTCGGTATAACTTATCCTGTTTTTGCGAGTTGAATAAGCTGTTATAGATCGGTGGAGTATTAGACTCTGAATACTCTGTAATCAAAGATCAACATTTCAGTAAAACTTACATTAGGTTGAATATGGTGGCAAAGTTTGGATGGTTGACCTTAACAAGATTATCGTCATAGTTGAAAAATTCACCGAGTCTTTCAGCAACTCCCAAGTTAAACTTTGCTAGGCCTTGTCACTGAGCTGAAGTAACTTGGTCTTGAGTCCGACTCTCTGTCTGGTGAGTCAAACTGGCCAGACGCAAGTCAGACGTTGGCCTACCGTCTGACCCAGTAGTGACTCGTGGATTATTCACTGCTTGGCGAGTCCAGCTCACAGTCAGATGGAAATACTTGCCAGCATCAGATAAAAATACAAAAGATGAAAATAAAATGTTAGATCCCTATAATACTAGTCTAGACTCTAGCCCCTTATTGTTATTGTTAGTGTAACCCATTATTGTTATTGTTGTGCCCATGTAGTCCCCATATTGTTATTATTGTGCCCCATAGAAGCCCACTATTGTTATTGTTGTGCCCTTACATTATTATTGTTATGTAAACTTTGATTATCTTGTGACCCCTTAGACTCCTATATATAGAAATGAGGTCTTATCATTTGTAGCATCCAAGAATTGATCATTTGTGTAATGTAAAGGAGGTTTCCCCCTCGAAGAGGATATTTTTTAGGTCGTTGATCTATTATTTCTATTGTTTTGTGAGCTGGTTGCATAACATTTGGTATTAGAGCTTTGGATTCTAGGGTTTTGCTTCTTCAAACATGACAATTTGGAATTTTCGCTATAACTTTTTTTTTCTACAAGACTTTAGAAGCTGAAATTTCGACCACGTGGAGCCAAAATCTTGGCGAACTTCGTGTAAAAATTTCAGAGCTTGGTTCGCTATATTTTATGAGATATGATCCGGGGAAGTTAGGGTTTTTGCGGGCTCCAAAATTCAATCTCAAACATGTGACCTAGGGAAAATCGTTATAACTTTCGTTTCAGGCATCATATTGGAATCCTGTAAAAAGGGGCTGAAAGAGCACGAAATGTAGTTTGTCTTGTAGTAGTTTTAGGGCCGAAGGTCGAAACAGTGACATGTGGCACTCCGTACAATTTTGATCTGCTGAAACAGTCTATAAATAGGTCATCGTGGGAGATCAGGCATAACTCTTTCTTGAAGACTCCAATCTTAGTCTGACTTGTGGGGTTGAAAAGAAGACTCAAAGGGCTATCACTAGACGAAATTTTAGACCTTGAGGATCCGAAACTATGGAGCTACAACAGATTCAATATTGAGCTCCTACAAAGCAAGAAAAATGTGTGTATTTTTTTTTAAATTGTGCATACGTATTGTTTGAAAAAATCAGTTGAAGTGATTCAAAGGGCATATTAAAGCATAGATATCAGTGTTTGGTTCTAAAATGCCTCCCAAACAAAAGAATTCTACACCCCATTAAGCCTTCAAAAAGATCTACTATGACGCATAAAGAGGAAGAATTGCAACATGATATATCGAAGTTAAGGGACCAAGTGCAACAAATTTCGCTCTCACAAAGAGCAACCAAAGATGACATGGATGGCTTAAAAGGGGCATTGATGGCTTAAAAGGAAACATGGAGGTGTTTAAAGTAGACATGGATGCAATGAATGTTAAGTTGGAAGGGTTGACAAAGTTGTTGTAAGAAAGGCTTCCTTGTGGTGACAAGGTAATCCATGAAAATCATGATCAGGACAAAGGGAATATGAATCATGATTTTAGAGACTCCAATGTGGGGTTTAAGAACCACCACATTCCAAAGATAGATATGAGGAAGTTTGATGGCAAGGATCTGGTAACATGGATACTGCAGATGGAGCAATATTTTGATCTCCATAATGTGCAACACACAAAAGGTATGAATTGCAACTTTATATTTAGAACCCAATCAGTTTGTATGGTATCGATGACTTTATTCTCGTAAACCACTTGTCACTTGGTCCATTTTTACGGAGAAAATGATAGCACATTATGAGGATACAAAGAGCAACACATTCTTTAGCCAATTGATTAATCTCAAACAAAAGGGTTCAATGGCAGAGCACATTGAGGACTTTAAAAATTGAATATAAGGGTAAATGATATTCCAGAGGAACATATGATTTATGTCTTCATAGGGACTTTAAAGGATAACATCCAACATGAGGTCCACCTTTGGGAACCCGATTTATTGGAGAATGTATTCATGGTGGCAAGAAAAGTTGAAAGCAAAATTATGGCAACAAGGAAGTCTACCACTCACAACTATAAAGATGGAAGTGTTGCTGCTCCTAGACTTCTGCAACCTACAAGGTTGACACCACAACAGTTGGAAGAAAAAAGAGTGAAAGGGCTTTGTTACAATTGTGATAGCAAATACACTAAAGGTCATAAGTGTGCTGAGAAGAAATTATTTTACATAGATTGTGAAAAGGAGGAAGAAAAGGAACAATAAATGTCAAAAGAAGACAATATACACGAGGAAGCAACCCTAGAGAAAGAAGAAATGAATCCGACCATATCTCGTAATGCATTGGCAGGAATCTAAGTCACCGTGTTTTGCGAACTTTATTAATGAAGTTCGAAGTTCGTCGAACATCAAACCATGGCGAATTTGTTCCATTAAGTTCGGCAAAAAAATCGTGGATTAATTTGTATGGATTCTTAACTTTGTGAACTTCGGAAGATGTTTGGAGAATATACTGTGATTTTCCGTTAGAATGCTTCTAGTGCTAGAGATACCTATCAGAGAACCAAGCATGTTAGGGATGTTTCGTTAGGGAATTGCAAGCTTATCTACATATAAATAATTACCATTTTTACTAGCCAGCCAGATGGCTTACACCATTGATCGAGGCACACATCGTAGCAAATACTACCTCACTTCTCCATACATTAGAGCTTTCATCTTCAACTTCTTTGCTGCGAGTTGAATATTTGAAGGTAAGAATAAACTATCTATTGCATTCAATTTGTGTGCAATTTTCATCATCCAAGCACAAAACCATTTTCTCTGTAGCACAGCTTCATGGCCTGAGCACCAGTGGCAGTAAAGTAGCAAGCACTGTAGTGAGAAAGTGAAAAGTACCAATAGTAGTAGGTACAGTATTGGCCCTAAATTTTAAAATTGTAGTATTACTTTTAGCCTCAAGATTCTATTTCTTAGTAAATATAAGTCTGAAAGTGTTCCCAGCAGCATTAGAAGAGGGTTCAACTTAGGATACCGAATGTTATTGACAATAAATATGGGAATGGATGACGATATTGAATTATATATATATATTCAAGTTTTTAGTATGTCGAATTTAATGCCGAATTTTATCGCTAAAATTTTAACTGTTGAACTTTATTCGAATTTTAAAGTGGTCAAACTCGAACACGAACACGAACGTGGTGACTATGGCAGGAATTACCACTCCTCAAACTCTCAAGATAGAAGGACATATCAAGAATAAAAATGTAATAATGCTGATTGATTTGGGTAGTACCCATAATTTTATTCATTGTAAGATAGCAAGGAATTGAATTGCTACCTATATCCAACACCAGAGTGTCAAGTGATGGTTGCTAATGGAGGAACTATAAATTGCTCTGGAAAGTGCCATAATATCAAGCTAACTATGGGGCAATATGTACTGAATGGTCCAATGCTTTCCATTCCAATGGGTGGTGTTGATGTTGTACTACGAGTCCAATGGTTACAATCTTTGGGTACGATAGCTTTTAATTTTCAAGAACTTTTCTTGAAATTTTTTTGGGAAGGGAAGGAAGTTGAATTAAGGGGTATCGCAGGGAAACCAGGAAATATAATCAGCTGTAATGGCATGACAAAGCTTCTAAAGAAAGAACAACGGGGCATAACTGCATAATTATGCTCACTAGAGGCTCAAATATCGAAATCATCTATTTCTCCAGATCTCCAAAAAATCTTGGAAAATCATTCCAAGGTATTTGAGACTCCCAAAGGCCTCTCACCTATTCGTGATCATGATCATGCTATTCGTTTGATTCCAAGAAGTGTTCCTCCAAACATCAACCCTTACAGATACCCCTATGCCCAAAAGAGTGAAATTGAACGCATGGTTGTAGAAATGCTAGAGGCCGATATAATTCAACCTAGTCAAAGTTATTTCTCTGCTCCAGTAGTATTGGTGCATAAGAAGGATGGATCATGGTGCATGTGTCCGGATTATAGGGAGCTCAACAAGCTCACTATTAAAGATAAATTTCCCATTCCTGTCATTGATGAATTGTTGGATGAATTACATGGAGCAATTTACTTCACCAATTTTGATCTTCGTTCAGGATATCATCAAATTAAAATGAAGTCTGAAGACATTCCGAAAACAACATTTAGAACTCATGAGGGTCATTATGAATTTTTGGTCATGCCCTTTGGCCTTACTAATGCACCTTCTATATATTTCAAGGTTTGATGAATTCCATTTTCAAACCCTTAGAAAATTTGTGTTAGTATTTTTAATATATACTAATCTACAACAAGTTTTGGAAGGATCATGTTCAACATGTTGACAGGGTGCTCAAACTATTGGAGGAGAAACAATTGTATGCAAAAACCTCCAAATGTTTCTTTGGAGTACAGGAAGTGGAATATCTGGGTCATATTGTATCGCATGAGGGTGTTAAGGTAGACCCTAACAAAATTAAATCAATTAAAGAATGAAAAATCCCCACAACCATAAAGCATCTTCGAGGATTTCTCGGGTTGACAGGGTATTATTGCAACTTTGTTAAGAATTATGGGAGAATAGCAACACCTCTAACAAAATTACTAAAGAAAGATGCATTTTCTTGGACTCCAAAAGCAACTAAGGCCTTTGAACATCTTAAAGAGGCAATGTGCCAAGCACCGGTCTTAGCTATGCCAGACTTCACAAAAACCTTTATTGTGGAATGCGATGCCTCAGGAAATGGAATTGGTTTTGTTTTAATGCAAGAAGGAAGACCCATTGCTTTTGAAAGTCGTCCAATCAAAGCAAATTATTTACACAAACCTATTTATGAGAAGGAAATGTTGGCAATACTACATGCATTCAAGCCATGACGACCTTACCTAATGGGAAGACACTTCAAGGTAAAAACAAATCATGATAGTCTTAAATACTTTTTGGAACAAAGATTATTTTCAGAAGAGCAGCAAAAATGGGTCACAAAGATGTTGGGTTATGACTTTGAAATCATCTACAAAAAAGGGAAGCAAAATGTTGTTGCAGATGCACTTTCAAGAAATGATGAGGATGTGGAAGCATTGCTTTGTGCCATTTCTATTATCCAACCAGATTGGATAACCAAAGCAAGTGATGAATGGAAGAATGACGAAGAAGTGTGAGCACTCTTTCAAAAGTTGTAGCAAGATTCCAGTACATCTGATACATTTAACTGTTAAAATGATTCATTATGGTACAAATATCGCTTATATCTTTGTAAGAATTTCCAACTCAAAGAAAAGATTCTTTTGGAATTGCACACCTCTCCCCTAGGAGGGCACTCGAGATTTTTAAAATCTTACCACAGGGTCAAGAAGGATTTTTTTGGGATGACCTTAAATCTGATATTCAAAAGTTTGTGGCAGAATGTTTGGTTTGCCAACAGAATAAAGTGGAAACAATTAAGACCACGGGTCTGTTACAACCTTTAGCCATTCTAAGTCAATGTTGGGAGGAGGTTTCAATGGATTTTATCACAGGTTTACGTAAGTCCGAAGGAAATAGTGTCATCATGGTGGTAGTTGATAGACGTACCAAGTATGCACACTTTTGTGCATTATCTCATCCATTTAAAGCCAATACAATTGCTACCGCATTTATGTAAACAATTCAAAAGCTACATGGAAACCCAAAGATTATTGTAAGCGACAGAGATCCCATTTTCACTGGAAATTTTTTGATGAAATTATTTTCTTGTCTGGGTACTCAATTAGCTCATAGCTCATCTTATCATCCTCAATCTGATGGGCAAACTGAGATAGTTAACACATGTTTGGAAGGATATCTTCGTTGCTTTGTATTTGATAAACAAACACAATGTGTCAAATGGTTACCTTTGGATGATTGGTGGTATAACACTTCCTTCCATACTGCAGCAAAAATGACTCCATTTATGGCACTTTATGGATATCATCCACCGTCCATTACATCATCTTTAAGAGAAAATTCTAAGTTTCAAGTAGTGGAAGATCACATCGAGCATCAACAACAAGTTCTCCAACTCTTAAAGGATAACCTCACTTTGACACAGAATCAAATGAGACAACAGGCATATCAACATCGTAGCGAAAGAAGTTTTGATTAGGTGACTGAGTATTTTTATGGCTACAACTATATAAACAAATGTCCCTCAAGCAAGCTAAGAAGGATAACAATGGTCCCTACAAGGTGTTGCAAAAGATTGGTACTATGGCATACAAATTGGAGCTTCCTGCATCTTCTCGAGTGCACCCAGTTTTCCATGTTTCATGTTTAAAGAAGATTATAGGTGACAAGCTCACAGTTCAAACAATATTGCCAGAACTTGACGAGGAAGGAAAAATCATATTGGAACCGGAAGCAGTCACAGAAACAAGAACCCGACAGCTACAAAATCGATCAATTTCAGAGTATCTCATCAAATGGAAGAACTTACTCGCTGAAGATTCCACATGGCAGGATGAAAATTTTATACAGAAGCATCCAAAACTATTCAAGCTTTGAGGACAACACTTTTTTGAAGGAGAGGGGCATGTTAGGTCCCTATAATACTAGTGTAGCCCTTTATTGTTATTGTTAGTGTAGCCCCCTTATTGTTATTGTTGTGCCCATGTAGTCCCCATATGATTTTTATTGTGCCCCATAGGAGCCCACTATTATTATTGTTGTGCCCTTACATTATTATTGTTATGTAGACTTTGATTATATTGTGACCCCTTAGACTCCTATATATAGAAAGGAGGTCTTATCATTTGTAGCATCCAAGAATTGTTCATTTGTGTAATGTAAAGGAGGTTTCCCCCTCGAAGAAGATATTTTTTAAGTCGTTGATCTATTATTTCTATTGTTTTGTGAGCTGGTTGCATAACATAAAAACCCATTTTCTGCTGCGTTTTTGTCGAGTTTGAGTCAAACTCTTGCAGTCCGACCTTGCCAAGTCATTTGGGGACCAAGTTTTTCAACATTGACTATCATATCTGTGAATGTATGATGTCACCGTTTCTTTCTTTAAGTGCAAATAAATCCTTACAAGCAATAATATTATTTCTCTTCATTGAAAATGCGGTGATATATAATCCAAAACTATTAATGTATCTTACCGAGCTCTATAGGATGCTCTGAAGAGGTGAAAATCAGAGTTTTGTCTCTGCTATTAATGAAAGATGTAAGAAGATGGTGAAAACTTGAAACCATTAGGAGAAAGTACCTGTCTAGAATGTCCTGCTGTTGTAGGCCTACTCTGGAAATTGGGTAGTGTTTGTTATCACTTAGATATTCCATAAAGGAAAAGTCCAACCTTACTCAAGGGGAAGCCTAAGGAAACTATCAAGTGAATCACTACTTGTCACCTTTGTGATTCACTCCACTCTCTAGGCAGGAAAACTTAGCCAAGGGTGGAATTCCTTGAGCAAATTCTAAGCCTATCATTGGTATAGGGAAGGAGTTTGTCTAAGGCTAGCGGATTCAACCCAACTAGCTCCCTCAAGGATCTAACATCAAATGTAAGAAAATCTGCAAGAGTGAAAGTCCAAACCCTCCCAATGGATCCCGATGTAATTCGAAAATTTTAATTATGTGAAATACTTGAGAATAAAGCAAAAGTATCTTCATTTATTCCACATATAATAATGACCATGTGGGTGCCCAAAATGGTGATGATTTCAGAATTTGATATCAGCAAGGTATTCATATTTGAAAACTGTAAAAACATTCAAGATTTCAACCATGAGAATACTATTTTAGTGTTTGCAGATTTGTAATGTCAACAGGAGAAATGTTAATTTCACCAAATGTCTTTCCGTTGGACAACGAGTATGCCAAACAAGATGTGGAGATGATTTGGAATTTTAAATCTGCTGTGAGAGTGTGCCTATGAACAATACATATAACAGAAAGTTGTTCATTTAACAAGAATTAATCCATAGTAAGCTAACTTTGAAACATTCACTTGCGAAGCGTAGGACAAGGGGACCAATATCATATAAAACTGCTGCAGAAAGAGATGAATAAGAGAAGGTTGTTGATTTGACAAGAATAAATCCATAGTAAGCCAAATTTGAAACATTCCACATGTAAATCACAGGACAAGGGGACCAGCATCATATAAAATTGCTGCAGAAAGAGATGAATAAAGTGCTGTAGATGCTTCACTAAGATAAATTCGTTGAGATGCCTTAAAGAATTCAAAATGCCATGACCATATTTAAATCATTTGTTACATGACAGTCCATGTATATTGTTTATCGGCTTATATCCACTGAAAAAATTAGTTCTAGAATTTAACTTGTAGGTAGAGCATACCAATGCCACGTTGGTAGCAACATTCAAGTATTAAATTTCAGTTATTGCAGTGCTGCTGTGGCACTAAATAAATCATTCCCACATTCAGTAAGTTCGACTAGTGAAAATGTATTATGAAATGAAAGTGCCAGAACTTCATTTTAACCCTTAGTGAAATGATTTTGTGAGCTGTAATTACAAGGCCTAAACAGATCATCAACTTAATTTATAGTGAAAATGGTCACATTCCCTTATTGAATGGATCTCATCGAGTTATGTTATAAGAGCAATGTCGAAATAGAAAACTGTAAACAAAACAAGCATTCTAATGACAATGTCACATTTAGATTTAACATGTAAGCATCATATATTGCCACAGTTTGTTAGATTTGTGTTAAAACTTCAAGAGTTGGTACATGTATAGATTTAAGTGCCAATAGGTGTGTAAGTTAAATGACAAACAAGCTAAAGACACCTTATTTGAAATCGACCTTCCTCAAGATTAGAAATTTAAACCCAGATCGTTTTTTTTTTGTTGCCTATGTTAAAATTAAAATTCAGCCATGTAAAGTTTCTAACTTGAGTATAGCAAGCTACTATAAAATAAGACTTAAAGATTATAGCTTGCTTGGATAATAAATGGAGGAGAGAAATAAAAATTGATTGAAGAAGATAAGAAAAGATAGCCTACCATTGGGCCATGGAGTCTCCCTTTTCCTTGGCGATGTTTCCTTGTTAATATATGAAGTTTTCTCACTTAGGGTTGAGAGAAAACCATCAAAATTGAAAAGACAAAAGGCTAGCAACCCCAACAAGGTTTAAATCTTATAAAAGTAAATAATCAGAGCAAAGCAAGGATTTCCATAGCAAATTAGGATGTAATAGAACAAAGTCCTAATGATATTTCTTCTAAATACATTTACATCTATAGCTAAGGAATACCTAGTAAAGTAAAAACATAGAACAAGATCATACCTTCTTAGCTTCATCTTCCTGACAATGACCTTGACCACTTTAAATGCTACAACCTTATCATTCTCTTAAAGAATAAGAAACATTACTTCAATGGAAAGATAAATATTTGAGATAAATAGTATGAAAGCTTCTTTACTTTATTCTCCAAAGAAACAAAATGAGTCTAGTGACCTTCGTGCAGGAAGACAAATTATTTCGAATAGGATGAACACCTTTAGTGACTAGTCACACAACGAGATCAAAGATCATAACATTAGTATTTTCTCGATCCATTTCCCAACTACTTAGGCCATGAGGTCTCCAACGGCTAGTTAGAATTCACTTTCTCCCTCTACTAACTCGACTTGGCCACCTTGAACTTGGTTCTCCAACACCCTTGACTATCTAACAAATTTGGCACCTGGGTTTCGCTAAACTAACCATACTCTAAACTAGGTCTCTCTTGGAATCTCTAAATCTTTCCTAGCGTTGCCACATCATCACTTGCTCGACCATGTGATCTACCACCTACGGAAATTCCACAATGCCTTGAGGAATCTTTAGATTCTAACACACAAGTATCGTTCCTCTCGTTCTACTAATCATTTTTGACATAACACATGCATGATTTTGCCCAATGTTGCCCCCTTTTTGCCCCTTGGAAACATATTTTGACTTATTGACCAAATTTGACCAAGCTGGAACTAACCATGCTGCCACTGCGACATCTAATTGGAAAACTGGAACATTGCAGGGACTCCTCTCATAAAATTGAATAAGCACTCATACATCATATTTCTAATACTATAATCTTGTTGGATGGTTTAAGTCACTTTTGGCATTGAAGTGTCTCTTTCTCTTATGTATTTTGGCATCTAATTGGCATTGTCTAAAAAGCATAATCTTGGCATAATTATCATTGGCATAAGATTATTGATAATCATCATTAGAATATCTTGAGTAATTGGCATCTTGTGTTGGTAATCATTGGCTAATTGTTAAGTGAATAATTGCTATCATTGGCTAAGCATCTTGTGGATTGGTATATTGTTGGTATTGACACTAAATAATTGACACATTCTTGGTTGTAAGATTGTCTTATAATTCATCATTAAGTACTCTTGTCATAAGAAGCTAATTATAACTTAAGTACTTAAACGATTAAACAATCTTAATCCAAGACTCACTCACCTCTCTTGCATAAGCATTCTAGGCCTAACTTGCACTAATAATTTACCTTCAAGCATAAGCTTAGTTGATAGACATCTAGGGCCACCCTTTCTCATCTAGCTTGAGGGATTCAACACCTTTTAGTGGTTGGCACGGTGACCTTGTAGTCGTCAGAGCCACAGTCTCTGCAGTGCCAGAGGCACTAGGTGGTTGGAACACAGTGGGAGGTATCGTTAATCAAGTTTTTGCTTGCTTCCCGTTGGCTTCCAGCCCACAACCTACTCTAAATACTGGTCTCAAAATAGTTAAGAGGGAGGTTCCACTTAGAATAGGCATATAAATTAAAATTAACCAAGATCCTTACATCACATATAGGTCTTACGATTTGCACAACATATAGGTTAGTTGATCATTCAAGCAAGAATTTGACTCCATAAGGCAATGGTCTCATAATTAAATCTAATCTAATCTACAAATCTTGTTTGAATTAACCAAGTAGCTAGGCCACTCAATCGTGTCTCTCGGACTTGTTGGTTGCCAACTAGTCCTACATCCTCTCATTTCCACAGGGACTACCCCCCATAGCCTGCTGTTGGGAGACATCTAGAACGAAGTGGGCAGGGATTAAAGTGACAACCCACGCCTTGAGTCGTTGTCACAGTGCATGTACAATTTGAGCGACAACATTTTATGGCGCCATTGCCGAGAATAAATTTATTTTGTTCTTGGCGCTTAAACGATAATTTCTCAATTGTTCATTTTTTAAATCTTTTCATTTGAGCCGGCAACACCACAACATTTTCAAGTGTCGTTGTCTGGGACCAATTTTTGAGGCCTTGGCGTTGCGACAATTATCATCACTCTTCCTAAATCTTCTAATCATTTTCATCTGCGTAATCCATCCAGCACCACGTTCTCTGGTGCTTTGATATCTCACTAATCCTTTCATCTTGTTTATATGCACCTTTAGCACATGGACATTTAGGTTGGTTTTTTGTTTGGGTGGCGACTCCACTTTTTCATCCATTTTTTTCAAACATGAAGCTCCCCTTGATATCCATTTGCTTGATCCTTGACTAGCTATTTGGTTGTTTGCCTTTTGCATCTTGGAGCTAGATTCATGTTCAAGTGGCGACTCCATTTCTTTAATTTCTTACAAGAATTTCTGCTAGAAGCTCGCTTCTTGGGGACCTCTTGTTTTTCTTGAACAAGGATTTCTCTCCGACTTCCATTAGCCCCTTTTCCCCTAAAGAAGGTGATCATGGATGACTTGTTTGCCCTGTGTCATTTTACTAACATTCGTCATGATATTCTAGAAAATGCCATTAATAAATTGCCTTTGTTCACGGGTAATGATGCAATCACTGCTGCAAAACATATCTTAAAGTTCACTCGCTGTATGCTAATGTGTTGTGGATTTTCACGTTATGGTCATGAAGACTTCAAGATGCGACTTTTTGTCCTTTCTTTGGAAGGTGATGCTAGAGATTGGTTTTGCAATTTCCCTGATGATTCTTTTGATTCTTTACAAGACATCATTGATGCTTTTAAAGACACATGGAGATCAAAGTGGCTCGCCTTGTGCCCCTAATACTGTAAAGAAAGATGAAACTGATCTTGTAAAGGACCCAATTATCAAAGAAAGATTTCAAGAAAATGCGCCACATCAAAATGTGCCATATTGCAGACCTTGTGACCACTTTCATGATGAATCCACTTGTGCAGTTGCAAGAAGAATCTGTGATAGCGGAAAAGCAGGGACAAGTTGTCGAATTGGTATCGACAATGAAAAGGAAAAAGATAAACAACTTATCAATAAGTTAACTCAAATGATGAAAACCATGGAACTTAATCAAGAGAAAATGATTGCAGATCACGCCAAGGATATGAGAGCCATGTACTCTAGATTAGAACAACGTGATGAGGAGCTAGAAATCATGAAGGTCAATCACTTCGATCAAGTGGCCGCCATGCAAAATCATTTGATCACTATGGAAGCAAATCATAAAAGAAATGAGTTCTATTCAAGCAAATTATGATTAAGTAATAAAGGACATGGAAATTGATTTTCAGAACAGGTTGTCAGCTATAGAAGAAAAACATGACGAGGAGCTAAAGGTCATGAAAATTAATCATTCCAATTAGATAGCCATCATCGAGGAAAAATGTGCTCAAGAGATGGAAGCTATGATGTCCTACATGCACGGTCATTTGATTGCCATAAAAGTAGATAATGACAAAATAATATGAGAAATGGAAACTGGTTAGATATGTCTTCAGAATAAGTTGTTGATCATGGAGGAAATCCATGCCAAAGAAATCAGTGCTTTGAAGGTTGAGCACTCTAACGAGATGGATGCCATTAGAATTGAAAAAACCACTCTTCAGGATAAGTTGCAAATACTGGAAAAGCTACAGGTACAGGAACTTCAACATATATCAGATAATGAAAGAAATAAAGAGCCTTCAACAAATCACGAGCCTCACAGTCTGCCAGAGCAGTTCTCATCTCGTTGTAAGAAGGTTACTTGCCCCATTCAACACAGGTTGGTTGGAAGTGCCATGGTCGGAAAATCAATTGAGGAAGATCAGACGTATGTGTCACCTTTGACAAAGTATATGCAGAATAAGATTGGGCAGACTTCAGATTCTTCAGATCCTTCATCCAACCATTTTCAGAATCAAGACAGAGAGTCTATGATGGCCCCACTATTAGCTTCATAGCCTGCCAGAAACAAAAGTAAAAAGCAGAAAAGAAGGAAAAGGTTTGATGCGTCTGATGGCCGAGAGCAGGTTGATATTCGGATAAGTCAAAGTCCTAGCATTTTTAGAATTCAGCATGGCACGTCTGAGACACAACCCATAGACTTGCCGAAGAGTCGACAGATGCTTAGTATGCATTGTGTTGAAGACATGATGCCACGGGGCATCTTTTGTATAGTATCTCTAACCCTACTCCTTTTTTATTCATTAGCTAGTTTATTTCACGCATTTCAATTGTATGTTCTTTATATTCCAGTTTATTAGAGTAGAATTTTTCTATTCCATCAAGATTTACTATGTATGCATGATGATTTCAATTTTGAATGGATATCTATTTGATGGACTTCTGTTTTCTTGGATGTAGGATTCTAGGATTCTCACGTTACTTCATGGAAGCAACGTATCCCCATATGGAGCCAGATGTTGCACACATTTGTCAAAGTTCCAACAAGGCAGATATGCCAAGCTTTTTCATAGGATTGAAGTCATCAACCATCAGTTTATTAAGTCATTGTAAATCCTTCTGCAAAATTTGTAATGTAATTGATGCTAGTAAGATCGTATATGTATGTAACAACCTAAGTAAGCCTATTATTTTTGTGAGAATTTCATCCTAGGAAGTTTTTCGTCTCACTATTTCGTCTGTGTTTTTAAACACGGATGATTGGCAGAGTTTTTTCCTTTAGCCTCACCCCAAAGCTAGGATGGAATTTATCTTCAAAGTTTTAGGTGAGTCCTAGTGTTTTAGTCGAGTCTTCTGTAAAAGTGGGTTGGGAATAATTTAAGCTAATTGGCTAAATTATTTTATTACAAATCATGTGTTCTACTAGATCATATTGTGTTGCAGAATTGGGTGTGTAATTTGAGGGTCTATACCGAACGAGTGTTCCCCCTTTGAGGGTTGAAATGCTATTATTTTATGTAAAAAAATATTTTAGTGCATCGTCCCTCATACTTAGACACCGTTAAAATATTAGAGGGTGGAAAAAATATTTAATCCCCTCAAGTGTCAATTAATTAAATTTTTTGGAAAAAATTAAATCAATTCTAAGACAGAAAATTAATTAATTAGACTCAAATTTAAAGTTTTAGAGAAATTAAATTCTCCAAGTGGAAAAATTCGTGGGTATCAAAGAAATTTTTGGAGGTCCCTACCAAGGGAATATTGGAAATTTCAAGAAAAATTGGACCCTTGGGCCTTGGTGGTTAAGTCAAAGTCAATTTTTTGAAGAAATTAGCTCAAAATAATTATTCTTGAGCTAATAAAAAATGGGTTAAATGAGAAATTCGAAAATTCCTCAAAAATAAATATTTTCGACGGTGGAGATTCAAGAATGATCAAATATTTTTCAACGGTCGAGATTATTTTGATAGGGATCAAGCCAACTAGTTATTTTTCCACTTAGAGGATTTATCTATAAATTGAGAATCATTTGTGTCTCAAGCCATCTGATGTTTTGCTAATGTAATTCTGCAGAAAAGCTGATGTAATGCTACTGTCCCGCTGGGAACGTTTTTGAATAATCATAATAAAGACTTTGGGTGCAGTTCATGGTGTTTATGTTCTACTGATTTGTGGTATGTGCTAGGTATGAGCATTCCTATATTGTGCTTAAATTTTAAATTAAATTGTTATTTCATTGTAGATGATAGGAACACTCTATTGATAAGTTTTGGGCTAATCTTAGATGATCCGATTCATTGTTGTTCTAATGGTTTATGCTTGAAGAAATGTATAGTGTTTGCAGTTTCCCCAACCCTTGGGCTCCTAAGTCACCTGATACGGGGATACGGGGATACGGGGATTCGAAGTATCGGATACGGGTACGGTGACCCCGAAAAAGGTTACTTCTGGGATACGTTACGTTATATATTATTTTATTAAAAATATATATATATTTTAAAATATATATATATATATATATATATATATATATATATATATATATTTTAAAAAATATATATATATATATTTTAAAAAATATATATATATTAATATATTTAAAATTAGATATTTTTTGCACAAATTCATACAAAATTCATTGATTCAAACATAGATATTAGATATTCATGAGTCATACATCATCATTGATACTATAATACAAATTACAATGATACATTGATACACCATACATGATACAATCGTCAAATTTACTCAGAAAGACAAGATTGAAGATAGTAAGATACTGTAGTTTTTTCATTAAGTCATCATAATCAAAATGTGTTACATAAGAACACTGCCAAATGGATTGGTGCTCTTGATTAAATACGAGTTCCATACCCTAATACATGACAAAATTCGATGGAAACATTGCAATAGCCCAATCCTGAAATCTTGAAAAACTGATAAGTCTGCTGGATTTTGAATGAGATCTAAAATTCTACTTTCTCCATATGAAATCCAATGAGGTCGGAACCACTCTCAAACATCCTTAGTCATTTCATGGTAATGTTAAAATTTTAAGTAAAAGTGACATTCTCCTTAATCATGATGAAAATGAAGATTAAGGAGAATGTCACTTTTACTTTAAGAATTTAACATTACCATGAATCATATATAAATACTAGGGCCATAGGCTTGATGCCCTCTCCTGAAAAATCCTCCTCAATTGGTGAAAAACAATGAGCAAAAGCCCCCCTTTATAATAAAAAACAACGCTTTTTTGAACCCGCGGGCGTATCCGACGGGGTATGGTCGGGATACGGCATGTCCCTGTACGGATACGTCGTATCCCGACCATACCCTGTACGGATACGCCGTGTCCTTCGAATTGGGGCCAAATCCGATACGTAGAGGTGTCCGACACGGGGATTCGGGGATACGAGGGCATTTTAGGAGTATCCGGTTACTTAGTTGGGCTCTAAGTTCACAAACTGTGGGCACAAGCTAACTTTGTTTGGACTTCAAATATTTTTATGGTTTTTCTAATTTCGCTAATGCTATAACTTGCATTTATTTTTCAAAGTACATCTAGCCATTATAAAAAAATCTTCAAAAAATTTATATCTCAAAACTCCTTTTAAAAGCATTGTATATTTGTACATTTTATAAATAAAATTTGTATAATATATTTTGTAAATTATTTTTTTCTAACTCTTGTTTTTGCAGCTGGGGTTTTTGGGGTTTTGAGATCTTGGATTTTTGTATATATTGGGGTTTTGGGTATTTGAAAATTCATTTTGTGCAGGCGAGATCAAGTGAGTAGAGCTAGATTACAGCTAGATCTAGGCCTTTGAGGGTAAGATCTAGCCTCTACAAATTTTTGCAGGGTTAGAATCAAGGAATTTTCGCAGGTTTGAAGCAAATTCAATTTTTGAGCAAGGGTTTCCGCATTTTCAAGGCCTCGCAGACCCAAAATATAGGCAACGTTTTAATTTTTCAACCCAACTTTGTTATATTAAACAACATATAATACAATAGTATAGGGCTCCCGTACCAGGGATAATGGCCCTCATACATCCACTAGTACAAGATACAAAACAAGATACTTTGACCATCTGGCTGTAGTGCACTCTCTCAGCTCCTCTCGGTCGTACCTTGTACCTGCCCGATCCTTTGACCCCCGATCTGCAACTCCTGCCTTTATCAATACTCCAAGTCCATTTGGTCACTGAACCTCGGCTGTTAATCTGCTCACTAGTTGATCTTTTGTCAACCAACGCATCAACTCACCGGGACTCCCGTCGAGTTCTTCACAACTCCGTTTGTGAACAACTCTCAATTTGCCCACTGCTGCTCCTCAATTACTTAGCGACCTCAGCCTGCTATGGTCTTCCTGTGCTGCTCCGATGAAGATCAACATAGGGCACGAAGGGCTGCCACCTATCAGTGCAAGATTTCCATCTCCCACAATGAAAACGGGCTAGGAGGACTTCCCATCATCTGTTGTAGAAGTCCTTCTCCACACACAAGTCTCGGGCTCCACAAACTGCTCCTGGCTGATGAAACCCTCGAGCTCCAACAACTACCACTCTGTTGTTCGTCTTTGTCCATCAAGGTGTTGCACACTGGCCTCCAACTTGGACACTATCACATTTTCCTCCAACAAACCATAAGTGTCTAATACACATTCACTCTTAGCCCACTCTCATGCTGCCCTCCAACAGTCCACGAGAGACCAAATCCACGTTGAAGCATCTACACCTAGTTAGGGAATCCTCACACCTAGGAAACCCTTACACACGACTGCCAACGGACTTCTCCACATCTGCACTTTGTTCTGCAATAAAGGAGCTATTGCACAAATCTAGGCTCCATCAAGTCCTCTCCTAGGACACTACATCACTCCATAGCGGGATCTACTCCTAGTTGGAGTTCCTTCATGCCCAAGGCAACTCCAACAAATGGCTCCCAACAAACTGCAATGTAAATTGATCCAAATGGATCCTCATACTAGGATCCAACACAAGTCACCAATGGAGGAAGCACATACCTCTTCACTATTGTTTATGAGCAAAGTTTTGATCACTGGTTAAGGATTCTTTTGTAGCCTACAACAACCCTCTAATCCAACCAAAACTCACCTTATTTGATGTGACTTCCTTCCCTTTACAAGGTTGGGAACTCATTGTTTGAATAGGCTCCTACAACTCTCTGTTTAGGGCTTGTTTGACCCTCAAAACACCCCTTACATTCCTGCAGCCTATCCATCACAACATTTTTATCATTTCGGCCTATTTCAGGGAGGTATTCCCACGCTCAGCTAGCGTAGAGAAACTCTTATCTAATGTGGCCTTCTTTCTATGAGCTCCTTCGCCTCCGCGTTGAAGATATAGGCACTACTTACCCTCAATTAGACTCATGTTTCCCTGCAACCAAGTGTTTAAGGTTTGCAGCCTAATCACACCTTCTAACTGTGCTCACGGCCTGCATGAAAAAGTGGAACCCATGCACAAAAATTCCACAACATACCTGCACTTCCTTCCTAAGCCTCAGCCCTCCTACAAGGTAAAATTTGCACCCAAATAGTCATGAAAGATGCCACTACAGACCTTTTTCTCCTTCGTTGTTCGTGATCCTTTTACCTGTGGCCAAGACAAAGATATTCCACCTTCTCAACAAGATTCTATCTCACTTTATGTTGACCTTATGTTACACCGAATTGGATGTTGAAATGATCACATATTACCTCCTGTTTATACTAAATAAGAGGGATCCTTCCAACGTCATCTTTAGGTCTTTGCCAACTGTCATGAGGCTTATAACACCTCAAGCCGACCCTAAACATAAGCCACAAGCCCACACATAACCTTCAAAAATTCATAACTCTTCAACGACAACTCAGAATTGGATGATTTTCGATGCGTCAAATTCGTCTCAACGAGCACTATCATCCTCATCCACTGCATGTCGAAATCTCATCACGGTTGTGGCCCAAACATCAATTGGTGCAAAACCATAGGCTTGGTTTCCAAGCCCACAACTGACTCTTACTGACTCTTGTGGCGCTTTGCCCTCTAATCCCCTAACCCTAGGGCTTGGAGTACCTCCCAAGCTACACAAAAAATCAACAACTTCCATAATATTTTAGATTTTGATAAAATTTCTCATCATCTGTGTGTACATGTGATTAGGGGCAGCCAAGAAGTGCAATGGTCTATGCAAAGGTTTCAGTTGGAGCCACCATCAAGATTCAAAACCCTTCTTGCTTATTCATGTCGCGAGTGTTTCCACTTTATCTGCAAAGTGTTTGACGAAAGTTGTTAAAATCTCTCAAAGAAAGTTTTCAATATTTGTTTAATTAATGAGAGAGTATGGTGAGTCTACGTGAGGTGTTCATATTATATTTGGATCTCTATGTAATTGTTGAGCGTGTCTTGTGAGGGATGAGTATGTATTTATGTGATAGGTCTATGTATTGAGTCAGCTTGTCACTATTGTGTACTTCTTGAACTACTTGTCTTTATTCAGCTAAAACATGGATCAAACCTTCATACATTCCCTCTATAAACTAGCAACAACAATCAATAGAACCTTGTCCAAGGGAATACTTACTTTGCTACAACAAGAGCAGCCACAAAAAGAACCTGATTTGGGACACAAAATCTTTACACTCGGGACAGATTTGAAATGCATGGGGGTTATAGCAAAGGCCCTTCTCAAACTAGAAGAACTTGCTTCATTCCTTTCCAAGGTGGATTAGTCAGATGGGAAGAGCTTGATTTGGGCTCTAAAACCAGCCATGCTTGCCTTAGTACAACCCAAGTATTTGGAGCATCCTTGTATAGGAGTCAAACTTCCAGTTGCCTCTTGTCTTAGTAGTATGACGATGTTGACCGCACCTATACCTCCTTACAGTGATGTTATTATGAGGAGATTGATAGTGGAGACCTTTCAGGATTTGGATAATAGTGAGGGCCCTACCTTTGGGAAGAGGCTATAGATTGTAGAAGTCATGGGCTTGGTTAGATCCTATGACCTCATGTTTGAGTTGGAGTGTGACGATTTGATCCTATAGATGTTCCAATGCTTCTTCATCATTAGGAAACATCATCCCGACACAGTCATAGCACACATGCAGTTCATTTTGTCCTCATGTATGGGACACCATGATGCCATTTGTAGGAGGTTGTAGTCCAGATTATTGGCCATTTGGAGGAGAGAGCAGTTGGTTTCACCTGCAGCGTATGGACCTGCCGAAAGGTTAGTAGTACGAGACATTGAGCTATTCAGGAGATGATTGACCCAAGAGGAGTTGGGGAGGATTGGTGGACCATGCAACAAGAATGAGCTAAGGAGGAAGGGTCTTTGCTTCATTTGCAAAGAACCTTGGGGACTTGACCACTCATGCTTGGGAGATGCAAAGGTAGAGCACGAGGACATTCCTTCTGTATGTCAGGAGGAGGACTCTTCTTTGGATGAGTCCATGAGGTCATATGAGGAAGCTTCTGGGGAGCATGAGAAGTCATTCGGAGTTGTGTGCAGTAGGCCAGATTTATATTCTAGTCTATTTGGTGAGTATCCAGTGGACCCTATGGGAGACATTTAGGATGATGAGTCACCCATGATGATTCAACATGAGCAACAGATAATGGAGCATGAGTTAGTTGAGGAGGATGATATGCACAATATGCATGTTGAGCCTTTTGTGGAGAGCCAATTAGAGGATCACATTGAGGCCATGATGGAGGAGGATGAGGAGCCATCCTTGGGGTCAACATTGATGAGGAGAAGACAGATGTATAGACAACTAGCAGGGTGGCGGTATTTATAAACACTTGTCCTTGGGAGGTGTTCGAGTCTAGCAGGATAGTTTTGCAGAGGATTGGTGGGCTAGAGGAGCGTGGAGTTTCCTATCAGGCGAGGGAGACAACAATGCATCCATATTTGGGTCTACCCATTGATGAGGTGTAAGCAGATGTAGCGGCAATGTAGCAGATGTGAATTATAGATTTGAATACCGTAGTGAAGACTTAATTATAAAAATACATTCGGGTATTTATAATAATAATATTTTATTGATAAGATATAACATGGTTTAATGATTACAATGAGGTCCTCGCTTTTTTATACCTATGTGTACCCACATGGACATAGTTGATTTTTAGACATGCCTTTTCACTAACTTAATCACTAATTACATAATTACTATTTGATTAACTAGTAATTACATTTATTTCTATTTATTCTACTAATAACTATATTTATAAATTTAGTTATGAATTAGTTTCACATATGTTACTTCCCTCGAAAAGCTTTGTCCTCAAAGCTTAACTTTCGACAACTTTCTCCACCGGGATTATCCAACTTTGTCTTTAATCACCGGTGCCCAGTTCGTTGCAACCCTTTTTTTAACTCATTCTTATAATTCCTTAATTTTTTTTTTTTTAATTAATTAATTTAATTAATTAATTAAATAGTAAATTTAATTAATTAAATTAATAATATATATATTTTTTAATATATATATTATATAATTATAAAATTATATAAAATATATATTGTATTGCTATATAGTATATAGGTATGAAATAACTTATCCATGGAACTTAACACCGTCCACCGAAACGATGAGACGTTACACCTTATCGATCGAATGCAATCGTTACAACGTTCTCAAAAGTGAGCCCAGTTAGCCAATAAGACTTCCGCAGGTTGGCAATCTAGGATCACTAATGCCACCTGGTCCGCCAGAATCTGCGATTTCGAACGTCCATGAAACACGTAGCGAGTCGCCAGAGAGCTCATGGAGAAATCCACCAAAACCTTCAATTCTTCGGGCTAAGCTCTGTCCCTTGTGGGGCTCTGAATGATATATTTACTGATAAGAAGGGCAAACAGCAGGTGCCTGCCATTGAACGTAGCGGCCCCCGGCTCCATATCGGAGAGTGCATGCTCTAAAATAAGCTTCACTTGGCCCAACATCCCCACTTCCTCCAAACTCATCCATTCAACTACATCGACCCCAAATTTAGCACAGACTACACAAAACTTCATTACATTCTCCAGGGCCCTGCAACGATCGCCATATTCATCGCCAACTGGAATAAAACCTAGAAACGAGGGTCCTCAGTGCTTCTGATTACCTGCGGGATATATCGATGTCCAAACTGATGTTCTCTTTGTGCGCCAAGAAAACCCATTGGAAATATCAGCACAAAGGTTGAGCTCCTCCTTCTTCGCCACCCACTAACTCTTCATTTGAGCCCATCTATATTAAAATAAATGCTCGCCGCTTCAATTAGGGTTTGGAATACATTGACAGAACGAAACAGGCCTGTATTGGCATCACTGTACTGGAAATTGAGCCGAAGTAGATTTATACTCTTCCACAGGGCTTCCAAATCCTTGGGAATATGAATTTTGACAGAAGTCCAGCGAGTGAGTTCATTCCAAAAACTTCTCATATGGTCTTTGCTGGGTATTTGAAATGGGTAATCTGGTATAAGGGGCCATTGTAGTGGGTTGTTTTTATTTGGGTGGTATTTTTCTAATTGCTCGAGTAGAGACCCTCGAAGCCACCTTCGAAGTTCTGTCTGGGGTTCAATATCGTTTATGTGGAAGGGTCTCATAATCTTGTGGTTATTTATCTGTTATTGTTATCACTATCTAGTATGTTTTCCAGGTCGATATGATTGAACAAGCATCCGTTTGGATAATAGACAATGTCCAATTCCAATGCTTGTCGACCAAAATCTTTTAAGGGGACTTGTTGCATGACTTCAAATGTTTCAAAGTCATCTTCATTATTATCTTCAAAAATATCTTCTTCTCCAATTAGAGTTGTATGTTGGATAGTCTTCATAGAACTACAATCGACGACAGTGTTCCCCAGATTAAAACGTTCATTCTCCTGTCCCAACTTGTCCCTACTGGCATCAGACAAATCCTGTGAGTTGTCATCTTCAATACCAAGGGCATCTAGCTCTATACTATCAGAACTTTGGGACAGGAGAATGAACGTTTTAATCTGGGGAACACTGGAATGAATTACTGTTTAATGCTGACAAGCTTCTGGTCTTCCTTTGTGACCACCCATTTCTAAATTTCCTAGTGTGTGACGATACTAAACTTTCATCTATGCCCAACAGATCTTCCATCGTCCTTGCTTTGAGAGGGGTAACATTTTTTGCACAATTCAAAACTTTCACAGCCTTTCCACTTCGAGTGTTTTTATCCGGGATATGTATCCAAATCACTTGAATACTCGTCGTGAAGAACAGATGATATGTCGCGGGCTCCGCCAGCTCCCCAGACCGTCTTAATCTTGTTGCCATTTGTCCGTTTCTGATGAATTCACAGGATACAAGGAAGAAGGCTGCCCTGGCCCAAAACTGTTCCTTGATTCTGCTGCATTAAGCACCCTTAAGTTTCCTTGACCACCACGTACAAGTACAGCCATAGAATTAATTTCCTTGACCACCAACGTCACATTCGGTACATCATGGGAATCGATTGAACGTAGAGGACCTAGATATGCTGTTTTGCGAGCCCTCTGCAATTTTTTTATCAGCATCTTCATATGCTTGACCAAGGCCATCTTGACCATCAACATGGAATTCAACATGCAGCATAGAACATTGTCCTTTAGATGTTTCAGTTGCATCATCACTTGCTAAAAAGACCATTCTATCACCACCGTGACTAAGGTTCTGGTTCTTTATAATTTCATCACAGTTGCTGGTTTGCAGCTTTTGATGATTTAGAGGAATGGAGGAATTATTTATTTTATCCACTACCAAATATGCTGTTTTATATGGATCTTTATCTTGATTGATATCATAATTATCTATTACATCTTCTCCAGCTTCATGTTGTTCCGCTTCTTCACCATCTTGATTGGTAATAATTTTTTTATAGTCATTATTCTGATCAACATTTTCTTCTTCAACTTCTTCACCCTTATCAAGGATTTCTTCATATACCCAACCAGATTTGGAATTTGAGTGGTTTTCTCCTTGATTCTGAACATAGCCTTCATCCAATTTATTTTTATCTGCATCAGCATCATCTTTTTGTGTTTTTTTATTATTACTGGCAATGATATTTCTCGTATAAATTGCACATTTATGTCCTGTGAAGTATATGTCTCCACATTTCCAACATTTCCCTTCTTCTTTACTTTTATTACGCATTGGTGGAGGGATATATTTAGTTGACTTTTCCATGGATTTTTTACTTGATTTCCCTTTAGAAAAACTAACTGTTTTATTATTATTACTGCATTTTTCATCTTTTTTATTATGGACTACCGCAGAATATTTTGCACATAACTTCTCTAAGCGCTCAAGCTTTTCTAGCATTTTTCCAATTATTTCAATTCTTTTGGGATCTTGACGTAATGGTACATTATATGGTAAATAATTGTAGGCTTGTAGAACGACGTTGTGTGCCATTCCTTCAACCTGTCCACAATATGGCTCTGATACCACTGTAGCAGCGGAATTATAGATTTGAATACTGTAGCAGAAGACTTTAATTATAAAAATACACGGGGTATTTATAATAATAATATTTTATTGATAAGATATAACATGGTTTAATGATTACAATGAGGTCCTGCTTTTATACCTATGCAGGTACCTTTTCATGAACAGGCAAGGTACATTATATGGTAAATAATTGTAGGCTTGTAGAACGACGTTGTGTGCCATTCCTTCAACCTGTCCACAATATGGCTTCGATACCACTGTAGTAGCGGAATTATAGATTTGAATACTGTAGCAGAAGACTTTAATTATAAAAATACACGGGGTATTTATAATAATAATATTTTATTGATAAGATATAACATGGTTTAATGATTACAATGAGGTCCTGCTTTTATACCTATGCAGGTACCTTTTCATGAACAGGCATGTCTTTTAGACATGCCTTAGCTAACTTAATCACTAATTACATAATTACTATTTGATTAACTAGTAATTACATTTATTTCTATTTATTCTACTAATAACTATATTTATAAATTTAGTTATGAATTAGATTCATAACAGGCAACCGACAAAGTTGCAACATTTTCAGACAACAACCCTCTCCAGAAGTACATAGATAGGGCTTGCAGCCCAGCTTGCCCACTTGGGTCCATCATAGGGAGAGAGGCAGGATTTCTTGAGCCGGTTTGCTGGTTGACAGGGCAGAGCGTCGGGAGTTGAGCATGGCCAAATATCAACCTGGTAGACATATTCCTCGCATAAGCGGTCATACACTAGATTGGCGAGAGATCATGAATTGGTATCCTATTGATGGTACGATATTCTTAGTCAGGGGCTTAGTGGAGCGGGGACCATTAGACATGATAAATACTACAGGTTTCAGTTGGCAGTGGGACACAGGTCGACAACTTTTCAACATTTCGTCTCGACATCATGAGAGCAGGATTAGCATTGGATTGAGTCAGGTGTTGGATTGGAGAGAGGTGGTGAGTTGGTACATAGTGAGTGGGTTAGCATTCTCAGCTAGAGTTATAGTGCAGCAGGATCCGTGGAGCACTGATGCTTGGTGGCATTGGGATCCAGGAGGATTTGTTGATGACTTGCTCAGTCAAAGATTGGTCTGGGATTCGGGCATTGAGGGGTCTTCTCTTGGTGGGTTGGCCTAGAGGCATAGCATCACCCAACAGTTTGTATGGGATCTGGGCATTGGGTCTCAGTTGCATCGAGCCAACAGATTGGTCCACATATTTGGATTGCTTGAGGGCAAGCAGTCTTGGGGTGGAGGATTTGTAATGTTCCTTTTTCTGGTATTCCTTATGACATGGTTATGATGGACTTTGAGAGTTGGGGGCAAATAGGTCACAGGTGTAGGTTGGCGTCATCGATGGGCCCTGGGTGCTTTTGGAGGGGTTTTGAGTTCTTATGAGGTTTGATGGCATTCGCTTGGTATATTCCACCATCCTAATAGTTTGCCTTTCGTTCCGTTGCATTTCGACAACTTTCAGAAAATTGAGTTATAATGGGCCTAACTCAATTAATTATGCCTAAGGTGGAATTTCGGGAGGAATTCTTGGCAAAACACCTTGGTGTAATGGCTCGTTGGAACTGGAACGAGAAGATCTATATGATGGGATGGCTAGGACTCAGGAGTGATTTTCAGTGACCTAAGGAGGTACGGTGGCCAATTGACCATTTTCTCACATTAAAAAGAATATTTTAATTATGGGAAATGTGTTCATAATAATAAAATAAGAGCTTCTAGAGCAGTCCATCAGATCTATAAAAAGAGGAGGAGCGACCATTATAGATAATCTTGGATTTGGTATTGCTTCTTGTATGTGAGGTTGAGAACCCGGTTTTCTACTCCATTGGTACCCCCAGGACGGAAGCCCTCGGGTGATTTAGAGAGATTGGGCGAGAACCCATCTTCCTTTGGTGAATTCATCTAGAATTCATAGGAGAGCTTAGCAGTGGGAGTTTGGTTCAGTTTTGGTGGAGGGCCGTGCAACATTGCAGCAGATCCTTGAGGCTAGTTCTATCTCAACTATTTGTCATTTCATCATTGGTATCCCATTTCAGGAGTGTGGGAGCAACAACAACTATAGAGGAGTAACCTTCACGCATTTTCCAGTCAAAACACCCAAAGACTACGTAAGCCCTTCTCTGGATTGCACAGTCATTAGGAGGAGGGTCATTTGTCGAAGCTGTATTGGTGGGATTTTGGAGTTGGGGTGTTGGGAGATTGATAGGAGAGCCATTTGAGGAGGTTGGCTGGGATTTTGGAGAGCAGTGATTGACAGTAGCAGCTGCAGTGTCAGAAAACGAAATTGGAAGAGGGCCAAGCTACAAAGGCTCAGATTTTGAAGGTTGGAATTGGAGGAAACCCTTTCTGGGTTTTTATAGGTTTTGGGCAAGGATCACCTTCCCAAATTCCTAGAATTTTCTAAGCAGTTTTCAGTGGGTAAATCGGAGGCCGAAGTCAGGCAACAATGCAGTTTTGGAGCAGCAACACAGTTTTTTAGAGGGGCTTGCTATTGGAGATGTTGGATTTGCTTGTACTCATCACCTGGTGCTTGTAGCTTGCCTTGTGTAAGCCTAGGGTGCATTTTCTCCAACTATTTTGTACCACAACATTATCATATAAAAAAATTTGCCCAGTTTGTGGAGTTGGTGCACATTTTCTCGTTCATGTGTTAATTTCTGAAAATTTCTGTGTTGCATGTAATTGCATGTCTTTGTTATCATTGTTAATTTTTCATTAAGAATATTACATGTATTGTGCATTTGATTTATGTTATATCTAAAATTGCTTATCTAATATTGCAACATAAATAAGTTTTGTAACAAGTGATTGTTACAACATAGAACATCAAGATTTCAACATTGTTTCAGAGCTTTGGTGAAGACAAACTCCATTTCCAACTCTATATCTGTTATCTCTTGCTGTTCGCTCCATTTGCAACTCGCTTTTTGCTGGAATATCTCTTGCTGTCCATGCCATTTTCAGCTCTTTTTCTGCTGAAATATCTCTTGCTGTTTGCTCCATTTGCAACCCATTTTCTGATAAAATATCTCTTGCTGTCCACTCTATTTGCAACCCATTTTCTGCTAAAATATCTTTTGATGTCCACTCTAATTGCAACACATTTTCTGTTAAAATATCACTTGCTGTCCACTCTATTTACAATCCATTTTCTACTGAAATATCAAGTGTTGTCTACTTTATTTGCAACCCATTTTCTCCTGAAATTTTGCTGCTGAAATTTTACTGCTACCGTTCTTCCAGGATTTCAAGGAACCCAAGATATGATAGTAATTTTGCAGACAATAATTAAGGTGTTGCATGTGTTTAATAGTTGTGGTTTTGGTACTTGTAAATATATGCAAAAGTAAATAGTAGTTTTACTTCTGTTTATGCATGTGCAAAAAAAAAGTTGTGTTGAAAAGAAGTATAATGCATAAAAGATTATGAAAAAATAATTGATAGAAATTGAATGTTGAAGATAGGGGGATTTTAACTCTCTCACATTATATGAGAAAGGTCATAATCTTATGGGTTTTGGTAATTTTGATATTAGAGTTTACTAACAGTAGTGGTTGTAAGTAAAAATCATGACTTTTGCAAAAGATGGAATGATAGTTTTCTAAACTAACCTCTTTTGTTCAATGATGGATTATAACTAATATCATTGCAGACAATGAAGTCTATATGTATAATTATTATTACATGTTTTCACTTTGGGATCAAGATTTGAAGATTTTTATAAAATCAATGGAAGACCTATCCATGCATTGATTCCTGATAAGTAATCATCAATATAAACTGTGGCACCGAAAGTTCACTCATCTTCACTATAAAGCATTACTTCATGTGAGAAGGATGGTTTTCGAAATGCTTGAGATTAGAGTGGAGCATGATGGAGTTTGCCAAGTGGTATTCAAGAAGATGCATTTATTCTACCAATGACATATGACTTATGGACAGTGGTAACTTATAAAGGCTGGATCAAGAGGGAGCCAACAACTTCCTTCAATCCCCATTAAAAAATAAGTATTTTCAAGTCTTATGTTGTTTCTTTGTGTCACTGATCTTGTTTAGATTTATATTTATAGATCATTGGTTATTCTTCCTCATGAGTATTTGAATGATTCTTTCACTAACTTCTTGATGAGGATGCGATCAAGAAAAACAAATCGTGAAGATCATCAGGGTGCAGAATAGTGTAGGAAGAGTAAATTCCAAGAGGAAGCTGGTGTAAGGTTAATGAAAGAAATAAAGACCTGCTTCATCACCATGTATACTTTCCTTATGTTTATTTACTTTGCTAATATTGCTCTTGCTCTTGTTCTGGGATCAACAAGTACATTTGATGAATGTGAGAACCAAGTCCTTTGTATCAAGTTTGAGGAAGATGTCGAGCCATCCCATGACTTGAGTGGACAAGAGCTCAAGACTTTTGCAAGGAAGCTGGAATCAAGAAAGAGACCACCGTACCATATAACCCATAACAAAATAGGCACTGAAGAGTATTTGATTGCCCTGTCTACTTTCATGTGCCAAAGGAAAAGAGTACCAAGCTGGAAGTTTCAGGATGACGCCTTGTATGCACAAGAAGATCTTGAGCCTGAGCTTGAGCGTGAGCCTGATCTTGCTGATGAACCCATGGATCCCATGGATGCCTCGGATCCTTCTCCATGTGCTAGAAAGAGACGATTATGGCTTTGTGACACTTTACATTGTACAAGATGCTGATAGACATGCTGCTCTCTGAGGAACCTTTAGAGAAAGCAAGAAACCATGTCGGTTCCAGGGAGTTGTAGCCAGGGTTGTGGGGGAGCACCCCCCCGCTTGAACCCGCTCCCAAAATGCGCTCCGAGCGGGAGCGTTTTTGGGATCCCGCTCCCTGCGTTGTCAAAACACTCCCTGCCTTTTCGGGAGTGTTTCAGGGAGTGCTCAAGAGTGAACGCTCCCTGAGTGCTCCCTCCTTAAAAAGACGCTTTAGGAGAGCTTTTTTTAAGGAGGGAGTGCTTGGGGAGCGTTTGCTCCCGAGCACTACAAAGCGCTCCCTCCTGATGTCCGCGCATGGAGGAGGAAAATGACACTGTGGGCCGGAAAATTGGAGGGAAGGGAGGGTAGGGGAGGAGGGAAGGGAGGGTAGGGGAGGGGAGGGAAGGGAGGGTAGGGGAGGGGAGGCAAAGAAATAAAAGCCCTCCCTCCCATTCTATTTTTCATTTCCGAGAAGAGAGAGAGAAGAGGAGAGCTAGAGAGGAGAAAGAGGAAGAAGAGAGGAGAGGAGAGAAAGACGCTTTAGGAGAGCTTTTTTTAAGGAGGGAGTGCTTGGGGAGCGTTTGCTCCCGAGCACTACAAAGCGCTCCCTCCTGATGTCCGCGCATGGAGGAGGAAAATGACACTGTGGGCCGGAAAATTGGAGGGAAGGGAGGGTAGGGGAGGAGGGAAGGGAAGGTAGGGGAGGGGAGGCAAAGAAATAAAAGCCCTCCCTCCCATTCTATTTTTCATTTCCGAGAAGAGAGAGAGAAGAGGAGAGCTAGAGAGGAGAAAGAGGAAGAAGAGAGGAGAGGAGAGAGAAAGGGAAAGGAGAGGTTGACCAGCTTGGAGGTCTCTGCTTGGGATCGAAATCATTGAAGTACAAAGAGGTAGGAGAGTCCAATCACCAATGATCTTATTTTTTTTTTTCTCTGTGTTTTTAATTTGTTCAAACATGAAAATTTGATTTTTTTTTCTATGTTGCATATTAACTTGTTGAAAAATGAAAAAAATGATTTTTTTTTTTGCTATGGTGCATTTTCATTTGTTTAAAAATGAAAAAAATGATTTTTTTGATTTATATGTTGAATTTTAATTCCTTGAAAAATGAAAAATTATTATTATTATTTTTTTTCCTATTCCCATTTGGCGTTCCTCCATTGTTCCCCCCGCCAATGAGTGCTATGAATCGGGGTTACGGGGGAGCCCCCCCCCCCCCTCTTTCTCGAACCCGCTCCCAAAACGTGCTCTGAGCGGGAGTGTATTAGGAGCACATAGGGAGCGCGTCCCCTTCGCTGTAAAAAACACTCCTTGCCTTTTCGAGAGCGTTGTAGGGAGTGCTCGGGAGTGAACGCTCCCTCCTTAAAAAAGATGCTCTGGGAGTGCTTTTTTTAAGGAGGGAGCACTTGGGGAGCTTTCTCTCCCGAGTGCTAAAAAGCGCTCCCTCCTGACGTCCGCGCGCGAAAGAAAAAATTGTGGTTGACAGCCGGAAAATTGGAGGGAAGGGAGGGTAAGGCAGGGGAGGGAAAGAAATAAAAGCCCTCCCTCCCATTCTATTTTTCATTTCAGAGAAGAGAGAGAGCAAGAAGAGAGGAGAAAGAGGAAGAAGAGAGGAGAGGAGAGGAGAGGAGAGGGAGAGAGCAAGGTGCTGGAGAGGTTGATCAGCAAGGAGCTTGGAGGTCTTTGCTTGAGATCGAATCATCGAAATCATCGAAGGACAAAGAGGTAGGAGAGTCCAATCACCAATGATCTAATTTTTTTTTTCTATGTGTTTTTAATTTGTTCAAACATGAAAATTTGATTTTTTTCTATGTTTGATAACTAACTTGTTGAAAGATGAAAAAAATGATTTTTTTTTTTTTCTATGTTGCATTTTCATTTGTTTAAAAATGAAAAAAAAATGAATTTTTTTTATTTATATGTTGCATTTTAATTTGTTGAAAAATGAAAAATTGTTTTTTTTCTATGTTGCATTTTTTACCATTCCCATTTGGCATTCCTCCATTGTCTTGCAGGTTAAAAACTTGAAAGTTTGAATTTTGAAAGTTGAAACAACATGGACATGGCTATATTGCTTGGCATTTTCTTCATGTTGGTTCCATTTTTTGTTATTATGGTGTTGGAGAGTAGGAGAAAGAGGCCTATATTCTGAACAGGAGGATGAAGAAGTGGGTTACAGTGGATATGATGAAAATCCTGAAGAGGAGTACTAACTTGAGAAGGAAGGGGACTTAGGGGAGAGTGGAGAGAATGAGACCACAGTGACACCAACTAAAATTGACCAAAATCCTTTCTGTAAGGTTCTGTACTTCAACTTTGAGTTCTCGAAATTTGATAAATACTTCATCCTTGGATTTCATTAAATAAACCCAAGTTTTCCTTAAATAGTCATCAATGAATGTTACATAGTATAGATGACCTCCATTAGACTTTGGAGTCATAGGACCACAAATATCAGAATGAATGAGATCCAAAATTTTTTTTGACCTTAAAGCACTGCTTCCAAATGGTCTCTTGGTGTTTTTACCCAATGCACATCCCTTGCACAGTCCTTTATGATCTTCTTTTAGTTTGAGGATGCCATTCACTATTGAATTTAGGGTTGGTAAGATTTTGTAGTGAAGATGACCAAATCTTCTACGCCAAAGTTCACAAGTGCTAACTTCATTGTGAACCAAATCTTGAGCGAGGGGATTTAACCTTTTGTAAAGTCTTCCTTCACGGATAACAATCAACCTTGCATCTTCGATGCTTGAGTTTTTACCCCATACTGAAACCTTTCCATCTATTAAAGCAATTTTGTCTCCCTTATCTTCTAGACATGAAAAGGAAAGAATATTTTTATGCAAACCTGGAACAAACAGGATATTGTTGAGATGAATATTTCCTCCATTCTCCAGCTCTAGTGAGGTAGATCCAGTTCCTCTTACAGGGTAGTTCTTGTTGTCACCAAGCTTAAAGGAGTAAGAGGACTTTCCTCTTGACAATGTTTTTAGTTGCTTGTGTTGCCCATTCATATGTTTTGATGCTCTACTGTCGATTACCCAAATATTCTCATCTTGAAAGGTGCCAATGAGTGCTATGAATCAGGGTTGCGGGGGAGTGCTCCCCCCTCTCGAACTCGCTCCCAAAACGCTCTCCGAGTGGGAGCGTTTTGGAGCGCATAGGGAGCACGCTCCCTCTACTGTAAAAAACGCTCCATGCCTTTTCGGGAGCGTTGTAGGGAGCGCTCAGGAGCGAACGCTCCCTCCTTAAAAAAGATGATCCGGGAGCGCTTTTTTAAAGGAGGGAGCGCTTGGGGAGCGTTCGTTCCAGAGCGCTCCCGCCCGACGTCCGTGCGTGGAAGAAAAATTGCGACCGTCGGCTGGAAAATTGGAGGGAAGGGAGGAGGGTAGGGGAGGGGAGGGAAAGAAATAAAAGCCCTCCCTCCCATTCTATTTTTCATTTCAGAGAAGAGAGAGAGCAAGAAGAGAGGAGAAAGAGGAAGAATAGAGGAGAGGAGAAGAGAAGAGAGGAGAGGAGAGGAGAGGAGAGAGCAAGGTGCTGGAGATGTTGACGAACAAGGAGCTTGGAGGTCTTTGCTTGGGATCGAATCATCGAAATCATCGAAGGACAAAGAGGTAGGAGAGTCCAATCACCAATGATCTAATTTTTTTTTTCTATGTGTTTTTAATTTGTTCAAACATGAAAATTTGATTTGTTTTTTCTTTCTATGTTTGATAATTAACTTTTTGAAAAATGAAAAAAATGATTTTTTTTTTTTTTTTGCTATGTTGCATTTTCATTTGTTAAAAAATGAAAAAAATGATTTTATTTATTTAAATGTTGCATTTTAATTTGTTGAAAAATGAAAAATTGATTTTTTTTTTCTATGTTGCATTTTTTCCTATTCCCATTTGGCATTATTCCATTGTTTTGCAGGTTAAAAACTTGAAAGTTGAAAGTTGAAACAACATGGACATGGCTATATTGCTTGGCATTTTCTTCATCAACACTGAGCATCATCAACATTCAGGATTAGAGCCAGGAATGTTGTGTTGAAAGGCTCGTGAATAACGCCCCTTTGTCATGACTCTTCTGCTACTCTGAGTAGGTCATCACCAATCAGTTCGAAGAATCCCTTGAAAAATTCCATAGTCCATCTGTCTGGGCCTAGACTCTGATCCTTTTGCATAGATTTGAGAATAGCCTCCAACTCTCCCTTGGAGATCGGGGCCATCAAGGAACGGTTGTCCTCCTCTTCTGCAAATCTGGGAAAGAATTAGGCAGTTCTGATCAATTCTGCAATTAAAGCCTCTTTTGGCGCCTTAAATAGGTTCTTGAAAAAGTCCTTCCCTAAAGCCGCAATTTCTTCAAAAGTCTTGGCTATTCTTTCGTCAACTCTCTGCATCTCATAGATTGTATTTATGTTCTTCCTTCACATGGCATAATTATCAAAGAATTTAGAATTCTCGTCCCCACTACTAAGACTGACTGTCCTGCTCTTAAGTCTCCATTATTCTTCTTGATCTAGGAGAATTCTTCGCTTCCTTCCATCCATTTCTAAAATTCAGCCCTTTGCTTCCTCTAAATAATAGCCTCCAACTTCTAGGTGTTGAGAAATCTATAGGGCAATAGTTAGGATGTTTTCTCTTTCGATGATAACTGCTTGTGATGTATTTTTACCTTTTCTTACTTATTTGCTTCTTCTTTTATTATTATGTTTGTTTATCATCAAACAACTACCAAAACCAAGAAGAACAATAGTACACAAGGACACAGGATATAGGCTGCAAGCTAGGGCCAAAACCTCTCCACTTGAGAGGAAAACCTGTAAATCTCATCCCTTCTTATAGATTCTTCAATTGATGAATTCAAAGACCTCTAGACCAAGACCAATACCCTTTCAAGACCAAGTCCGACCTCTCTTGATGAAGTGCTTCCTTTGTCTAAGTCAAACCTAGTCAAATCTCTTCCAGTAGCACAACTTCGACCCCAACTTCAGAATTTCGGCCTCTACAGCAGATTTGAATCCCCCCCTCAGCAACTACAACTGCATCCATACGTGTGAACGAAATTAGCCTTCCAAGACCTCCCAACAACTTCGCTTGACTTGCTTCCTTGTCTAGGGCTAGTGGGTGACCTATTAGGTCCTTCTTCCAACAATTTTGATCCTCTTCCAATAGATGGAGAATTTCAACTTTGAAGCAACAAACCCTAGCTTTCCTTCTTCGCACGTGTGAGAGAGAATAACCCAGAAACTTCTTTTCTTCGTCCTCCTTCGCTAGCCTTCTTGTGCTTCTCCTTTGCTTGAATGAGATGATAAGTGAATGTCTCCAAAGGAGGTCGAGTTCCCTCCTTTATATAGGCTTCTCAAGGTGGACATGGCTCCTCAAATTATGTCGACTTCTGAGCTGCTAGGCCGACTTGGTCTTTTAAATACAAAAATAATTTTCTTTACAATTTACAATGTGCCCGATGGGGTCTTCAACTTATGACAATGACTCTTTTGACTTCGTGACCTCGGAAAAACTCTAGAGCACTCAATGGGTGCTTTACCTCTAAAATAAAAGACCTTGAGCATGATACCCATGCTCCAAAAATAACAATAATAATTTTTCTTTTATTTTACAAAATACAAGAATCAAAAGTACATTTCATATTTACGAAGACCAAACCTAGTTACACATTTTTCAACACCCCCTCTTAACTAGGGAGGTATTCATAAATGGTACATGGACATTCTCAATTTGAAGAGATCTCATAAGAAGAGTCGGATTGGTAACCCATCTGTTTAGCATCATAACAACCAACATTGTCACATAGCAAGGCCTTGACTAACAACTCTATCTCTCCACAAGATCAGAGCACAATGCTGGCGAGACCAATGATTTATAGACACCATCATCATTGTCTCTCAAGGTACATACCCCACCCTTGTGTTGACAGAGTATGTCCTTCTTGGACTATTCTTATGTTGGATAGCTAGTCCTCAAAGAATATCGGTCCTCGACTACTCTTATGTTGGATGCCCTACCTCCTCCTCAAAGAGTATCATATGCAAAATGTTTACCCAATCCTCCATTATTTCTTCCCAAGTGAAGACAAGAATGATGTGCCTATCTCTCCTTCTCAACTAGGGAGGATATATTAATTAGACCAAGATTGTCTCTCAAATACACAAGCTTCTTATTAGGAAGAGATTTTGTCAATATGTCAACAACCTGCTCATCGGTGCAGATATACCATAGTTGCAACACACCATCTTGTACTAGCTTCCGAATGTAGTGATACTTGTTGTTTATATGCTTTGCCATTCCATGAAACACTGGGTCCTCATACAATCTTATACTACTAGTGTTTTCACAATGTATCACTGTAGGGTCCATTGGTCCTTCAAACAAGTCGGACAACAACTTCCTCAACCAGACAACTTCTTTTCTTACTTCACAAGTTGCAATATAGTCAACCTCAACACTACTCAAAGCAACCGATTCTTGCTTTCTGCTCATCCATGAGACCATGGAGGATCCCAAACTAAAACACCCTCCTGTAGTGCTTCTTCCATCCTGCTCACTGCCTCCCTAGTCAAAATCTGTATATCCAATCAAGTGGACGTCATTCCTCCTATCATATTTAAGGCATTAATGGATTGTTCCTTGTAGATATCTCAGAATGTGCTTGGCTGCTATTCAATGATCATGCTTTGGCTCCACTTGGAATTGACTGAGAACATTCACTGCAAAACATTTGTCTAGTCGAGTATTTACCAAGTACATTTGTGAGACAATCATTGTCTATACCTTGTCGGATCCACTGGGCTCGATTCAGAACTCCTTGGTCTTCTGAAGTTCGTGATCATGGGGGTTGTCATAGGTTAGCAATCCATCATGTCAAACCTCTTCAACATTTCGATCACATACTTTCCTTGACCTAGATAAATCTCATCAGGTCCTTGTCAGACTTCCAGTCCCAAATAGTAGTGCATCAGCCCAAGTTCCTTCATATTGAATTCTGCTGCTAGATGCTTCTTGCATTCTTGGATTCGATCTTCTACACTTGTCAAGAGAAGATCATCCACATATAGAAGAATGATTATGGGCTCATTCTTCACAACCTTGATATAGAGATTCAGATCAACAAAACTCTTAGTGAAGCCCAATCTTTGAAGGTATGCATTCATCCTTGCATACCATGCCCTTGGTGCTTGTTTAAGGCCATATAATGCTTTCTTCAACTTGCAAACATAAGCCTCTCTATCTTTGACTTGAAATCCCAAGGTTGCTCTATATAGACTTCTTCATCAATTCAAAATTGTGCCATTCAGGAATGCAATCTTGACATCCATTTGATGAATGTTCAATCCCATCGATGTTGCTAAAGAGACCAGTGAGCAAATAGTTGTATACATTGTTGTTGGAACAAATGTCTCTTCACAATCGATTCCTACTTGTTGAGAGAAGCCCCTAGCCACAAATCTTGCCTTATACTTATCAATACTTCCATTTGCTGCATGTTTAATCTTGTAAAGCCATTTGGAAGTCATCACAGATTTGTCTTCAGGCTTAGGTATGATCTCCCAAACCCTATTCTTCATTATCAATTGATGTTCTTCATTCATGGAATCCTTCCATTCTTCATGATTGACAACTTCTTCAAAGGTGGACGACTCTACTTCTATGAACTTCGTCATATGTGCTGCATATCTTAAATATCTTATGGGATTCTTACTTCCCCTGAATGTGCCTTTAGCTGCTCCATGTCCCTCTACATATAATAGAGTAGATTTCAACTAGTTAGGTCTCTTTCTAGTCTTGGGGATGACCATAGGTTTTATGGGTTCACTGGGACCTTCATCTTCATGGTTTGACTCTTCTTCCTCCCTAGTACCTTCCTCTTCAAATATAGGAAATTCTTCATCATTAGAGTCTATGGGGAGATCTTTGATTTCTTGAATGCAATACCTTCATCAAATATCACATCTCGACTAACTTTTATTCGGTGTCCTTTTATGTGGGTCCAGAGGCCTTAGAAGAGTTACTGTAGGCAACAAATGTTCCTTTCATGCCTGAAGGATCCAACTTCTTTCTCTTGTCCTTTGGTATGTGAATATAGACAGGACTACAAAAAATTCAGAGATGATCTACGCTTGGTTTCTTCCTAGTGAATGCTTCTTCGGGAGTCATGTTATCTAGTGACCTATGGGGACTTCGGTTTTGTATATATACAATTGTCTTAGTAGCTTCACCCCACAAAATCAACAAATCTTGATCATGTAACATGGCTTTTACACTTTCTTTAATGGATTGATTCTTTCGTTCTGCAACTCCATTTTGTTCGGGATTATATGGGACTATCAGCTCCCTCTTAATCCCAGATTCCTTACAGACGGCTATAATTTCCTTGGATGTTTATTCTCCTCCATTATCAGACATTAAAATCTTAATTCTCCTTTCTGTAAGGTTCTCTACTTCCACTTTGAGTTCTTGAAATTTGATAAATACTTCATCCTTGGATTTCATTAAATAAACCCAAGTTTTCCTTGAATAGTCATCAATGAATGTTACATAGTATAGATGACCTCCACGAGACTTTGGAGTCATTGGACCACAAACATCAGAATGAATGAGATCCAAAATTTCTTTTGACTTTAAAGCACTGCTTCCAAATGTTCTCTTGGTGATTTTACCCAATGCATATCCCTTGTACAGTCCTTCATGATCTTCTTTTAGTTCGGGGATGCCATTCACTATTGAATTTAGGGTTGGTAAGATTTTGTAGTGAAGATGACCAAATCTTCTATGCCAAAGTTCACAAGGGCTAACTTCAGTGTGAACCAAAGCTTGAGCGAGGGGATTTAACCTTTTGTAAAGTCTTCCTTCACCAATACCAATCAACCTTGCATCTTCGATGCTTGAGTTTTTACCCCATACTAAAACCTTTCCATCTATGACAACAATTTTGTCTCCCTTATCTTCTAGACATGAAATGGAAAGAAGATTTTTATGCAAACCTGGAACAAACAGGATATTGTTGAGATGAATATTTCCTCCATTCTCCAGCTCTAGTGCGGTAGATCCAATTCCTCTTACAGGTTAGTTCTTGTTGTCACCAACCTCAACGGAGTAAGAGGACTTTCCTCTTGACAATGTTTTTAGTTGCTTTTGCCCATTCATATGTTTTGATGCTCCATTGTCGATTACCCAAATATTCTCATCTTGAAAGGTGCCAGTGAGTGCTATGAATTAGGGTTGTGAGGGAGCACCCCCCCCCTCTGGAACTCGCTCCCAAAACGCGCTTCGAGCGGGATCGTTTTGGGAGTGCATAGGGAGCGCGCTCCTTGCGCTGTAAAAACACTCCCTGCCTTTCCGGGGGTGTTGCAGGGAGCGCTTGAGAGTGAATGCTCCTCGAGCACTCCCTCCTTAAAAAAGACGCTCTGAGAGCGCTTTTTTTAAGGAGGGAGCGCCCGGGTAGCGTTTGCTCCCATGCGCAAAAAAGCACCCCCGCCTGACGTCCGTGCGCAGAAGAAAAATTGCAGCCGACTGTTGAGAAATTGGAGGGAAGGGAGGGTAGGGGAGGGGAGGGAAAGAAATAAAAGCCCTCCCTCCCATTATATTTTTCATTTCAGAGAAGAGAGAGAGCAAGAAGAGTGGAGAAAGAGGAAGAAGAGAGAGGAGAGGAAAGGAGAGGAGAGAGCAAGGTGCTGGAGAGGTTGATCAACAAGGAGCTTGGAGGTCTTTGCTTGGGATCAAATCATTGAAATCATCAAAGGACAAAGAGGTAGGAGAGTCCAATCACCAATGATCTATTTTTTTTTCTATGTGTTTTTAATTTGTTCAAACATGAAAATTAGATTTTTTTTTTTTTTTTCTATGTTTGATAATTAACTTGTTGAAAAATGATTTTTTTTTTTTTTGCTATGTTGCATTTTGATTTTTTTAAAAATGAAAAAAATAATTTTTTTATTTATATGTTGCATTTTAATTTCTTGAAAAATGAAAAATTGTTTTTTTTCTTCTATGTTGCATTTTTTCCTATTCCCATTTGGCATTCCTCCATTGTTTTGCAGGTTAAAAACTTGAAAGTTGAAAGTTGAAACAACATGAACATGGCTATATTGCTTGGCATTTTCTTCATGTTGGTTCTGTTTTTTGTTAGTATGGTATTGGAGAGTAGGAGAAAGGGGCCTATTCCAGAACAAGAGGATGAAGAAGTGGGTTACAGTGAATATGATGAAAATCCTAAAGAGGAGTACCAACTTGAGGAGGAAGGGGACTTAGGGGAGAGTGGAGATAATGAGACCACAGTGACACCAACTAAAATTGACCAAAACACCATGTGGAAATATTTTACTAGGCCTGAAGCAGGGAAAGGGGGTGGAACCACTAAATTTATATGCCCCCATTGCAATACACAATACAGAGGTTCATACATCCGTGCCAGAAGGCACCTTTGTGGGAAAAGGCCATGCGATGGAGATAAAAATATAGGAATAAAAAATTGTGTAAGTGTGTCAGCAATAGATAGAGCCAAATACATAAGGGAGGAGGAGGAAGCCCAATCCAAAACTAAAAGATCTAAGGGTTTCATTGAATCTTATGCACCATCACAACATGGACAAAGAAGTCCATCAACTTCCACCCATGGCAGTGGATATGGAGGCACACCTGGACCAAACATCTCTTTAAGGCGTAGAACCATATCCGATTTCCTTGACGAAGGGTCCAGGAGTGATGTGGATTCAAAATTTTTCCGATTTCTCTATGCATGTGGGGTACCATTCAATGTTCTTTGCTCACCATATTGGCATGAAATGGTTTCTGCCATTAATGATGTCCCCAAAGGATACAAGAGCCCTGGGTATGACAAGGCTAGAACTGTGGGCCTTGATCATGAAAAGCAAAATAACTCATTCTTTGAGTAGAATGACAAGTTCTTGAAATGAGCATGGGGTGTCCATTGTATCTGATGGATGGACAAATGTAAAAGGCAAGCCATTAATAAGTGTTCTTGCTGTGTCTGTTAGTGGTGCAATATTCCTTTCATCATATGATTATTCAGATAAGTTCAAGACCGACATCAAAATTGCAGAGCCATTACTTGAAACAATTGAATGTATTGGACCATACAATGTCATCCAAGTCATCACTGATAATGCTGCTAATTGTAAGGCAGTGGGAACAATTATTGAGGATAAATACCCAACATAATTTGTTCTGGGTGTTTGGTTCACACAATGAACCTTTTGATGCATGATATAATTAAAAACAAACAATCTCAATACAGATGGCTTGGTGATTTGTACAAGAGAGGAAAAAAATGATAAGCTTTATTAAAAATCATAGCAATACCCATGGTATTTTCCGCAGTCACTCAAGATTGGAGTTGTTGAAGATAGCAAAGACAAGATTTGCTAGCTATTACCTCACCTTCAGGCGCCTTTTGAAGGTAAGAGAGTCATTGGCTGCCATGGTATCAAGTCCACACTAGCAGGTATTAAAGGACAGGGCAACAACCTCAGTTGACAGGCAAGGTTTTGAACATGTGGAGGAGACAGCTCTTGATCCTTTGTTTTGGGCACGTGTGAGGGAAATTTTGAATTTCACCAAGCCCATTTATAACATGATTCGCTTTGTAGATACAAATAAAGCAGTGATTGGGGAGGTGTATGAGCAAATGGATAGCATATTGGGGCAAATAAAAGTGTTAAGGAAAAAGATCCAAACTTGTATTCAATGATTCACAGTTGTGTGTGTGCACGGTGGAATAAACTTAATGTTCCACTACATGCTTTGGCGTATATCTTTATGCCAAAGTACTACTCTCCATCTTGGTTGGGCCAACCTTCCCCTGGGGGTGGGGTTAGGATCAAACCTCATACAGATCCAGAGGTACAAGAGGGATACATGAAAGCATTAGACAAAGTTGGTTCCTGACAGGGAGGAGTGTGCTAATCTGTGCCTTGAATTAGGCAGATACTTCAATTGCATTGGTTTGTTTGGTTCTCTTCATGCAATGGAAGATAGAGACAAGTTTGATGCTCTCACATGGTGGGATACACATGACGACATGGGACTTTTGCCAAAATTGGCAAAAAAAGTTCTCTCACAGGTTGTAAATACTTCTTCTGTAGAGAGGTGTTGGAGCACCTACAACTTCATCCATAATGTGAGAAGAAACAGACTCAACGAAAACCGAGCAGAAAGCTTGGTTTATGTGCACTACAACTTGAGGTTGTTGAGTCATTATTATGATCGGGCTTATGAGGAACTCTCATATAAAGTTTGGGACAACAACCCAAAGGACGATAATTCGGAGGACGACACTATACATCTAGAAGAATTGGAAGCAGAACTTTTGAGAGATGAGGATGAAGCAGCAACATGCATGCCATCGCCACACCCACCATCTGGTAGTAGTGCTAGTGCCAGTGTTCGAGTTCCGACTATTATTCCTTTGCTACCTCCACCTACATCCTCACGTGGAGGGCATGGGGCTTCTAGTTATGGTCGTGGTACTTCCTACGAGGAGACTGCTGTAAGACCACGATTACCACAAGCTGCTCATAAATTAGACATTTCTCGTGGCAAGAGGCCAAGCAATAGATAAAATAGATTTACAGTTTACTAGTCTTTTCTATTTTATAGTAGTTTTTAACTTTTTATAACTGTTGAAACTTGACCCTTTCATATTTAATGAAAGACATTTTTTGCAAACAATATATGACAATTTAAATTTGAAGTTTGAAACTTTGAAGTTGGCAGTTATAAGTTTATAAGTCATTATGAATTATGAATATGATGCTTCATGAAAGTTGAAAGTTGTTTCATTTCGTTTCATTTTATAACATTTCATTTCATGTTAAATATTCTTTGTTGTAATGGTTACACTTAGCTTACAAGTACAACTATGGTGATCAATGAATCAATGCCGATAAATGTTATATATTGAATTCTGAAAGCTTGAAACTTTAAGATTGATGAATCATGAGATTCAAGAGTCAATATGTTGTATGGTTCTAACTTATAGATGTGGTTGATGAAGATTATGACTTCTAGATGATTGATGTTATATGGTTCAATCTATGTTTTTATGTTTTTTTTATGTCTAATCCATCATTCTACATGCTTTTGTTGACATATATGCATCAAAATATACAAAAATATAAAAAATATATATATTAAAAAAAAACGCTACCCTAAACGCTCCTGAACCGGGAGCTTTTGAAAATGGCGCTCCTGCCTCGCTCCCGCTCCTGCTCCCCGCTTTCGCTCCCGCTCCCAAGTAACCTAGCTATGAATAGTCCTTTGTCCTTTGTAGATGTCTTGGTCACTACCTTCTTAAGCGAAAATAAGATATCCCATACTTCTTTGATGCCCTTCTTGAGATGCGTTGCTACCTTCGTACACTTCTTTAGGAACTTCTTCAATGTAGTAGAGATCTTCATTATGCCCTTAGCCATCCTTAGCTCTGATACCATGTTGAGAAATCTATAGGGCAATAGTTAGGAAGATTTCTCTTTCGATGATAACTGCTTGTGATGTCTTTATGCCTTTTCTTAGTTATTTGCTTCTTCTTTTATTATTATGTTTTTTTATCATCATACAACTACCAAAACCAAGAAGAACAATATTACCCTTGAACACAGGATATACCCTGCAAGCTAGGGCCAAAACCTCTCCACTTGAGAGGAAAACTCGTAAATCTCTTCTCTTATAGATTCTTCAATTGACGAATTCCAAGACCTCTAGACCAAGCCCAATACCCTTCCAAGACCAAGTACGACCTCTCCTGATGATGTACTTCCTTTTTCTAAGTCAAACCTAGTCAAATCTCTTCCAGCAGCACAACTTCGACCCTTAGCTTCAAAATATAGTCCTCTACAACAGGTCTGAAATTTTCGCCCTCTAGCAACTGCTACTGCGTCCACACATGTGAGCGAAATTATCCTTCCAAGGCCTGCCAGCAACTTCACATGACTTGCTTCCTTGTCTAGGGCTAGTAGGTGACCTATTAGGCCCTTCGTCCAACAACTTTGATCCTCTTCCAACAGATAGAGAATTTTGACCTTGAAGCAACAAACCCTAGATTTCCTTCTTCGCAGATGTGAGAGAGAATTAGCCCAAAAACTTCTTTTCTTCGTCCTCCTTCTTCGCTAGCCTTCGTGTGCTTCTTCTTTGCTTGAATGAGATGATAAGTGAATGTCTCCAAAGGAGGTCAAGTTCCCTCCTTTATATAGGCTTCTCAAGGTGGACGAGGCTCCTCAAATTAGGCCGACTTCTCAGCGGCCAGGCCGACTTCTCAGCGGCCAGGCCGACTTGGCCTTGAAGGGTATTTTGACTCTTTTAAATACAAAAATAATTTTCTTTACAAGTTACAATGTGCTTGGTGCGATCTTGAACTTATGACAATGACTCTTTTGACTTCTTGACCTAGGACAAACCCTAGAAGCACTCATTGGGTGCTTTGCCTCTAAAATAAAAGACCTTGAGCATGAAACCCATGCTTCAAAATTAACAATATTAATTTTTCTTTTTTTTTACAAAATACAAGAATCAAAAGTACATTTCATATTTATGAAGACCGAACCTAGTTACACATTTTTCAACACTAGGTTCTCTAATATTTCCAGTTCGGTTTCTATCGATTTAAGATCCTCCTCATCCTTCAATTTCTTTTGTTTCGCCCATTGAATAGAGGCTCAGTTTGCTCTTTTGAGATTGTCCATGAAATGCTGGAATGCAGAACGCGGATCTTCCGGATTAGAAGGGACCCAGGTGTCTTTAATAAGTTGCGTATAGCTCTCATCATTCAGCCAAGAGGAGTTGAATTTAAACAAGCTTCCTGGCTTTTGGTTCCCATTTTTTAACTCCAAGAAAATTGGATGGTGATGAGAGTCCCCACCTGATCCAATCCATTGACAGAATGATTGGATTTTATCTACTAGGTCCTCCTTTAACAGGAACTTGTCCAATCTCTTGGTCACCAGTGCATTACCAGTTCTATTCCACCAGGTAGGCTTGTATCTAACCAGGTTAATGCCAATGAGCTTATTCTCAATCATTTTTCTGGAAAAGAAATCTGTCAGGGGGATGATATGGGCTTGAGGTCCCCAAACCTCTAACGCTCCCAGTGAGAAATTCATGTCACCCCCAATCACCAAATTCCCTGCCTTCAAAAAAGATTTTGCAAATAGGGTGTTCCAGTAAAATTCCCTGTCTTGACAGGGACCATAGATATTAATTACTGTTAGCTCCGTACATAGTTCATCGGAAAACAACCTCCACTACCAAGACCGATTCTGAGCTCTAGTAATTTGTAATTTGGAACTTACTTAGGTTGAATCTCGTAGCCAGTCCGCCTGATTTCCCTTTAGCATCCCAAGGAAAAAAACCAACCCAGGAACAATCTGTTGAGGGATTAAGAGATAGTGTCCCCCGATCCTAAAGTTTCCTGAAGCAAAATTATATCAAGAGAAGAGACTGAAATGAGCCTTTTCAAAGTTGGTTTCTTATAGGGACTAGAGAAACCCCTGCAATTGAAAGAAATAGTTATCATTGGGAAACATTTACAGGGGCCTGCGCTGCTCTAACTGCCCCAACTAGGGTTTTTTGTTTGCCGTTAGCTATATCCAGGCAAGCCTTCAGCTGTGCCTTAGAGATATTGGTTTTCCTTCCCTGGTTTTTACGGAAAAAGCACTGCAAGTAATTTCCTCGAGACCACCCGACTGACTTCCAAGGGAATCCTTAGGAATTCTAGGACGAAGTTTGTAGGAATTTGTGGTCTGTTCAGAGGGAGATTCGAACAAGGCTCCATGAAAGGATTTAAAGAAGGGATGGATGTTACAATGCTGTCCAGAGGTGCACAGGGCCTATCTAATGCAATACTGATAGAAGTCGAAGGCTTGGAGGGATCAGGCCCCATAACAGAAGACACAAAGGCAACAATATGAGAAAGAGCACAAGATGATGGAGTAGAAATAATATCCGGAAGCACATAAGGCTGTCTAATTCCTTCTGGTACCTCTTCTCTAACGATTGTCTCAGCTCGAGGTTCTTGACGCCCATCCTCATTGACTTCCAACCAACTTCTCCATTATCATGGAACCAACTTCTCCATTCTCATGGACAGGTGAGCTGACCATCTATGCCGACAAGGATAAAACTGGCCCTTAACACTCATTTTGCACATTGCCTCTTTCTGAGGAGCCCCTCTGCCCTCCATTGTCCAGAAAGGATATCCTCTGTCTTCTTGTGCCTCTATACCCCAATGCAGAGTCTCTGGCTAAATGTCCAATCCTGTGGCAGTGATTGCATTTGAATGAAAGTTCTTCATAGTCCAATATCTGAACACGAGTGAGCCGATCAAACAAAAATTTAAGGTTTTCAAACAAACCCTCCCTAGGATCTAGCTTTACCAATATCTTGGCCACTCTTCTGGTCTTTGTTGATAGAAACGACATATCAACTTCTAGAAATTCTTCGTTTTTATTTCCCACAACCTTAAAAACATCTTTGGTCCACATTTGGGGTGGAAGGGAAGCTAGTTTAACCCAAACAGGGACTGCTTCCAAACTTTCTCTGTGTGCATCAAAAAAAGGGTTCCAACTCTTGAGGAGGATCAAAGAGGACACTATGCTCTAGTTCTTTCCAAGGACCCACGAGACATCTTCCGCTGATTTAAAATGCAACATGAACCATCCCCTAGCAAGAACTGTAACCTCTGCATCTCTCGCCGAGGAACCTTTCCAAGTCTGCTTGACCCACTCGGTGACTTCCTTGGCCATGAAGTACTTCCCTTTAGCTCTCTCAACCAGGATCTGTTCAGAGACTGCCATTGCCGAGTTGAAATGGATATCCTTCCCAAGTACTAAATTGTTATCCTCTATTTTTTTCCTGATGCCTTTGCTTTTCTTGCACTTGGTGCCAATTCTACAAGTCTCCTCCCATTCCAACTCCTAAATTAGCTCTATCCCATGTTGGTTCCGAGGATGGGAGCCAAGAAAAGTCACCGCACAGGGATCTCCGATTCGGAGATTAGCCATTCCCTGGAAAGATAATTCCACGTCTGTTTTGTGGAGAATTGCAACCACATCCTGATGGCCTATCTACTTCGTTGAATGGCCATGAGAGCCAAAACTCTGTAACCCCCTTGAAGGGTTTATATCACCACCAACTCTAGGGGTGAATCCACTGTTAATTAGGAGTCCCTGAGAGTTATCTTTCCTTTCTCATTCGATGTCTAGAATGAGGGTGCTTGTAAACCCTATATCTCCTTTTTTGACAGGGTTTTTTCCAAGTTTGCCATTAGGTTCTCCTGCACCAGCAACTTCCACTACAGAGGTCAGATTCGATCCTTTCCCTCGGGTTTGTGATAGACCAAGAGGGGTAGCACCCTTCTCTTGCGAGCAAAAGTCTTCGCCCAAAAACCTACAATCCTTCCTTCCCCAAACCCTTCACAACTTAACTTCTGATCACTGTTGCTTGTCCATAGGCCGTAGCTCCTCACAATATCCTCCAGGCCTCCCGTGAAAACAATATTCTGATTTTGGGAAAGGGTAGAGGGCTTGGAAAGGGGAATACATACCAGTTCAATTTTGGCACTCATCATGGTCACTCAAGCTTTCCAATTGTGCTTCTGCCAGTGCGAAGTTCATTCCAGCATGCTGTTAGATGGAAAAACTGGTTTTTCTTCCATGGCTTTGAGTCGTTTGAGTCGTTTGTGGATTGGGAAGCAGTCTATAGCAAATGAGATTTTATGAATTCTTTATTGTTTGCCGCTGTGTTGCCAAGTCAGCTGAATTTTTCTAAGGTTTTTCCCAAGTCATCCATTTTTTATTCCATCTGATGAGTTTTGCAACACTGCTTAAGGCTGCAGGCTAGTTGAGTCAAGGAGGCAGCATCTCCATTGAATAGAATGCACAACTGATTAATTCCTACAGATGTAGCATAAAAGCAACCTGAAGACTTTAACGATGAATTTCTATAGAGGGGAGAATCTTCTACCTAGTTACCCAGTTGTTAAGTCTATACATATAATTCTTCTTTGCATTTACCGCGGATGGCACACACTTATATGGAAAGGCAAATGTTCATGCTGGACATAGCATGGTAGGTGCAAGGTTGGTAAAGAACTTTATTTTCATTTAAGAGTATAATAGAGCAGAGTCCATTATTTTATGCAAATGTAGATATAGCCCTCGTTTCTTATAATCTGTTTATGTTAAGGCACGAGACAGACATAGGAATGGAAAATCCACAGTTCTAAATATACTTTTTTAATAACATTATAATTTCTATTAAATATATTTTTCTCTGTTAGGTAAATGCACATTATCCAAGTAAGGGATTGGATCCAGAATAATGGAAGGACGATGACTGGATTTGGTTAACGTTGTACTTTTAATGGTTGTGAGATATTTGGGAACTGTACACAATCAATTCGACGTTTTATTATTTTTTCAAGTTTTTGGGCAGTGTATTCATCATGCTGAGACTAAGATTTGGTTCTGCATGGATGAAATTACATACTTCTTTCATCATCCTCATTGTCAAAAATATATTAAAGTTCTGTGCTACTTGTTTTGCTGTAGGCAAGAAGAGAAAGGGAGAGCCTGGACGAGATTACTCACAGAGTATTTTTAGACATTGAAATAGATGGACAACGTGCTGGTAATATCCTCTTGTACCATTTTCCAAGTCTCACAGGATAACACTGTTACTGAGTTATAATAATTTTATTCAAGATCTTCTCTGAAGTGAAATAATTGCTGTTCTTCTCTAAACATACATGATGTTTTTAATTATTGAGTGATGATTGGCGCTATGTTTTTCATTTCACTAGTTTCAATCCCACTTCTTCACCCCTGTGAGCATCGCCCGATGCAATGAGTGCTAAGTGGACTATTAAAAAATCATGAGAAATTAGCCAGTTACAACTACCTCTCATGGAAATCGTCATAGATGAATGACTTACTTAACGCAATTAAATCCCAAAAAATGATATCTAATACATGATGTTTTTTTGAACATAACCTTTTATGTTATTTCAGTGATTGCATAGTATTTTAGTTATCGTAGATTCTTATATGCTCCCTATCTGTAAAACTAATATCGGTTCTCTTAAATTGTAATATTCCCAATTAGCCTTGCTAATTGGAATATTTCATTTTTGCTTTATTTTGCCGCTTTAGCTAGACATAATAAATAAAGTGAGAAATAAGAGGGGTCACCTCACTTTAGTCACCTCACTTTATAATAAAGTGTTCTTTTCCTAGTAGATTGACGTTATAACTTAAGAAAGGGGGCCTTGGGGGTCCACATGAGTATGATGGGGGAGGCATCAGGCTGACCCAAAGTAAACTGCGCAGGTCAAAGGAGAGTTAAGTTTTGGAGGGAGTTTGGCATTATAAAAGGAGAGGTTCTCACCTCATTTGGATCATGCATATTTTGATATTGATATTGAGAGCTAGACTTTTGTCTGCTTCAGCACGCCGGTTGTTTAGTCGGTCTGCAGCACTGTTTAGTGCACGAGTGTCTCAGGTCGGAGATCTCACCCTTAGCCTCGAGACTTGAGTGCACATACCTGATGAGTTATTTACGGTTTCACCCTTAGCTTCGGGACTTCGAGTGCACGCCTAGTAGGTTTGTTCGAGTACATCTTTCGGTTGCGGTAGCGGTAACGCGGTTTACGGTGCATATACGGAAGAGGGAGCCCTCTTGTGGAACGCGCGAGCGGAGAGGAGGAAGAGGACGCCGATCCGGATACGGCGGAGAAACGCTGTCCGGGAGGAGGAAGAACGCTGATCGACCTAGAAGTGAGGACGGCGGCGGTCGAAGAAGGTTGCGGATACGAAGGCGAGATTGATAGATCCCGGCCTTGGAGAGGGGTAGATGCGGCAGATACTTGCGGATGCAGGTTTGTATGGTGCGAATGTGAAGGTATAGTACTAGATCCAGCTTGGGAGATTGCAGATCTGAGGAGTTATTGTCAGATCTAGCATAGATCTGAAGAGATAACATCAGATCCAGCCTTGGAGGCTGCAGATCTGAAGAGATATTGTCAGATCCAGTATAGATCTGAAGAGCTAGCAGCAGATCTAGCCTTGTAGGACGCAGATCTGGAGAGATAGTAGCAGATCCAGCCTTGTATGACTCAGATCCAGCAGATCTGGGCAGAGAGGATGCAGATCCAGTCAGGGAGGACGCAGATCTGATGAGTAGGGTCTTTATGTGGGGTTCTGGCAGCATTTTTCAGTGTTTTCAGCCTTGAGGAGTTGGTCATTTCATCTGGAGGATTTGTGGGTAGATCCAGCCCTTTTGCCAGCATATTTCTTGAGCTTCTGAGCTGTTCCTGAAGGCACAGCGTTTTTGTAGGAGGAGGGTTTCTGGGGGCGATTTTCGGAGGTGGTCCATTTGCTTCACGGTTTCTGGGTTTTGTCCGGAGCAGCAAGTATAGGTGATCTGTAGATTTCTAGCTCATTCCGGCAAGGGGATCAACCCCTAGCCTCAGTTCCTTCCAGCAGCAGCAGTTTACGGCAGTTTCTTTCAGCAACTGGGGTGCAGTTTCTGTAGCAGCCATTTCCTATTTTTCTGAAAGGATTCTGTACTTGCCTTGAGCAAGGATAGGTGCACTTACTTTGATTATCTTGTACTTCTCTCTATGTACTTTCAGATTAATAAAATGGCTCAGTTTCCTGGCATTCTATGTGTAATTGTTCCATGATCTGGTTCAGCATTGTATTTCCTATATCGGTCTGGCATATTTCTGTTTATTACTGGTTATTTTCCTTTGGGGATATTACAGTGGTATCAGAGCATAATTCTGGCTCAGCCTGTGGTCTATGACATCAGAAAAGAGATAATACAGAGGAATAGCAGTTGCAATTCCAGAAACGCAGTTGGAAAAAGGGCCAAAATAAAAAAGGTCAAATTTTGAAGTTTGGAATTAGGAAAAACGTTTTCTGGGTTTTTCTGGGTTTTGGACAAGGATCACCTTCCCAAATTCCTGGAATTTTCTGAGTAGTTTCCAATGGGTAAATTGGAGGTCAAAGTTAAGCAGAAGTATGGTTTGCAGCAGCCGTGCAGTTTCTGAGCAGCCTGTGAGGGACACAGAGCAGCAGAATCCAATGGAGGACATAATTGTGAAGTTGGCTGAGAAGATGGATACATTCATGCAGGATGTATCCAAGAGGATTGCAGTTGTAGAGGTAACACAGAGAGAACCCCCTAGGGTTCTCCAGGTGGGAGAAGGATCGGGAGTGTCTCGCTACAAACCAGACGCTATTCCCATTGTGACAGCGCAGAGACCCTATATGCCCACATTCACACCCGAGGACACAGAGACAGGAGTGCGAAGAGGTGCACAGAGGGATAATCTAGCTCAACATGCAGCCATTTTTGCAGAGTGGCAGAGCCTGGGTCAGGAATTCATGGATGCTTTCCCTTTTAATCAATATATCCAGTTCCGATGTGGCGGCAAGTCTTATGATCGGGAGCGAAACAAGGGACGTGGCTCCCACCGTGAGAGTCACCGTGCAGCAAGCAAATTTCATTTGCCGATGTTTGATGGTTCACAGAAGACTACGGCCAAGTCTTGGGTGGACAAGTTGGATACCTCTTTCCATCTTGACCGAGTATCGGAGAGGAAAACCATTAAAATGGTTACCTCGCACTTGGAGGATGAGGACACACAGGATCGCAGGGAGTTCGAGGATACACCTAGTGTGACACAGGACTCACCATCATTAGAGTCCTCCTTGACCGTGCCAGTTGATATCGTAGTGGAGGAGGTAGAGCCTACCCCGGTAGAGCCATCCACTGAGGTGATGACTGAAGCCATGTCCGAGTCTTCGGGTGGTGGCAGCACACGACAGATGGGTGAGGTATCAGGAGATATATCCATTGTCGATGAGGCATTGGGAGATACAGAGGGATCGGATGATGGTCGCAGACAGAGGTATCATCGGCTTCGGATGGACCTTCGAGTTTTGAGGGAGAAGGCCGCGTCAGTACGGGAGACCATTTTGTTGCAGGACCAGGAGCTGGAGGGTATGAGAGGGACTTGTGCCCAGTCGGCGGCCAAGTTGGTCCGCATTGGGGAACAGTTGGATTCCCTGATGGTACAACCTGAGGGCACATTGCAGCATCAGATCATTCCCCTTCAGGTATGCATGGATGGGACTAGTAGTGTTATTGGGTCATCTCTTTCCGTGGGAGAGAGAGAGGCGAAGCCACCTAGTCAGGTCTCATATGTTGACTTGGATGGTGGTATGAGACGATCAGAGTTGCACAGGATACAGCAGCCACGTGTTGAGATTGGATGGCGAGAGATTTTGAGTTGGTACTCGGCGGAGCGGGCTATGGAACACAATGATTTGGTTCCCTTCTCACGAGAGCAGATAGAAGATGGAGGACATCTTCGGATGGATAACATCCCTCATGCTTGTGTTGGACAACCCTTGAGCCATACACATCATGATGGGAGGTTTTTGCCTACCACCTATTTGATTCTTGATAGGGTCTCATTGATCCTTGAGAAGTTTATATTTCAAAATCCCATGAAGTGCAAAATCAGAAATTTGATTCGGGAGGATGGTAGCCCTCATGGGAGGAGTACCAGGATGAGGAGAAGGAGGCATCCACAATGTATTGAGTGGATGTGGTTGATGAGCAAGGAGCTAGGAGGCTATTTGCAGATCTATGACACCAGGCAGCAGGAGGCTTGGCTGCGCTGGTTACTCTTGAAAGAGTTTGGCCATCACTTGGCAAACACTCTTCCTAAGAGTAGGAGGATGGGGAAAAGATGGATGGATACTTGCATTATGGAGCAGCATAGAGTATGGATGCATGGTGTTGATGTGTTACTCATATCATTCATTGTGTCTTCATCACATGAGTTGTTTGATGGAGGTATGGAGAGGCAACACAATGTCTTGTTGCTTGGGTTGTTCCTAGGAGAGCAAGGGCAGATTTGCTCTCACACTTTGTATGATGTTGCGGGAGAAGGAGATGGCACAATCTCCATGGTCTTTGATTGGGAAGCACTTCCACCTTGGGAGGTATTCCATATTTATTGCAGCATTATTAGAGGAGTCTTTGACAAGGAGCATGTCAAAGAACAGAGTCTTGTACTGACAGGAACTCATTTGCATGAGCTCACGGCGTTGTCACCTTGGAGCAGAACATTATGGAGGAAGTATGCGCAGCAGAGATATGGTGGATCTATAACCCATAGGTCCCAGGATCACTTCATATTTGTTGCACTTACAAGAAGTAATGATGATAGAGACATCTATGGCCTATTCTTCTTGACTTGGGTTTCCAAGCATAAGGAGGATTATCTTCTTGCACCACATGAGACCTTCGGCATTTCCTTCATTTTGCTGCTGATCATGTCTTCATTTGCTGATATATATCAGATTTGTATGGGAGGCTTGATTATGAGGGAGACACATGAGCTGGATGTATCCGTGAGTGGGAAAAATTCTCACAATTTCCGCACTACATGTTCTAATGGGAGCATGGGAGGAGGCATGGCCACCACTACTATGTATGCGTTCTCTTTTGATGTGGGCCATGAGATTGATATTTACCGCCATGGGCAAGTGTTTGGACCTATGTTGTTGTCATATTCAGCCATTTGCTATCCATTAGTAGATGTGTTGGATCTTGTACATTGCTTGCCATGTGATTTTCTGAGGTTGCAGTGGATGAGACTGCACTATGGTTTGTTTTGGGTCAGCTTGTTCTTCATCGATGGAGGAACCTTCTATGGTGGATTGTTTTTCACTTTGCCATTGGAGGGCAATGATTTTGCAGCCCAGGATCAGCATAGACTCCACACTTGTCATGAGTGGAGAGAAGGACAGCATGAGGTAAGCTATGATGCTTGCCAAGTTCATATTTTCAGCCCACCTTCATTACCAGAGCTTGAGGTGGAAGGAGATTTTTGGGAGTTGCCTTGTTGGGAGGTGGCTCATTTGGTCTGGATGATTGCTTGGGGATGGAGGATCCACAGGAGGGAGATATTCCTCATTATATTTTCGACTCCATACCTTGATGGGAGAGAGATGATGAGTTGGTGCACAGTCGATGGGGCAACTTACACAGCCATAGATGCCGAGCAGCAGCGGTCATGGTCTTCAGTCATAGCTAGAGGCAGTGAGCAGTCCGAGCCATGGGGCTTGTACGATTATTGGCCACAGTGGCGATGGGATCCGGGAGGACTATTGATTGGCTGGTACCATGAGAGGCCAGTTTGGGATCCTGGCATTGAGATATCCCTTCATGTCGGGGTGATGCAGGAGACAGAGAGGTTTCAGTGGGACCCAGGCACATTTTGCAGTATCGGCAGGGAGCATCAGCTAGAGAGTAGGCTTGTTCAAGCATTGCTTGAGAGCAAGCAATTTTTGCCGGATGAGGATGCCACTTGGGAAAGCGAGCAGACTTTACAACATCCATCACTTCGAGTTGCTTGAGGACAAGCAACGTTTTGCGAGGGCCTTAATATTCCCAATTGGCCTTACTGGTGGAATATTTCATTTTTGCTTTATTTTGCCATTTAGCTAGACATAATAAATAAAGTGAGAAATAAGAGGGGTCACCTCACTTTAGTCTGCTCACTGCCTCACTTTATAATAAAGTGTTCTTTTCCTAGTAGATTGACGTTGTAACTTAGAGAGACCTTGGGGTCACGCGGATATGATGGGGGAGGCATCAGGCTGACCCAAAGTAAACTGCGCAGGTCAAAGGAGAGTTAAGTTTTGGAGGGAGTTTGGCATTATAAAAGAGAGGTTCTCACCTCATTTGGATCATGCATATTTTGATATTGATATTGAGAGCTAGACTTTGTCTGCTTCAGCACGCCGGTTGTTTAGTCGGTCTGCAGCACTGTTTAGTGCACGAGTGTCTCCGGTCGGAGATCTCACCCTTAGCCTCGGGGGACTTCGAGTGCCTGCCCTGGTAAGGTTATTTCTGGTTTCACCCTTAGCTTCGGGGGACTTCGAGTGCCGCCCTAGTAAGGTTTGTTAAAATTTATCCTCTCGGTTACGGTAACGAGAGTAGCGACGGTTTACGGTGCATATACAGGAGGAGGAGCCCTCTTGTGTTGCGTGACCGAAGGAGGAAGGACGCGATCCCGGATACGACGAGAGGAAACGTCGGGAGGAGGAAGAACGATCGACCTAGGCGGTCAGCATTGTCCAATTACGAAGAAGGTTGCGGATACGAAGGCGATTGATAAAGATCCCGGCCAGAGGGTAGATACGAAACGGTCTTGCGGAGATACGGGTTTGTATGGTGCGGTGCGAAGGTATAGTACTAGATCCGGCCAGGAAATTGCGAGATGCGAGGTTATTGTCGGATCTAGCATAGATGCGAAGAGATAACATCGAGATCCGGCCTTGGAGGGCTGCGGATACGAAGAGATATTGTCCCGGATCCGGTGTAGATGCGAAGAGCTGGCGGTCTAGCCTTGTGGGACGCAGATCTGGAGAGATAGTAGCAGATCCGGCCTTGTATGACTCAGATCCAGCAGATCTGGGCAGAGAGGACGCAGATCCAGTCAGGGAGGACGCAGATCTGATGAGTAGGGTCTTTATGTGGGGTTCTGGCAGCATTTTTCAGTGTTTTCAGCCTTGAGGAGTTGGTCATCTCATCTGGAGGATTTGTGGGTAGATCCGGCCCTTTTGCCAGCATATTTCTTGAGCTTCTGAGCTGTTCCTGAAGGCACAGCGTTTTTGTAGGAGGAGGGTTTCTGGGGGCGATTTTCGGAGGTGGTCCATTTGCTTCACGGTTTCTGGGTTTTGTCCGGAGCAGCAAGTATAGGTGATCTGTAGATTTCTAGCTCATTCCGGCAAGGGGATCAACCCCTAGCCTCAGTTCCTTCCAGCAGCAGCAGTTTACGGCAGTTTCTTTCAGCAACTGGGGTGCAGTTTCTGTAGCAGCCATTTCCTATTTTTCTGAAAGGATTCTGTACTTGCCTTGAGCAAGGATAGGTGCACTTACTTTGATTATCTTGTACTTCTCTCTATGTACTTTCAGATTAATAAAATGGCTCAGTTTCCTGGCATTCTATGTGTAATTGTTCCATGATCTGGTTCAGCATTGTATTTCCTATATCGGTCTGGCATATTTCTGTTTATTACTGGTTATTTTCCTTTGGGGATATTACATAAATGCTGAGCAGTGCTGGGTTCATAAGTGTGCAATGGGGCGACCGCCTTACAAGAAACATAAATATGAAATATTAAATAAGTGTGCAAATATTTAAGGTTCATGAGTGTGCAACATGTTAAGAACTTGCAAATTGCCATTTTATGTAGGGAAATAACCTTCAAGCTGGTGCTTTGGCTACCACCCATCTGGTTCATTCCTGTCAATGTGTCCACTGCTTGTTCTTGCAAATGGAATACATCAGGATTAATTTTAACCTTTCATACAAATGGCAATACTTTGTCTCAAAAGCTATTGCCTTTGTAGACATGTTAGCAGCCTTATCAGAACGTGATGTTTGTTTTTGATCTTTTTGGTGATAAACATCTCAACTCAACAGAAGATGAAATATTAAGTAAAACTACAGAGTCCCGAGTCTGTCAATTCTAGATTCCTGGCATCGTTTGGTTGTCGTGGACAGATAGCATGTTATTTCGTGTGTCACATGCATCAGCATGGTGTTATGAATAAAAAATTATAAAAATAATATAAATTATATAAATAATAATAATAATAATAAGTATGACTAAATTAAACAATAATTTTAAACAGAAAAATGGTTGATGGGGAACTAGCAACTTCCCTAGATATATGCAACAGCCTGCAAGCCACATATTTCAGAAACTCATAGTTCAGCTTAGGACTGAGACGTCTAGAGAACACCAGAACTAGAGTTGGGATCCCAGACTCCAACAGGACACCTATCCTTCCAGCCTTACTATAACAGGCCGTGGGTGTCACTGGAGACTTGAACCCAGGTGGATGGGATAGAAAACCACCATCTCAACCACTCGATCTAAGAACCATTGATTGATTAAATCAAACAATAATTAGTTATTGAAGAGGCATGTCTCTAAGGACATGACAGTTCATGAAGGGGCACCTACCTAGGTATATAAGCAGGCCCACTTCTGTAAAGTTTAAACATGTGGTCTCATACCACTTGTATTCAAACATTCATATATATATATATATATATATATATATATATATATATATATTATCCTATCATGGATATTTATATATTTCAGATTATTCTGAATATTCTGTTGTGTATACGAACTTTGTTCGTAACGTTTGGTATTAGTGTAAATGAACTTTGTTCGTTACATTGGTATGAGAGCTGTTCGATCCTTTGGCCGCTTACCCATTGCATAGAGTCAGTTTGATCTGGCCTTGGCCATCAATCCTCCGTCAACTTCATTGTTGTTGCAATTTAAGCATTTTGCTACAAAGATTTTGGAGTTTCTTCATTTTGCTGGTTTTGTCATTTAGGCCCTTGGCCATAAAAAATAAAAATAAAAAAGAAAAAGAATTAAAAAAGGGGCTCTATATATATATAAAAAGAATATATATAATAATAAGAATAATAAAATTATAAAAAGAGTATTTAAAAAAAAGAAGAAAAAAAAAAGAAATTATAAAAAAAATAAATAAAAAAAAGTTATAGATATCATAAAAAAAACTTAACTTGCCATCGCACGCAGCCCCTTAGCATTCCACCGTTGCAGCTGCAGCCTGAACGCACAAACATATGCCACTGCTTGACCCTATAGTCGCCTTATTAGTGATTGCTAGTGCACACCGTCCATCGCCATAGTCCGCATCCTTCCGAGTTGCCTCAACCATATGCCATCGATAGGCACTAAGCCACTGCCTTGGTTCTGCAAGCACTACCGCGTCCCGATTCCCAGATTTTGTACCATCTCTACCATCTGTTCTGACCACTATTTCTCTTGATGATCGTACCGTACATAACAACTTAATTTAAATACAAAATGTGAAGTGCAAACCATACAATTCGTATTTGGAATTTCATATGCCACCTGGAAAAAGCATCGCTGCATTCATATAGTTCATAGAAAACATTGTTGAAAATAAGTTTAGGGTATTATGAGGCCAAGCGATTTGACATAGGGGTACTAGATCAATCAATCAAAGTTCAACAAACAAGTTTCAAGGGTTTTTTGCCATGGCCACCAATGTTTAGTACAAAGACAAACTAAAAGGCTCCTCAAACTATCTTTAGTGCAGGGTTCAGATCACAACAATTTTCAAGTAGAGCAAGCTATGGAACTTCGTTAGTACAACAATTGTTTTGCCTAGTTTAGATCCCATTGCTCTAGACCTTCATGAGGTTAAAGAGGTCAAGGCGTGGAGGGTTATTCTTGATGGGGTCAAAGAGCAATTGATACCTCATTTGTCGGAGAAAGGCACTGCTAAGAAGATGTGGGATGCGCTCACCAAGCTATACTTGAGCGGCTTCAAAGTTGTAAGATGGTGCTAAGGGACAAGCTTTATAGCATCAAAATGTCCAAGGTTAAGGGCATAGCCACCTACTTGACTAGGATAACGCAGTTGATGGAAGAAATGGCGGTTGTTAGGGATACAATCCGAGAACCTGAGCTAGTATGTATCGCTTTAAATGGATTTACGAAATCGTGGGAGGTGTTCGTCAAGTGTATTGTTGGCCAAGAGCACCTACTCTCTTTGGAGAGAATGTTAGACAATTTCACTTAGGAGGAAATTCGAGAGGGGGCTTAATGTGGTGACTAGAAGAAGAGGTTCGAAGAGGAGGAGAATCTTGCATTAGCAGGGAAAGGCAAGTCCAAGGTCAAGAAGGGGTCAAGTGATGGGTCATATTCAAAGAGTGAGAAGGACTTAAAGTAAGATCAAGTGTTTTGCATGCCATAAGCCAGGACACTCTGCTAGCCAGTGCCCTAACAAGAAGAGGGAAAAAAAATATGCACGTTACTGCTACTGCAAAAGTGGTCGAGTTTGCAACAAAGTTTGAGAATGAGTTTTCACTCATTGCTTATCTAGCTTTGTTAGCACCAACGTGTGGTGCATTGAGAGCAAGGCTTCTTGTCATATGATGAGAGTTATCGAGTACTTCACCACCTTGAATGAAGACATGGACTTCTACATAGAACTTGGAGACAATGCGAAGTACCAAGCAATTGGTGTTGGCACAGTCAGGTTTCAAAGGGAGTCCAACAAACCATTGTTGGTGGAGGACATGTTGTGCATTTCGAGCGTGACCAGGAAATTTTTCAGTTGCTACCTTGGAGGACAAGGGTTACATCGTGATCATTGAGGAGGGAAAATTATACATTCAATCCAAGCACTCCAAAACAACCAGAGTGATAGGAGTGAGGATGGTCAACTTATTTAGAATGTTATAGTAAGTTTTATAGAATCCAACATGTCCAGCAGCTGGTGAATTTTGTGATTCCCTTAAGATTTTTGACTTAAATTTAGATGTTGGTGTTAGATAAATTCTATTCTTATACCATAAGATGTCATTCTTCCATTCGAAATTGACATATTGACTGATATTCTTAATCATAGTGTCACAATCTTCATCCTTGGCATATTCAGTTCTTATTTCATCCAACCAATCTGGAACAACAACCATGGCGGCACAAGCGGTGTGGTCGTCATATTTACGTGAAAGAGCATCTGCAACAACATTTTCCTTCCATTTTTTGTGTAATATCTCCAAATCAAATGCTGACATCTTCTCCATCCATTTCTGTTGCTCTGTTGACAAAGTCTTTTGCTGAAGTAAGAATTGCAGACTATTGTCGTCAGTTCGAATTGAAAATTTACTTCCAAGCAAGTATTGGCGCCACTTAGTTAATGCATGTATGATGGCAAGCATTTCTTTTTGGTATGTTTATTTTAGCCCTTCTCGTTTATTAAGTTTGTGACTTTCGAATGCTATAGGGTGGTTATCCTGCATTAATACAGCTCCAATTCCGAATCCCAAAGCATCACATTCAACTACAAATGATTTGGAGAAGTCGGGCGTTGCAAGTACCGGTGTGGTTGACATCACTTCTTTTAATTTCTCAAAACACTTATCTGCTTGATTGTCCCACTGAAACACATTCTTTTTTAGTAAATTAGTCAGGGGTGTTGTCAATTGCGCGTAATTTTTTATAAACCTTCTATAATAACCGATGAGACCTAGAAACCCCCTTAGCTTCGATATGTTTTTGGGTCTAGGCCATTCTCTGATTGCCTTTATTTTGTTGGGGTCTACTTTGACTCACTCCCTAGATATAACGTGTCCAAGGTATTCAAATTCCTTTTGCCCAAAGGTGCACTTTGACAATTTAGCATAAAATTGATTCTTTTCTAAAACAACTAGTACTGTCTCCAAGTGTTTGAGATGTTCCTTCCATTTCTTGCTATAAACGAGGATATCGTAAAAAAAAACTAATACAAACTTCCACAAATATGGGTGGAAGAGATCATTCATGGTAGCTTGGAAGGTGGCTGGTGCATTTGTTAGTCCAAACGACATGACTTTGAACTCATAATGTCCTTCATGGGTTCAGAAAGTTGTTTTCTCGACGTCTTCTAATCTTACCCGTATTTGGTAATATCCCGATCTTAAATCTAATTTTGAAAAATATTCTGCACCATGTAACTCATCCAAAATCTCATCAATGAATGGGATTGGAAACTTATGTTTAATCGTGATTTTATTCAATCCTCTATAATCTATACATAGTTGGAAAGATCCATCTTTCTTCCTAACTAACACCACTGGAGTAGCATACAGGCTTCTACTCTTTGTTATGATTCCATGCTCCAACAAGTCTTGTATTAATCGTTCTATCTCTGTTTTTTGATGATGTGGGTAACGATATGGTTTGGCATTTACTGGTGTGGAGTCTGGTTTAATCTCGATAATGTGTTCGATCTTCCTTTTAGGGGGTAACTCCATTGGTAGGTCTCAGAAAACCGTCTTGTATTTTTGGATTAAATATGAAATTTCCATGGACTGTGAGTCCCATTCCATCGATAGTAACTCAAATTGTTGACATTGTGCCAAAAATGCTGTAGCCCCCTTGCGAATGAGTTTTTTCATTTGTTGAGCAGAGACAACTTGAGTGGGTGGGGCATGGAACCCCATTAACTTGTATCTTCTTCCATCCATTTTAAACTTAATAAATTGCTTTATGTGATTTTCTGAGTACGTACCTAATGTCTGCAACCATTCTATCCCTAAAAAAAAATCTACTCCCCCTAGGGGAACCGTATAAAAACTAGTTTCTGTCTCATATTCACTCAATTGTAACTTAACCTTATGGCACTTGCCTATTCCATCTATTCGTTTGCCATCTGCTACCATTACTTTTAAGTTTGCTACAGGGTAAGCAAACCCAGAGTCTATTAGGACTATAACATTCTGCTTCTTTGTCATTTCATCCTGCTTGTTTGTTAATTTTTCAGTATTGCCTTCGTAGTCATTTATCCTTTTTGTATCATCATTGTCCTTTGCCATTTTATTATTTTTTTTCTTCTTAGGAGCGATTTTTTTGTTTTGTTTTGTTTTTTTGTTTCTAATATAAAATTATAAGTTTTTATAAATTATATATATATATATATATATATATATATATATATATATATATATATATTATAAAACATATAAAATTATATATATTATTAAAACGCTATATCGTAAGTTTAAAACACTGTACCGTATGTTAACGTTGTATCGTATTTTTTTTTTAAAACGCTGTATCGTTTATTTTACACACTGTTATCGTATATTTGAAACGATGTATTGTTTATTAAACGTTGTATCGTATATTCTTTTTAAAACGCTGTATCAGACAAATATTTATATTTTATTAATAACTCAATGATATATATACCCAGCGCAATGCGTTCGAATAGGTTCGATGTCGGCAAAATGGACACGATTGTTGAGGTCAGCGAATTACTGAGCGTTGACGACAGCACAAGAATGGGATGCGTACGATTGCAATTGACTGTCTGAAACTAAACAGGATGCATATGACGACAAACCGGCTGTTTGAAGCTAGACGGGGTGCGTACGACGACAAGGACACAAGATTGTTGAGGTGGTAGTCGGAAGAGATGTGGTGGGGATTCTTGGGTGAACGATGAGAGGGATGGGCATACGGAAAGCGACGGATGGATGAAAAGATGGAGAAAGCAGACGAGAATGCGGGTGCTGACAAGGTTGTGCAGCGGTTTTGCTGAAAGACCGATCTCCTCTGATACCACTGTAACATCTGTCCTGTACGTTAGCTTTCTGGGCAGCTAGATAATCAGTTAATTTCTGAATTCTTGATTGTTTCTCAATGTAAGAAATATAAATATTTATTAATATATGATGAATGATGATTACAAGGCTGAGGCGGTGCTCCTTTAAATAGGAGTTGACTGGCCACGCCCAATTAAAGAGACACGTCCTTTGGAGAATGATGCCTCTTCATTTCATTTAATTAATTATTTAACTAATAATTATATTCATAATTAAATTAATAAAACAAGAACTTATTCTAAACAGTTATGAACTAAGATTCATAACATTGACTAACCTTCAACCTTGATTTTTCTTCGCTCTAGGTGAAAACTTCTTCCTTCAAACTTGGCTTGAGATTCACCTTGATTTTCTCCTTGATTTGACCTTCAAGTATGACTGTGATACCTCGAATCTCTTTGCAGTTCGGACAACATAGATTCTTCGCACGTGTGGAGGATTTCTTGCCCAAAACAAGTTAATATACTTTGGCTTCTAGACTTCCTTCTCCTCGCTTTGATATGTGGCTCCACCTTCTAGCTTTTTGCACCTTCTCTTGTTTTAGATTGCTTAACCGAAAATTTTGTCTCCAAGTGAAGGTCGAGCTGCCTATATATAGTGGTCAGTGCATCCAAAATAAGCCAATTTGAACATGTGCCTAGACTGACATGCCTTTCTAGATTTATCCTTAGGCCGACTTTAAGGATAGCTTGTGACATGGTCTTGGAGGGTTAATGACTCAATTAAATTCTCTTTTACAATGTGTAACATGCCCAAATGGGTCTTTCATTGCACCGAGAGGCGCTCTACAACCCAATACATGAGGGAGATGTTGTTACGTAACGTTACATTAAAAAATATTAAATAAAATATATGTGTTAGCTAATATATATTACGAACACTCAAAAAAGAGGTATGGTAAATAAATAAATACAAAAGAGGTATAAAGAGGTATGGCAAATAAATAAAAATGTATTAAATAAGATTAGAAATCAACATCTAATTATATACCAAGCCTATGGCCAAATACCATGGTAGATAAAAGAGGTATGGTAAATAAATAAAATATAAATAAACTAAAGGTATGGTAAATAAATAAAACCTCTTTTATATTTACTCCATAATCCTCTTTATATTCACGAACACTCAAGAAAGAGTTTTTATTTAGGTGAATCTTATGAGCCAAATACCATGGGCCAAATTATTATTAATAACATGCAAAAAAAACATTATTAACCCTAATATTAATATTAAAAGATTATTATTATTATTAATTCTAATATTCATATTAATATTATTAAATTTAATAAATTTGGATTAATACAATTTTAAATTTGTTATATTATAATATAAATTAATATATCATGATATATATTAACTCTAGATATATATGGGAAGGAAGAACAAAGAGTGATAGAAGTGGAGAAATAGGGGGAGTCACAAGGGAGAATGGAGATAAACTAAAAGAGAGGGGAGAGAAGGAATGAAGAGAGAGAGGGAGAGGAGTGATAGAGGTAGAGAAGGAGAAGGGTAAGAGAGGGAGAGGGAGACACAAATATGGAAGAGAGAGAGAGGTAGGAGAGAAAGGGAGAGAGAGGAAGGACGAGATAGAGGATTTGAGAGAGAGGAGGAGAGAGGGAGGGATAGAGAGATGGAGTTGGAGGGGGAAAGAGGGAGGGAAGAATAAATACATAGATTGTGAGAAGTGGAGAGAGAGAGGGAGTTACAAGGGGGAGATGGAGAGACAGTGTGTATGTTTAGGGGTGAGATAAAGAGACAAAGAAGGAGAGGGGGAGAGAAGGGGGGAGAGAAGGAGATAGGAGAGAGGGAGGGAAATAGTAACAGAGAGAGAGAGAGATTGATGGGGGAAGAGAGATGGAGGTAGGAGAGAAAGAGAGAAAGGGAGAAAGAGGAAGCACGAGAGAGAGAACTTGAGAGAGAGGAGGAGAGAGGGAGGGAGAGAGGAGGAAAGAGGGAGGGATAGAGAGATGGGGTTGGACGGAGAGAGAGGGAGGGAATACGAAAGACATAGAGAGTGAGAAGTGGAGAGAGATAGGGAGTGACAAGGGAGAGATGGAGAGAGAGTTTGTATGTTTGGGGGTGAGAAAAAGAGACAAAGAAGGAGAGATGGAGAGAAAGGGGGAGAGGAGGGATATAGTAACAAAGTTGGAGAGAGAGAGAGAGAGGGAGGAAGGAAGATAGAGGATGTGAGAAAGTGGAGAGAGGGAGGGAAAGATATATGAAGTTGGAGGGGTAGAGAGAGGGAGGTAAGAAGAAATACATAGAGAGAGAAAGGTGGAGAGGGAGAGAGAGGGAGTGATAAGGAAGATGGAGAGGGAGGGAGAGATCACAACACGAGGAAATATGAAGAAGCAAGGGAGAGGGAGATAAGGGGAAGAGAGGGAGAGGAGGGGGGATGGATAGATAGATAGATTCGAGAAAGAGAGTGTATGTTTTGGGGGTGATATAGAGAGACAGAGGGAGATAGAGTTATTGATGGAAGGTGAAGAGAGGGAAGAAGAGAGAGATGGAAAGAGGGAGGGAGGGATAGAGAGATTAATTGATATGGAGTGAGAGAGTGTGTGTGTTTGTGGGGTTGAGATAGAGATATAAATAAGGAGAGATGAAGGGAGATATAGATATAGATGGAGGGGGGAGAGGGAAGAATATTTCTTGCACTAGATGCATTGATTTTAGTGTAGATGACGATTTCTAATCCTATTTGATTGCTTGCACTAGATGCATTGATTTTAGTGTAAATGTTGATTTCTAATGATATTTGATTGCTTGCACTAGATGCATTGACTTCAATGTAGATGATTTCTAATCCTATTTGATTGCTTGTACTAAATGCATTGATTTAAGTGTAAATGGTAATTTCTAATCCCATTTGATTGCTTGCACTAAATGCATTGATTTAAGTGTAAATGGTAATTTCTAATCCTATTTGATTGCTTGCACTAGATGCATTGATTTTAGTGTAGATGTTGGTTTCTAATCCTATTTGATTGCTTGCACTAGATGCATTGATTTCAGTGTAAATAATTTCAAATCCTATTTGATTGCTTGCAGTAAATGCATTGATTTAAGTGTAGATGGTGATTTCTAATCCTATTTGATTGCTTGCAGTAAATGCATTGATTTCACTGTAGATGTTGGTTTCTAATCCTATTTGATTTCTTGCACTAAATGCGTTGATTTCAGTGTAGATGGTGATTTCTAATCCTATTTGATTGCTTGCACTAGATGCATTGTTTTCAATGTAGATGTTGATTTATAACTATATTTGATTGCTTGCACTAGATGCATTGATTTCAATGTAGATGATTTCTAATACTATTTGATTACTTGCACTAAATGCAATGATTTTAGTGTAGATGGTGATTTCTAATCCTATTTGATTGCTTGCACTAAATGCATTGATTTTAGTGTAGATGTTGGTTTCTAATCCTATTTTCTTACTTGCACTATTGCATTGATTTGAGTCTAGATGTTGATTTCTAATCCTATTGATTGCTTGCATTAGATGCATTGATTTTAGTGTAGAAGTTGTTTTCTAATCTTATTTAATTGCTTGAATTAGATGCATTGATTTCAGTGTAGATGTTGAGTTATGATTTGATGTAGTTGGATGTATGATGGTACATTAATTTTAAAGTGATTGGATTAATAATGCACATTGATTTCAGTATAAGCACAAAAAATTATTGTCAATGTACATTTATTTTTGTGTTATAGTAATTCAACCTATTAATATTGGAGAGGAAGAGAGGCAAGGTATGATGTTTACTACAACAGCTCGAACTAAATATTTAAATGGTTTACGATTTCAACTGTCCTTTTCATATAATCGATATGAGAAGATGACAAAACTAATAAGGGTGACAATAAGAACAATAGAAGAAAATAGTTTGAGATTGATCACAATGAATACTATTTGTAATTGAATACATTCTTATTATTCACATTTTCTATCATTCAACACTATTACATTGCCACTTTGCATTCGAAATTTTTATTTCATCATTTTTCATCATTAAAGTTATTAACAATATTTATCATCTCAACAAACTGAGGTAACTAAGAAAAATTAAAATTAAAATTAAATTGACAAGATTAATCTCATACATATTTAGCATATTTAAAATGATTATATTAATATTAGGTTTATTTACATATTATTGATCAAATTGATCATATGTTCGATAGATTTTCCTTGGCTGCACACGACTGAAACCAACCTAGATCCATCTTAACTTTGCCTCTATGAAGCACCGATAGCGATCAAATGTCTCGAGGTGCAAACCTCTCCTAAAGTTTTGTACTCAAAAAAGAGGTTTGCACATCGAGAGATTTGATCCCTCTCGGCGCTTGATAGATCCAGAGTATTTGACATTGACTCAATAGATTTTATGACTTGATGACCAAACCTAAGGACTCACAATGGGAGCCTTCACTATAAAATAAAATTCCTTGATCATGAAACCCATGGTTCAAGTATTACAAAAATAATTTTATTTTCTTCTTTACATCAATTAGATAAAATCACAATTACACATGTCTTTATCAAGACCAAACCTAGTTACACTTTTCAACAGAAGGAAGATCACGACACTGAGGTTTGACAATGGAGGCGAGTACTCTTCAAATGCCTTCTAGGAATTTTGTGGACTGGAGGGCATTAGGAAGGAGCTGATAATTCCATACAACCCTTAGTAGAGTGAGGTTGCAGAGTGGAAAAACAGGGCTATATTTGAAGCGGCCAAGTCTATGCGTCATGACCAGGAGTTGGCTATGTTTCTATGGGCAAAGGCTTGCAATATGCTGTATACATGCAGAATAGAAGCCCACACAATGTGTTGGGTAGATTGACACTTGAGGAGGCATTTATAGGAAAGAAACCGGATCTAGGGCACATTGTCATCTTTGGATGCTTTGTATATTGCCATGTTCTTTCAGAGAAGAGAACAAAACTGGAACCTATTTTAGAGAAGGGGATCCTTTTGGGGTACAACTAGACCTCAAAATCCTATAGAGTGTACATTCTTACTCTTAGGAAGACAATGATGCATAGGGATGTGAGATTTGAAGAGGAGAGGGCTCTTCGGAAGTCTTGGAACAAAAATCCATCTTTAGTTGAGGGTAAGGAGTAGCAGGCTCCCAAGGTTGAGACAACGTAGACCCCTCAGAGTATTTTCATGTAGAGTGGAGAGTAAAGCGAGTAGGACGAGCAAGAAGAACAGGACGAGGGGTAGAGGGCTCCTCGCACCCAGACCTAGACTCCCAGCATAGGGAGGAAGAGGACGAAGTGGGCAGAGCAAACCTCGGGAGAGGCATGGGATTACATGGGTACTCCTAGATATTCAGTCAGACAGAGCAAGGCTCCTCAACGCTATTCTGGTTATATGGCGTTGATGAGTGAGTTGATTGAGGTTGAGCCTGCCAATTTTCAAGAGGAATTCGAGCATCAGGTGTGGATGGATGCCACGGCGGAAGAATATTCTTTCATCATGAAGAACAATGTATGGGAGGTAGTACCATGTCTAGAGGGAAATTCAGTGGTTGGTTCCACGTGGGTGTACAAAATCAAGCACATTGGAGATGGCAGTGTGGATAAGTTCAAAGCCTGTTTTGTGGCTAAGGTGTTTTCACAAAACGAAGGAATCAACTATGAAAAGACCTTCGCCCTTGTGGCCAGGTGCTGATCCATCATGGCTATTATCTCTATAGCAATGGAATGTTGAGTGCAGTCTTTGAACTTTATTAATATATGTCTCTGAATTGCATTGATTGGAAGCTCCAATGAACAAGAAGCTCTAGAAAAATGAGAAGCTCCCTTGGTGTGGTCATGATGCTCTGCTTTTGATGAAGATTTTAAATGGAAAGATTGTTGGAAATATTGAGAGGGGGGTAAATCAATATTTCTTTTCAATTGTTATTATGACCAGTTAGATTCTACACAAAAATAGAGATGAATAATTTATTATAGAAGGAAGGATAATGATCCTTTTACAAATGAATGAGTAAAATGATTGCCAAGCACCAACTTGGACTTAATGAGGCTCCGACGTCTAGGGCTTCGACCCTATCTTCTCCAAGGCACCAACCTTGTGTTTAGGGGCTCCTACCCCAAGGACACCAATCCCTCTTATCTTCTTTTGATAGAAAATGAGAATAGTACTTACTTGAATGTCTTTGACATATTCTTCACTATACAATCACCTCCAAAACTGCTTATGTTGACTTCACTGCTCAATCGCCTTGCTGTACCTTGTTGACTTCAATTCCAACCTCCACAATCACAACAAAGGAGTCCGACCCACAGTAATGAAGGTTGCTCAGTCCACAGTCTTAGCTATACCAATCCATTGTTCCTGCACCAATCCAAGCCACTAGAAGAAGGTTGCACAGTAAGCTATGCCACTATTGAGATGTCACAGTTTAGGAAGAGGGATCCGAGACACTGAAGGAGGTTGTTGTCCCAATGTTGCACCAATCCGAGTCCCTGTTCAGCTATATAATCCAAGCTAAAGGTGGTCCGAACCTTTGTTTATGATGCTGCACTTAATCCGAGTCTGCTGCACTAAATTGAGACACTATCCGAGAATCCGTGTTGTTGTAGTTACAGTGACCTTGTCACAGTGTCCGAGCTATAGGAAGATTTCCATAGTCCGAAATTACAGTAGTCACTGTAGTCCGAATTTCACCACAGTCTGAATTTCAAGAGTCACTGCAGTACGAATTTCAGGAGTCACTGCAGTCACAGTCTGAGCCACCAAGAGCGAGTTGTGTTATGTAACTGTTGCTTCGTATTTAAGCTACTGAAACGTGCCAAAGCAAGAGGTCCGAACCACTGTATTTTCAGATGAGACCAAATCACTGCCACTTTAGACATATCCGAGCATCATTGGGGCTACACTAATAATGAGGTTTGTAGTGTGGTTTTAATGAGGTCTTTTAAGCCCAAAGCAGAATATGCAGAAGCTCCTTCTTCTTTAAGTTCACAAGATGTGAACTAAGTATCTCTTTTTCTTTTCTTGGTCACCGAATTATTGATGAAGAAATGAAAACATATCACTTATATATAGTAGTTCAAGTGTTGAATGGTTATGTCCTCAAGGCATGTTGACTTAGGTAGGCTGGAATAGGTCAACTCCAAGACCAGAAATTATGTGTTAATTTAAAAATTTAATAACTCTCAAATCACTTGGAGTTTCAGGCTGAGTAATAGCTCATTGGAAAGCTAAATTTATGCTCTTTCAGATGGTGGAGGTCTTATGAAAGAATTTTGCCTCAATGTTATCAGAAAAATTATTTTTAATGTGACTGATCCATTGTGAGTGCAAAAATAGAATGAAGGACCTATTCTGTTAAACACCATGTTGAAGCACACACATGGTGTATGAGGAAGATGAGCACACACACACAAGAGACTCAACACACAATGAAAGATAAGCGTGAGGCTTTCTTATTTTCCATTATACAAAGATGTACATTTATAATACAATGGTGTGACTCTTGGTTTCACATTCCAAGGTCACTTGGACTCCATTGTGACTTTTCACATTCCACACCTACCCATGTAGGATTAGGTGTTCCAACATCCCCCCTTAATCCGAAGGGGTATGTGTGAGTCCAAAAAGAGTTGTAATACAAATATGCAAAGTATACATGGCAGCACTTGGGCTGAATCAACTCTCTGAAATGTTGGAAAAAAGAGGTGGTTTTAGGATGACCACAAACACTGGAACGCAAAACTTGTTGCAGTTCCCAGAACTCTTCCAAAACTGGCAAGAAGCTGAAGGCTTCTGCTAGAGGAATTGTCCCTCATAAAAAGGGAGACCTTCAACCTAAAAGAAGGGAGGTCTACTACCTGTGGTGGTTTTAGGTTGTCCACCAACCAAAGATGATGGTTTTAGGTTATCCACCAACCGAAAATGATGGTTTTAGGTTATCCACCAACCAAAGAAGATGGTTTTAGGTTATCCACCAACCGAAGGTATGCTCATGGGCATCCGTATCTCTGGCTACATCTTTGAATCCGGAATGACGAATTGTGGCTCAGGCTCGCTTGAACTGCTGGCTACAACTCTGAACATGGAATGAGAGATTGTGGCTCAGGCTCGCTTGATCTTTCGTCAAAGCTTGTACATGACCACCATTTTCCCCCCTGTCAGGGACAAGGTGAGATGATGGCGAAAACTCAACTGCAAGTTTGCTCAATATCCGTGAACAAGTTCTAACATGTGTCGTAAACATCTTCTTGGCTGCTGATGCCCATTGCTAAGAAGCGATCCATCCAAGATGAATCTTGGTTCTTGCAGGAGGCTTGTGTCTGAAGCATCTGTCTGAAGAATGAGTGTGCCGACCACAGTGCTTGCATGGATGAAGATCAAAACAGTGATCTTTCATATGGCCAACTCGATCACAATGTTGGCATTTCTCAATCTGTTGTGGAAGTGGAACAGGATCTGGAACAGCTGCAGGTGAACTGTCATACATGAATCCGGCACTCTGAAATATGATGGGCTTTGTGTAGTCCGGAATATGAAAGGACACATCCTTGTCATATCCAAGACCAGTTCGGTGCTTGTTGTGGACAAGCTCTTCCCAAGGTCTGATGATGGGCTTGAAAAGTGCAGGCTGAGCTGCTGCATCTGCATGTAAATCTGCTCTTGTACAGGGAACTGAATGGGAATCAACTACATATTTATCTTCTTTCTTCTGATGAGAGTCCTTCACAATCTTCTGAACAGAAACAGGTTCAAAATGGTGACTCTTTTGTTGAAGTTCGTCTTGCTGAAGCTGAGTTTCCAACTGCAAAAACTCAATCTTTTCTTGTGCATCTAGCAAACAATTTTGAATGTTACAAAGAGCATGCTTGCTCATTCTTATCATATCATCAACATTTGAATGAATGAGGTTATTCAACAACACTAATGCCTCATTGATTTTAGCCATTTCAACAACTTAGGCTCAAAAAATGAAAGGGTGTCGGCTTCAACCGAAAATGCACCCGTTTACAATGTGATTCAACAACAAATACAAATGACTCAAAGGAATTCTCAAAGTACAAAGTGTGCTCCTCAAATTATGGAGGGAAATCAACAATGACTTACATCAACAACTCAAATACTGATTGCAACTATGAAGAAGCTACAAATTCCACTCAAAATACAATTTCAGTTCAATAAATATCTCTACAAAATATTTGTAAACTCGAAACACTAGTGCAAGGGGCCTTTCAGCGTATGGAATTTCCTTCAAAAGAGTCAGTTTCAAATGTGAAATTCTTCAAAAAATCACCCTTCAAATCAATGCCACAAATCATAAAATGTAAATCTGCACTGTATATACCATTTCTTCATGTGCTATTTCTTCTTTTACTGCTGTTCATTTCTCTTCTTCTCTGTTGTTCATGTCTCTATCTGCTCTTTCTCTCTTCCTCTCTCTCTCTGCTGTTTTTTTTTTCTTTTAAATTAATTAAAAATTAATTAAAAATGGGAATTTTAAAAAGAGTGGGGAGTTTAAAAACTACGGGAAATTAATTAAAATAATGGAAAGAGAGATATTTATTGAAATGGGAGGGGAGAATTTAAAAAAGGGGAGATATTATGTGAAAGGTATTATAATAAATTTTCAAAAACGAATTTAAAAAGAGATGGGCAGTATTGGTAAAGGATGGAGGGCGGTATTATAAAAATTAATGCAGAAATAGTATAGGGAGGGCGGTATTATAAGATGGGGAGGGCGGTATTATAAAATATGGAAAACGAATTTAAAAAAGGAGGCGGTATTGTAAGGGGCGGGAAGGCCGAAAGGCCAAGTGGGAAGGCGTAGAGCGCTGGAGGGATGCCGTGTATTGCAGAGAGGAGAGGGTGTGAGCGCTCGGGTGTTGGAGCGTTTGAGAGGGCGGTAAGGGGCGCGACAGCCGGAGTGTGAGAAGCTGTTTGCAGAGTGCAGGGGGTGTGGTATGCCGCGTGGGATGGTGAGTTAGAAATGGGAATGTGGAGCGGCCGAGGGTATATGCGTTGAAGCGCTCGACAGGGGAGGGGATGGGTAACGGTATTGTGAGTTTGCAAGGGGAGCGGGGTACTGGGTAGGCGTGTAGGGTGGGATGGAGAGTCGAGGTAGGGAGTAGCGTGCTGCAGAGTGAGGCAAGGGGTGTATGTGAGGTGTTGGTCGAGTTTGCGTAAGGAAAGAGCGATGGTAGTGGAGGGTGCGTTGGATAGTGTGGAGGTGCGATGAGTGTGTAGGTAAGGTAGAGCGTAAGGTAAGGGCGGAGTTTGGGAGTGGGAGCGTAGGTTGGGTAGGGTGAATTGATTGAGGGAAGGCGCAGTTGCAGATAGGGGAGGCGCAGCGGGGAGAGATAAGGGTGAGTGTTAATAATGTGCAAGGGAGAGAAGGGAGAGCGTTGGGGAGCAGGGTTGATTCAAGGGCTGTGTGGACGTGAGCAGTGCGTTGAGTGGTAGGAATGGGGATGCGAATATGTGGAGTTGTGTATGCAGATTGCAGAAGCGATGGGGAGTGAATGCAGATGGCAGAGATTTTTATTTTTATTTTTTATTTTTTATTTTTATTAAAACAACAGAGCAGAGATTGGAGAAATACCAGGAATTTCAATTTTAAAACAGCAGTAGATTTTTCTCCAAATGTGTTGCAGAAACAAATCCAGCAGCAGAAAATGCAGAGATCAAGAATTTTTCAGCAGAAAACTCAGATTTCTTTTGCAATAAAAACCAGAAACTTCTTCAGAAACCCTCTTTAAACTATTTTCAGCAGCTCTTTCAAAATGATGCAGATTTTAATGATCAGAAATTGCAGAGAAAATTTAGAATGAAAACCTTCTTATGTGCTTCTTCAACACCACTGCTGCTCTTCTTCAAAGTCAATTTCTGAATGTTGCGAATTTCTGAATGCTGGGATTCTGATGTAGAAATTTATAGTTTCCCACCCCGGTTTTCAGTTTTCACCTTATCACTCCAAAATAGTTAAATGCCCTTTCCCATATCCATACATTTAACAAACTGGAAAATAAATTTTGCTGAAAACACAAATTCTGGAAATTTTTCAGAATGCTGGAAAATGCAGAATTAAAAATCAGCAAGCATAAAAACAGTCATTCACACATTTTGACACAGATATTTTTGGTCAACATGACCCTAGAAAAACCCCCTACAACTCTTGGGGAAAACCAGTTCGAAAGCTCCTCCTTATTTCTGGAAAATGCTTTTTACAGTGAGAGAAATATTCAGCAAAAAATCAGCAAGCAAACTTTTACAACTTATCTCGTTTTCCGTGCTTAACCACCGCCTCGGAAAATGTGCAAACAGGAAAACAGGAACATCAATAAACGTTGTACGGATTTCCTCGATTTTCATGCCCAGAAATCTGCAATAAATGCAGCTGTACGACCACCTCGATTTCTGTGCAAAACAACAATAAATGCTGCTGTACTAATTTCGATTTTTGTGCCAAAAGGACAACAGAAACTTGCTGTACGGATTCTGCCTCGATTTCCATGCAAAAGGACAACCACTTGCTGTACGGCCTGCCTAGAAATTTGTGCCAAATAGAACAGCTCCCTGCTGCCTTGAAAACTGAGCCAAATTGCTATACGGCCTCTTGGAAATTGTGCCAAAAGGCTGCTGTATGGTCTTCTAGAAAATCGTGCCAAAACTACCTTGGAATGTGTGCCAAACTCTGCTGTACAGACTTGCTGAAATGCTGCCTTGGAATGTGTGCCAAGCTGCTGCCTCCTTCTCCTCACTGCCCAGAAATCTCCCTTGCTCTCTTGCTCTCCTTCTCTCAATCTGCTCATGAAAGAATGAATGACCTTTTCCTCCTTTAACCTAACCCTAAGTGACTTTTGGGGAATCCCTAAATCCAATGGCTGAAATAGATTGAGATCTAGCGCTGAGATTAAATGCTCATTTAAATCTCACTTCCTATTTTTTTAATTCACCCCACTTTAATAAAGACCCACTTAGTCATTTATTTCCAAAGTCACTTTTCCTTTCTAATTTTACATTGACTTTATTAAAGTCACTTTAAAATTAGACTTTAGTAACTTTATCACTTAAAGTCACTTTTAAATTAGATTTGACTTTATAAAAATTATAAAGTCACTTTAGGAGAAAAATTAAATTCTTTTTGACACTTTTCCCTAGGCCAAAGATCAAAGCCTTAGGGAACCACCTGTCCTCCGGTAACCAAATTTCAACACTCCCTCTTACCGAGGAAGGTGTTCCTCACCACACCCATCTTGTCTCTGAAGTAGACATGCTTGCCTTGTGGTAAGGCTTTGGTAAGAATATCTGCAACCTGCTCATCAGTGGGAATATACTCAAGCTTCACAGCTCCCTTCTGAACATAGTCTCTGATGAAATGATATTTGATCCCGATATGCTTTGACCTGTCATGAAATACTGGATTCTCCGTGAGTTTAATGCAACTCTGATTATCACAGTAAATCACTGAAGGTCTCAACGGCTGACCAAATAAGCCAAACAACATCTTGCGAAGCCAGATGGCCTCACAACTAGCTAGACCGGTCGCTTATATACTGGGTCACGAACTCTTAATAAAGACTGACCAATGCTGCACTAACCACGACACTACCGCTCGAACCTAACCCAAAATGGGAAGACTCCCGAAGTGCTCTTCCTATCAGAAGCACAACCTGCCCAATCAAAATCAGTGTAACCTGCCAATCTCACTCCATCCCCCTGCCTGTAGTCCAGACCATAATCCACTGTCCCCTGCAAGTACCGCAAAATGTGTTTTGCAGCCACCCAGTGAACCTTCCTAGGCTCACACATAAACCGACTCATCGTGTTGACTGCAAAACAAATATCTGGTCTAGTGTTGACCAAATACATCAAGGAACCAATCAGCTGTCTGTACAATGTGGGATCCACCAACTCGGAATCCGAAGCATGAAGCTTCTTCCAGTTGGTGATCATCGGTGTCGACATGGGTCTACAATCCTTCATGTGGAATCTGCCAAGGATGTCCACAATATACTTCCCCTGTCCCAGGAAGAAATGCCCCTACTCCTGCCACACCTCCAAACCCAAAAAGTAATGCATCAAGCCGACGTCCTTCATCTCAAACTCTGCCGCAAGATCTCTCTTGCAGTGCTCTATGAGTCTCTCTGCACCTGTAATGACTAAGTCATCCACATACATCACTAGAATGAGAGGCTCCTCACCTATCACAATATAGTAAGGGTTCGGATCTGCCTCACTCTTTGTGAAACCCATCTTCTGCAAGTAAGTATCTATCCTGGAGTACCAAGCTCTGGGAGCTTGCTTCAGGCCATAAAGGGCCTTCTTCAGTCTGCACACATGGGGCTCCTTCCCATGCACCTCAAAGCCCTGTGGCTGCTCAATGTACACCTCCTCCCGTATGAAGCCATTGAGAAATGCGGTCTTCACATCCATCTGGTGGATCTTCCAACCCATCTCTGCTGCTATCGATATAATGGAGCGGATCGAAGTATATTGAGCCACGGGAGCGAAGGTCTCCTCATAATCAACTCCCTCTACTTGGGAGAACCCTCTAGCCACAAACCTCGCTTTGAATTTCTCAATGCTGCCATCTGCAGCATGCTTTACCTTGTAAAGCCATCTGGAAGTAACCACGGATTTTCCCTCAGGCCTCGGCACCACCTCCCAAACATCATTCTTCATGATAGAAGAATACTCCTCCTGAATGGCCTCTCTCCAGACCTGCTGGCTAGCTGCCTCCTCATAGCTAGAAGGCTTAGAGTCAAGGATGCTGGTAGCCATTGCCATATAGCTACAAAACCTCTCAGGTGGTCTGCTCTCTCTAACCGGCCTCTTAGGCTCAGCAACAGATGTGGCATCTCTCAAGGTGTCCTGAAGCCACTTGGGCTTCCTCTTCCCTGAGCACACTTCTCTCGCCGGAGAATAAAACTCCTCCTCCTCAACATCAGGAGCCTGAACTCCTGACTGTCTGTCTGCTGTCCTCCTGCCTGCACCTGAACCTGTAGATGCCGAGGCAGCACCAGAATCGTCCATCGCGACTCTAGTGAATCGTTGTGGATCGCTTCCGCATGTCGCCCGTAGCATCACCTCTTCCGGGCCTTGAGCTACTCCCCACTCCACTTGACTCCACATCGTCATAGATGTACCGCATCCTCCCCGATCCCCCGCCATCGGATCCCCCGTGACTCGACTCAATCGCCGAGGGTCCTGGCCGATCCGTATACTTGCCCCGTTGACCTTCTAAAGGCCCGTCTCTCTCGGAACTTCGCATCCCGCCCCCGACAACAACTTTCCTCTGCGCAAGAATGTAAATCCGAAAGCCTTGGAGGTCTCACTGTAGCCCACAAAGATACCCTTCTCTGCGGTGGGCTCTAGTTTGGTCCTCTTCTCCTTGGGTATGTAGGAGTATGTGATGCACCCAAAGATACGAAGATGACCAATATCAGGCTTCTTCCCAGAAAAAGCCTCCTCCAGAGTCATGTGCCCCAAGGCACGATGCGGACTCCTGTTCTGCAAATAAACAGCTGTGTTGCAGGCCTCAGCCCACAAAAACAATAGCAACCCCTGATCATGCAACATGGCTTTGGCAGCCCCTCCGATGGATCTGTTCTTCCTCTCCGCAACCCCGTTCTGCTGGGGGTTGTAAGGAACAGTGAGCTCCCTCCTAATGCCCGCCTCCGCACAATAGTCAACAAACTCTCCAAGGGTGTACTCTCCTCCATTGTCCGACCTCAGGGACTTGATCTTCCGACCTGTCTGTGTCTCCACAAGAGCTCTAAACTCCTGAAACCGCTTGAAGACCTCACTCTTGGTCTTCAAGAAATAGATCCAGGTCCTCCTGGAGTGATCATCAATGAATAAGACATAGTACTCATACCCACTCAAGGAAACATGAGACATCCGACCGCTCACATCGGAATGAATCAAATCAAGTATCCCAGTCGCTCTGCTGTCACTGCTGGGAAAAGAGGATTTGGCAAACTTGCCCATCGCACATCCTCTGCAAGTATCAAAGTGATCAGTACTGAAATCTGGCACACCTGTAGTGATCTCCCGCAAAGTCCTCAAGGCTCCATGATACATGTGCCCCATCCTGCGGTGCCAAATCTCACACAACTCAGAACTGCTAGCTCTGCTGTCGGTACTGCTGCTCAATGCCAAAAGGGGCTGGAATGCAAACCTGTACACCTTTGCATGGCGTATACCTATCACTCTAGCTGAATCAGCTGGAGTGCCCCTGGGATACATCAACACTTGTCCTCCCCTGAACAGTACCTCATATCCTCTGTCCTCCAAAGCTGAGACGGATATGAGGTTCTTCCTCATCCCTGGCACATAAAGAACATCTGACACTTTCAAGGGAGGTTTAGACTCCCTCTGAAATGTCATTGTTCCCACACCGACTGCTCTAACAACTCTGTCATCACCGAGTACTACCTCTATATCAGTGCCACTCTCTGAAAGCTCTAAGAAGTATTCACGGACTCCTGTCATGTGACGTGAAGCCCCACTGTCCACATACCAGATACCCGAAGATGCTCCGCTAATCGAGGGAAATGCATGCTCCCTCTGAACCTGTGTGGCAGGTAATCCTGCACTAGAAGACTCACACGCAATGAACCCAAACTCCTGGTCAAAGCGATCTGCAAAGTCCTCAACCTCTGCTGAAGCTGCCATGCTCTGGTTCTTCCCCTTCTTCTTCTTCTTCTCCGAACACACAACTGCATAGTGTCCCATCTTCTGACAATTCCAACACTTCACCTTGGAATAGTCCTTCTGTGTGTTATCCTGTTTACCTTTACCTTTGCCTTTGCCCCCACCATTGCTTGTGGAAGCCTGCTTCTTCCCTTTGCCTTTCTTGCGTCCTGCCAACAGTGCTACATCCTCATCCTGCTCAACTGGCTTGGTTGCCCCAAGCTGACCTTTCCTGATCTCTGTCTGAATGCAATCATCCCAAAACCTCTCCCATGTGGGAAGGGTCTCACGTGCACAAACCCCATCAACAAAGTTCATCCATGAACGGGGGAGGCCATTCACTGCAATCCGCACCAACTCAGTGGGTGGAATGGCCTCTCCAATCGCTGCCAACTCATCTCTCACATTAGTAATCTTTGTGAGATATCCAGCTGCACTATCATTGCCCATCTTAATGGTCTTCATCTTCTCCTTCAGGACCATCTTCCGGTTCTCATTGGTACTCTGGTAGAGATTGGACAATGCCGTCCACATCTCATGAGCATTTCTCTTCCCTCTCACATGAGGAATGCAATGGTCTTTGATTCCGTCTAGAATCAGCCTTTTACCCTTGTTGTTCTTTTTATTATATGCTGCCAACTGAGTAGCATCAGTAGGCACATTCACAGGGTTCTGTGTGGTATGTACCATAATGTCCCAGACTTCTGCCTCCTCAAAGATACTCTGCATTCTCTCATTCCAAATGCTGTAGTTGGAATGCCCATCCAACCTATCCTCCACCCTCAGTCCCAATGACATCCTGCTGTCCTAAAACTGAAAAATAAAGACCGCCGTAGTAAAGGTAAAACCGCCGTTTGTGAAAAATCAAACAGGCCGGAATATTCTCGAGGAAAAATCAAACAGGCTTGAATGTTTTCCTTCTCTTTGCTTGCCCCAAATCGTTTATCAAGACTCAAGCTCATACCTTGAAATTTATAGTTTCCCACCCCGGCTTCTCTTTGCCACCTTACACTCAAAATAGTTAAATGCCCTTTCCCATATCCATACATTTAATAAACTGAAAATAAATTTTGTTTAAAACACAAATTGGAAATTTTTCGAATGCCGGAAAATGCAGTAATTAAAAATCAACAAGCATAAAAACAACATTCAAGATATTTTGACAGCGTATATTTTTGGTCAACATGACCCCCGGAAAACCCCTACAACTCCCTTGGGAAAACCAACAAAGCTCCCTCCTTATTTCTCGAAAATGCTTTTTACAGTGAGAGAAATATTCAGCAAAAAAATCAGCAAGCAAACTTTTACAACTTATCTCGTTTTCCGTGCTTAACCACCGCCTCGGAAAATGTGCAAACAGCAAAACAGGAACAGCAATAAATGTTGTACGGATTTCCTCGATTTTCGTGCCCAAAAATCTGCAATAAATGCAGCTGTACGGCCACCTCGATTTCTGTGCAAAACAGCAATAAATGTTGTTGTACGAATTTCGATTTTTGTGCCAAAAGGACAGCAGAAACTTGTTGTACAGATTCTGCCTCGATTTTCGTGCAAAAGGACAGCCACTTGCTGTACGGCCTGCCTAGAAATTCGTGCCAAATAGAACAACTCCCCGCTGCCTCGAAAACTGAGCCAAACTGTTGTACGGCCTCTTGGAAATCGTGCCAAAAGGCTGCTGTACGGTCTTCTAGAAAATCGTGCCAAAAACTGCCTTGGAATGTGTGCCAAACTCTGCTGTACGAACTTGCTGAAATGCTGCCTTGGAATGTGTGCCAAGCTGCTGCCTCCTTCTTCTCACTGCCAAGAAATCTCCCTTGCTCTCTTGCTCTCCTCTCAATCTGCTCATGAAAGAATGAATGACCTTTTCCTCCTTTTCCTCCTTTAACCTAACCCTAAGTGACTTTTGGGGAATCCCTAAATCCAATGGCTGAAATAGATTGAGATCTAGGGCTGAGATTAAATGCTCATTTAAATCTCACTTTCTATTTTTTTAATTCACCCCACTTTAATAAAGACCCACTTAGTCATTTATTTCCAAAGTCACTTTTCCTTTCTAATTTTACATTGAATTTATTAAAGTCACTTTAAAGTTAGACTTTAGTAACTCTATCACTTAAAGTCACTTTTAAATTAGATTTGACTTTATAACTTTATAAAGTCACTTTAGGAGAAAAATTAAATTCTTTTGGACACTTTTCCCTAGGGCAAAGATCAAAGCCTTAGGGAACCACTTGTCCTCCGGTACCAAATTTCAACATTTGAATGCTGCTCCTCTTCAAAACACTTCTGAATGCTGCAAAATCACTCTAAATGCTGCAAAAATGTCAAGAATTTTTTAGATATGCATAGGCCATAAACACAAATGGCTCACTCAAATTGAAGCAGGGCCAGCAATTGTCTGCTCTTATACCATGTTAAACACCATGTTGAAGCACACACATGGTGTATGAGGAAGATGAGCACACACAAACAAGAGACTCAACACACAATGAAAGATAAGCGTGAGGCTTTCTTATTTTCCATTATACAAAGATGTACATTTACAAGACAATGGTGTGACTCTTGGTTTCACATTCCAAGGTCACTTGGACTCCATTGTGACTTTTCGCATTCCACACCTACCCATGTAGGATTAGGTGTTCCAACATATTCATTGATTCCTTTGACTTTGCTTCGTCATGCTTGCCTTCATTATGCTTGCTGGTCATCATCTCATGGATATTGACATCAATGACAATTAGACTAACAATCTCCTCCTTTGTCATTGGATGGCAATATTTTTCTTCTCTCCCCCTTTGACATCAATGGCAAACGAGGTGCCAATATGCTCCCCTCGACATGCTGCTTGTTTTAATGTGATGCAAGAGCAATGACCCTCATCTTTTGAAGAAGATATTCCAATGCTTCTCGAGGAAGGTGTTTTATAAAGATATCTGCAATTTGCTCCTTTGTATTGACGTATTCTAACTTGATATTTTGTTCAACAACTTGTTCACGAAGAAAATGATATTTGATTGGAATATGTTTGGTCTTTGAGTGCATCACCGGATTCTTTGAAACATTGATGGCGCTAGTGTTGTCGCAAAAAATAGTGATTGGTTGCTTAGTTTCTATGTTGACATCCTTCAAGGCTTCCTTCATCCATAGTATTTGTGTACAACAATCAACATCAGCTATGTATTCAACTTCAGCTGTAGAAAGAGATATAGATGATTGCTCTTTGCTTAGCCAAGATACAAGAAAATCTCCCATGAAGAATGCATTTCCACTGATATTTTTTCAATCATCCACGCTTTCAGCCCAATCAACATCAGAGTAGGCTGTTACAGTAAGAGTTGAGCTCTTGGGATACCAAAGATCAAAATCAATAGTTCCTTTCAAATATCTAAGTATTCTCTTCACAACTGCTAGATGAGACTGTTTAGGACTTGATTGAAATCTTGCCACCATTCCAACTGCTTGCATAATCTCTGGTCTTGTGGCAGTTAAGTATAGAAGAGCTCCATTAATTGACATATAAAGAGTTGCATCGATTAGAGGGGAATCATCATCTTTGCTTAATTTACAATTTGTGGTCATTGGTGTGCTCATAGGGGCACAATCTTCCATCCTATATCTCTTGAGCATGTCTTTAAGATATTTTTCTTGAGATATAAACATGCTTGCAATGGTTTGAGATATTTGTAGCCCAAGAAAATAAGATAACTCACCAATCATTGACATTTCGAATCTTTTGGACATATTTAGAGCAAATTCATGGCTCATCCCGTCATCATTGCTGGCAAAGATTAGATCATCAACGTATACAAGATTGATCAAAAGTTTATCCTTATCTATCTTCATGTAGAGATTGCTTCCTCATGCTCACATGAACTCAAGGTAAATATGCGAATATGTTTGTTGCACTGTCATTCAGGAATAATGTAGAATGATTCAAATGCCACAACTATGGACACGTAGCTCGTGACTGCAGAAGCATGATGAACTCTTCCATGATGAAAAACACAAATGCTTGGAGAAGAAAACGAAATAAAGAAGAACAAGTAAAGGAAGAAATCCCAAAGGCTATGCTTTGAGGAATTGAAAAGACACAAGATCATTATAAATCTTCAAATGAAGAAGAAGATATCGAGATTCAGGATGATGATCCTGAAACAACACAGATTCATGTATCATTCTAAATGATGAGCTTGATGACTCTCTGTCCTGTGAATTTTGAAGAGGAGTCTTTGTGGCAGTGGTTACGCTTTTGAAGATCTCTCCTTTGATAGGTTGATAGATGGCAAGAATCAACATTGTGGGCAGATTATTTAGCTTTGTGGAGTAGCAGGTTTGGAAAGCAAAGTCATGGACAAAATTGCAGGACTCAAGTGGAATTAACTGTGGAAACCTGTGTGAGGTATAGCAGGTTAGGGGGCGAAAAGCAGTCATAGTGAGACAGGAATTTTGCAGGAAGACAAAGGAAGATATTTTGTCAGGGGGTGTAACCCTTTGACATTGATGTCAAAGGGGGAGAGAAATTAGGAAAAGAAGATCAGAGGCATGGAGTAGGGGGAGCAGTAATTGCAGGGGGAGTATGTGTGTTGCCATCAATGACAAAGGGGGAGATTGTTGAATGGTGTTGTCATTGATGCCAATGTAAATTCTTAAACGCTCTTAATATATGTCATGGATTACATCAGTTGGAAACTCCAATAGACAAGAAGCCTTGGAAGGAAGGAAGGAAACCCTAAAGATCTACACTTGTTGAAATTTTGAGGATGAAGATCAGTGAAGTTGCTCTTGAGACCTTCATCAATTGATGCTCCTTGTCATGCTGATTCCAACGATATATGGCACGTCTTGTAACTCCTCATGGTTGAGGAGATATGGTCAATCAAAGATTAGTGCCCCCTTCATATGATCAAAGTCCCCAAATGCTTAGATGATGTGGCAACTTATCATTGACTAGAAAAATTGAAGCCAAGAGGGACTTTAATTAAAGAATTAAATCAAACATTTTGCGGCTTAAAGATTTTGTGGAGGGGTTCAATATTCATTATGCTTTGTCTCATCCCTAATAAGAGGTTTCTTTGCAAGGCTAATAATTTTTGGAAGCAAAGGCATGATTCTCTTTTGACTTGAAGACCAGTTCATTCAATTTCATATCAAAATTTGTGATCTTATTAAGGCAAAGTTGGAGTCATGGTAAGAAGACGTATTTGTGGCATAAATGAAGTTTGGACTTGTTTCATATCAATGATATTATCAGAGGGTAACATTTTCACCACCCTTGAGCCCACACTCAGGGAGATGCATGACGGCCTTTTGGTGAGACATTCTGAGGTGTATCAGGAGCATCTACAATGGTTTTTGGGCCTTATTTGCAGATGGATGTTTAGACTCATGGCAGTATTTGGTAGCACTTGCAGGAGGCAAGATGACAGATTTCACTACGTGGTATGGCTGGTGCAGGGCAATTTCGCACACACCAGATTGGTTCGTGATGTAGGGAGTTCATATATTGATTGCACGCAGGGACTTCAGACGTGGTACAGGTTGGTGCCAGCAACTGTTAGGTCTATGTAGCAATTGTTCTGGCTGTGGGATCTGGGGAGTTGGTTGGTTGATGGGACACTCTGTTTTGTGATGAGTGGGATCATGATAGATAATAATCCAACTCACACTTGGTTTGACTTGTGGGGGAGCATTGAGGCCTTTGTCGCATGCCAAGGTTGGTTTTCCTTGTCGCTGCTACGGATTAGGGTGAGTGTTTGACGGGTAGGCCGTGACATCGTGGAGAATCCTGGGCCAGATATGTTTGGGCTCTATAGATATTTTTCCATCAGGTCCCAGGAGAGGAGGATACAACCTACACATGATGGGAAGACCATCATGGTCAAAGTTGCGCAACGAGAACATGGTGGCACCCTTTTTAGACTAGCATGGGATCCGGGCATCACAGGATTTGGTAGTACATCTACCTTGGGGGATGGACTGATTTCTACAGGGGGAGATCATTCAGATACTCCATTGGGCTTTAGTGATTCCCTGATGGCGTGGGGGACTTCATCAACATGGCAGGGGCATTAGCGGGAAGATATCAGGGGAAGCTCATGTGAGCGATACTTTATCTCTATAGGGATTGGGTGGTATCTTCAGGAGTTTTCTCTTGGAGTGTATGAGATGGACCACTCGTTAGGTTAGTTTCATGAGGAGTTGGACAAAGTGCTACATTATCATGATCATGATTCCCTGCTCATTTATGGCATGCATAGGGCTTCTACTACTTATACCTTGCAGGATAGTGAGTGGAGCAAGGGGAGCTTCATGTTGGACTTGATGACTTGGTTCCGTAGTATCTGGGAACTCCTTTATGACAGGTTAGCACATGGATCAAGAGTGGCACAATTGGGACCCCGGTATTGCTTGCAGTGGTAGTTGGGTCAACAAGGATAGAGTTCTTGTTTGGGAATTGCTTGAGGACAAGCAATTTTTGGTGGGGAAGACTGTAATGTCGCCAATTAATAAATTTTTCAATTTTGATTAATAATAGCCCAAGGCAGTTTTGGCGGAAAACATAGAAAAAATAAATAATTTGATTGATAGTGGAATTTGGGTTCCACAAGAAGTATGCACTATGGGACAAAGGAATTCGAATTCCTTTGGGAAAAATCGATTTTGTGGAGGGACCCACAAGTATGCATGCCCAACAATTATAAAAGGAAGGAATGGAGGAGCCATTTGCATCTTTTGCCTATTGAAGAAATCAAATTGCCTTAGCTGCTTAGCGGAGCCAACATTGTGCTGTTCAGCACAAGAGCTTCCAAAGGAGTGAAGCTCAACCTTTCTTCGGTGGACTTAGAGTGCCACCTAAGGAAGGCATTTTCCTTGCCTTGACACTGGAGGAGTGAGTACCTGCAGGTTCTGCGTTTTTCTGGAGAGATTGGGATGTAGTCCAGAGTCTTTATTGTGCAGTGGTTGGAGCCATCTAGCTAGTGTGGAGTGGAATCGTTGGAAGATTCACTGGAGGAGCTACAATGGTGATTGGAGATCCATTTCTGGAGTGTAGCAGCAATGGCAGCCTGGGAGGAACAACCTCTATGCATTTCTCAGTCGGTATTCACAGGAACTACGTGAGCCCTTCCTTGGACTGCACAGTCATTGGAGGAGGCTCTCTTGTGGGAGTTGTCTTAGGGATTTTGGAGCTGAGGTGTTGGGGGATTGTTTTGAGGTCTATTTGAGGAGGTTTGCTAGGATTTTGGAGGGAAGTGATTGACTGTAGCAGTTGCAGTAACAAATTTCGAATTTGGAGGAGGGCCAAGCCGTAGAAGGTCAAATTTTGAAGCTTGGAATTAGAAGAAACCCTTTCTGGGTTTTGGGCAAGGACCATATTCCCAAATTCCTAGAATTTTCTGGGTAATTTTGAGGGGGTAAATCAGAGGGCGAAGTCGGGCAACAATGTAGTTTATGGAGCAGCAGCGCAATTTTCTGGACGATTTGGCTATTGCAACTGTTGGGATTTTCTGTACTTCTCACCTAGTGCTTGTAGCTTGCCTTGTGCAAGCCCAGGTGCATTTTTTCGAACTTGTTTGTACCACAACTCTATTATTAATAAAATCTTGGCCAGTTTGAGGATTTGCAGAAATTTGCGTTTATGCTGTGAAAATTTCTGTGTTTGTATAATTGCATGTTTTGGTTATCCTTGTAAATTTTCTATTTGGAACATTACAATTCTTGAGTTAGCTGATAGATCTAGAATCAAGCCAAAAGGAGTTCTAGATGATGTGATTGCCTCCCTCAATTCGTGGGAGTACCTAGTGGATTTCATGGTTTTGCAGACCAAATTGACAGCTGGAGGACATCTTGTAATTCTAGGGAGGTCATGGCTTGCTATTATCTGGTAGTATGTTTATTTCTAATGGAGTTGTAAAACAAATCACATTATACCCTCATTCAAAATCCCTAATAGAATCAAAGGAAGTCCCTTGGTTTGATGATTCAGCGAATGATGAGGAAATGGTCCAACCAAAGTGCACGGTAGATCAGCCAAAAAATTTCCAGGAATGTTTTGAAGAGAACCAACTTAATTCTTTTCTATGTAATTCAGATTCTTATGGTTCTTATGATTGTCCACTAGAACAGGTCTTAAAGAGTGATGTGTAGGAAATTGATGATCTAACAATGTTGTCTTCATTATATAATGTTGTTAAAGTTTCACCATAGGAAATGGAACCATACTACATTCCTGTTGAATTCAGTTCCGGTAAATTTTTGAATAATAGTAATGAATATACTGACGATAAACAAAAATAACTGATCCATGTTTTACAAGAACAGATAAAATCCTTCACGCGGGATTACCAAGACATGAAGGGAATTGATTATGCAGTTTGTTTACACCATATTTATACGTAGATTGATGCTCGTCCTGTCCAGCAACCTCAGAGGCGTATGAACTCAACACTCAAGGAAGTGGTAATGGAGGAGTTACAAAATCTCCTTGTGCTAATATGATTTACCCTATATCTGATAGTAAATGGGTTTCCCCTTTAGTTGTGGTACTTAAATCCCGAGGGAAGTGGCACGTGTGTGTGGACTTCTGTGAATTAAACAAAGCTACTATGAAGGATTATTTTCCCCTTCCTTTTATAAACTAGATCTTAGATATCCTAGCTGGAAAGAAATATTTTTCGTTCTTAGATGGGTTCAACGGGTATAACCAAATCCAAATAGCTTCGAAGGACCAAGAGAAAACAACATTTGTCCTTACGAAACTTTTGCCTACCGAGTTTTTCCTTTTGGATTGTGTAACATCTCAATCACCTTTCAAAAGGAGGTGTTGGGAATTTTCTCAGACCTGATCCATGACTTTGTGGAAGTGTACTAGACGATTTTACTGTTTATGGGAACTCGTTTGAAGAAGCTTTGGAAAATCTTAAGAAAGTATTGATTAGATATCAGGAAGCACACCTTGCCCTGAGCAATATAAAATGTCGAATGATGCTAACTAAGGGAGTAGTGCTTGGTCACGTGGTTTCTGCCGCATGCATTGAGGTTGACTCCGCTAAGATCAAGGTCTTATCTCACATATCGGTTCCTACAATGCAAAAGGAGGTAAGAAGTTTCCTTGGTTTTCCGAAATATTATAGACACTTGAAGGTTTTACAAAGATTTTTATGCCATTACTAAAATTATTGTCTAAAGATGTCGCTTTTATGTGGAATAACCAATGCTAATATGCGTTTGAGACCTTAAAAGAAAATCTCTTGGCTGCACTCATTTTGAGGGGGCCCAATTTGGCTCTTCCCTTCCATAGCTCCACAAAAGCCTCAAACACAGCTTTGGGGGTTGTCCTTGGACAAAAGGATAACCTATGTTATTATGCCATTTATTACACTAGTAAAAATCTAACCCCTGCTAAGTTGAATTATACTATGACAGAGAAAGAGTTCTTAGTTGTGGTGCATTTTATAAACAAGTTCATGCCTTATATTACGGGTTATGAGGTTTTCGTCCATACGAACCATGCAACTATCCAATATCTCATGAATAAACCAGTGACTAATGGTCGAATCACGAGATGGATTTTGTTATTGCTGGAATTTAATGTCATGATTGTGGAATGGCCTGGTAAAGATAATCTAGTTCTTGATTTCTTTTCCTGGTTGCAACATGAAAATACTGATGTTCATGTAGATGTAGATTTTCCAGAGGAACAATTATTTGCAGTTTCTACTCACTTACCCTGGTTTGTAGATATTGCAAATTATTTAGCTACATGAAAACTACCTCAAAAGTTGCCTACTCATGTGAAGCGCAAGATTATAAACTGAAGTGCCTATTATTCTTGGATCAATGGTGATTTATTTTATACAAATGTAGACCTTATCATTAGAAGGTGCGCTCGGGAGGATGAGGTACCAGATATTCTAAAGGCTTGCCACAATGAGCCTTGCGGAGGTCATTTTTTTGATAAACACAATGCCCATAAGGTATTGCAATTCGGGTATTATTGGCCCAACTTGCTCAAAGATGCTAAGTAGTACGTGCACCAATGTGACAATTGTCATAGGATGGGGATGTTTGTTCAAGCAAATGAAATGCCATTACACTTGCAGGTGTTGATCGAACCATTCGAAAAGTGGGCCTTGGACTTCGTAGGCCTAATCACACTGATGTTAAGGAAGAATGAATATATTTTGGTGTGCATTGATTACGTCACAAAATGGGTTGAGGCCAAGGCGTTGGTTTGAGCTAATGAACAGGCTGTCATTGATTTTCTTAATGAAGATATCTTTACCAGGTTTGGTGTGCCTTGAGAAATCATTACAGACTAGAGAACACAATTCACATCTAAATTGATTAAGTCTATCATGGAGCAGTATCAAATTAGGCACAAGACTTCTACCCTGTTCCACCTGCAAGCAAATGGGCATGTCGAGTCTACTAATAAGGTGTTGGAGACCATCCTCAACAAAACCGTTTAGATTCATCGGAAAGAGTGGGAAGACCAGTTGAATGAAGCTTTATGGGCTTACAGGACAGAGTAGAGGACTACTGCAAGATGCACACAATATGAGTTGGTCTACATGAAACATGTCCTCCCAATTGAGTTTCAGATTGTTGTTCAAATGGGAGTGGATCTGACCGAAGCACTAGAGCAGAGGTTGCTACAACTGAATTAACTTGATGAAATCAGGCAAGACACGATCCAACAATCTGTATTGGTACATGAACACAGAAAGAAATGACATGACAAGTTTATTCAATAGAAGTAGTTCCTCTAGGGAGAATGGGTTTCCTTTTTGATTCAAGATTTAAATATTTTGAGGAGAAATTCACAACCTACTGGTTGGGACTGTATGAAGTGGATACTATTTTTGAGAATGGGTCAGTTCAAATTAATTCCATTGATGAAAATCAAACATCTTTTCTTGTGAACGGGCATAGGTTGAAGTTCTAGCAGAAGTCGATGTCTAAGGTAAAATTCATAATAGAAATTTGTAAAGACAATGGGATGGAAGTAGTAAATCAAGGAGATTCTCTTCTTGCCCATATTTTCTCTTCTTGAATTCTTCTTTCTTTAAAAAAAAAGAAATAAAATATATAATAATAATACAAAAAAATAAAAAATAAAACAAAAGTTATTAAAATAAAATTTTAGGGCATAATTATGAAAACCACCTTGCGACATGGTTAGGTTGATAAGTTGTTGTTATTGTTTTCTTTTTCTAATCATAATATCTTCAAATTTTGTTAATACTCGAGTTAGTTGATGAGGGATTCCTTAAGGCCCTCCTAACGACCTTTTTCCCATCGACTCCAACACATCATTTGGTACAAATGGCTAAAGATCATTTACAGTACCTTGAGGCTTGTGTGCATTAATGGCAAGTTCTCTCGCTGGTGATCAGTGGGAATACATTGTCTCTTGGTTGCTAGATCTTGTGGGTGACTCGACTTCAACACATTCATTCGTACCTTGCAAGATGTACTTAGGTACTTTGGTTCTCATTGACATCAAAGGTGAGTAGTGTTAGTATTTGTAGCATTGGATGGTGTTCTCGTCTCGAGACTTTGTGGAGAGGCTAAAACATTGGTGTTCTCCAAAACCCATAAATCGTTTGTGGAAATTCCACATAGAGATGGCTTAGTTAAATTAATTGACCATAATTAAAAATTTTCAAACTTAGGAAAAGTGGTTAATTAATAGGAATTAATTGAGAATGGTGTGAGTCATCTAGAAACTCACATAGATTGACTTGGAGATGATCTCAGCCATTAATTAAGTTTTAATCTTTGCCGTTGGAGTCCCAATTGGAGATTATAAGAAGAGGTCAATGGGTAGGTGGGGAACACACCAGTGCAGATACTCAGTGATCTAGTGCAGGTGATTGAACATTGTTCTCACTTAGAGAAAACCCTGGCTGTGAGGGAAAAACTCTAAGGTAACCTCTAAATCGCTTTGGGATTGAAGTTGGCCCCTCAATTCGGAGGAGGATCTCTTCTCAAACTCAACTACCCTAGGTCACAACAGTAGCATGTCTGTTAAACACTCTATGGCCAGATTAATGTAAAAATCGCTGGTGTTGGTTGGAATATGGGGAAAAAGAAACACCATTGGGCGATGGAGTCTATTTTGGCTTAATGTAAGATCACACTAAAACAATCAACAAAGGCAAGGTAGTTGAGCATCTTTGAATCATTAATTTGTTGTGATGAAAGGCAAAATATGAGAATAACATTCCACTGAGAAGAAGCATCATATATATGAATTCCAAAACCAACTTTAGAAAGAAGAATGCCAACAATTGAATCTATAAACAGAGCATTCCAATGAATGAATTATGTTTATGTTCATTCAATTATTAGAAGATCATACATCATGGCAATATAGGATAAATACATCAAACTGGAGAAAACAAATTCAGAACACCCAACACAAGAGTCTTTGCTGTAGCTTCCGACTTTCTTCTTTAAAATCTTCCAAAATATACAAAGTGCAATAGCTTTTTCAACCAAGAACTGAATCCATCTTCATTACAAAGACTTTGTCTTTATAGAAAATTTCCAAACTAAAACTAGGTTCTTAGTATGTACTTAATTACAAACTTCTAAAAATAAAGAGTGCATATCTAATACAACCGAATACAATACATAATCTCAAAAATATTCTGTATCTAAATATATAACAGTCTGCTGGAATCATGGCTAGAAACTAGGGTCAAAATTGTTGATTGATATCCTGCCTAGCTTTTATGGAACTTGTGCCTCATCATCATACTTAATATAGTATCTGTTATGAAGCTTCTCCTTTCGGGACTATCTCATTTTCCAACACTGACCAATCCATCAATATTCTTTCAAATCAGGATAAGGACTAGGACCACCAACAGGTTGGTTATCAACACTTTATAGGAATCAATACAAAATAACGATGACACTGAAACTATCAGTGCTCATCAAACTTTAGTAGTGAAAATCGTTGACAGCCTAGTTATCGACGTCCAATCAAAACTTCATCAGAGCAGTTGTTGATCAAAACTATGCTGTTAAAGCGACTATAGCTGAGTGTGCTAGCTGCTTCCAGTAGGATATCAACATTAGTCTTTCTCTACTTCTTAGTCTTTTGGGCCTCTGTAACAGCTTTTTTCCTTGAGCTTTTGGGATTTTTAGGTTTCTTTGCACTTGTAGACTTTTCCCTGTTTATAATTAAGTCTTTTTGAGGAGTTCTGTCTACATCAATAACCTCTTTCACCAACTCAGGGTTTTGCTTCAGCTTAATATTCAATCCGAGTTTATTCCATGGTCTTGTATGTGGCCTCCTTCCACCTCTGAAAATTTCGGCTAAGGTGGGAACTTTTTCAGGTTTTGTCTGCTCTGTCTTAGGTTCAATGGTTTTGCCCTTGACCTTCTCTGTTGGCTTAACGACCTCTGTTTATGCAAGGAGAGATACACGGGGAGAAGGGATGTCTTTTGTCTTTCTCAACTCCACACTCCTTGTATAAACTTTTGCTAACTTAGGAGCTAAAGGATTAAAAGACTCTACTTTTTTCGGACTCTTGGTTTGCATGGATGATGGCCCCTGTTCTAGGCTTTGGGGTTGTTTAATATTCTTCTTACTTCCTTTCTTTTTGAACCTCTTTGGTTTTATAGTTTCTACAAAGCCTCCCCAAAAAAGAAGTGCTCCCAAGTCCTATTGACCTTTCTCAAATGGTTTACAATCAATAATTTAATTAAACCCTTATGCTATATAAAATCATAAGAAACATTGGGTCTTGCCCTAACCCTTGCGTACATGTGCTTCAGATTCATTAACATAAAGTAAGTGGTGTTCATTCTAACCTGTCCTGCGATGTGAGCAAGGAACCATAAATGGTACAAATTTACCCTGTTGAAACGTCCCTCACATGTGAAGTAGGACTATGTGATGCGCTAGAGACAATGCCACTCATCTTTCAACCAGGATCAGTGGATCTTTGAACGCCAACACCTATCCTTGTATTCATTCCTCAAGAAGAATGACACATTGATTTCGGCCAGAACATGGCTTTTAAAACTTCGTTCTCCGTCCGTAGGGAGGCCGGTGGCTTCTGTGATTACATCTGCGGTAATAGGAAAATAAATTCCCGCAACATTGACTTCTTGGCCATCAAAATCCTCAGTGAAGGCTTTGACAACTCCATCATGGTAGTCTGTACATCAGAAGAAAACTGTTCCCATCCCGCCTCTCGAAAACACTGATGAATTTTTGGGTAGACTTGAAGCAGGCGGGTCCTTTGGGCTATCCTCTATGTAACTTTCCGCTCCTTCCCATAATTTCCACTGTCAAACACTTGCACTGGAAACGAGAGTGGGATTCGATTTGGGGTTTCGGGATAACCAACACTTTGTTTTCTTTGTGTAAAACATACAACAGATTAACCATACATTAAACGGGTTTTCACCATTTGAAACACATGATTTCAAAGCATGGCATTCGTAAATCATATAATGAACATCACTGGTGATTACATAAAATTTCTCCGTGCAATCATGATTTTAACTAAGAATTACCTCTTGGCGGCGGAACCCGAAGTCCCATTCATGTCATATCACCATTTGCTTAGTCAGTGCTTGCTTGATTGGTTACCATTCCTTCGCTGACGTGTGCTCCATCAACGCCTTGCTTTTGACATAAAATATTTGAATTTTACATTTGGTGCTGATACTCCAGCCGCCAACGTTTTATTAGTTGTCTTTACAGATTTGCACTGCTACTTTCGTTGTCAGCGCATTTTTATTTTACAAATCTAAAATAGCGCTGATATTTTATTTGTCAGCGTTTTAACACTATTTTTTACAAATTGATGCTAACACTGAAACTGTCGGCGCCTTAAAACTATTAACTAAAATTGTGATAACACAACATGAGAAATCGAGCCAGTAGATTGAGTAGCAGATCACAAAGGGGCAGTAGAGCAGTATTCTGGAGCAGATTCTGTTAGGTCCCTATATCACTAGTATAGTCCCTTATTATTGTTAGTGTAACCCCCTTATTGTTATTATTGTACCCTTGTAACCCCCATTTTATTATTATTGTGCCCTAAAATTATTATTGTTAGGTCGGCTAGGATTACATTGTGGCCCACTAGGATTACATTATGGCCCCATGGACTCCTATATATAGAAAGGAGGTTTTGCAAATTGTATCATCCAAGAATTGTTCATTTATGTAATGTATTGGAGGTTTCCCCCTCGAAGTGGCTCATTTATAAGGCGTTGATATTTCTTTTCTTCTCTTTTTGGAGCTGGTTACACAACAGATTCCAGTTCCGGAGAGTCAGAAAGAGGAGGCCAAAATTATTCTCCAGGAGGCTGCGCAAGGACAGTGCAGAGCCTCAGTTGAGCAATTCGATTCAGCTAAAGAGAAACTCGTTTTCAGTTCTAGAGGCCGAGAATATTTTTTAGAGTGCTGGAGAGACAATTTGCCAATCAATAGCAGGCGACTTGATTTGCAGTAGTTCCGGGCTGAGCGTGAGAGGGTCCGCGCTAGGGTGACACAGGGCCTGTGCAGAGCTGGGTGGACGACTTACTTTTTAGACGTAGTCAGTGCCGGTATTGTTCGAAAAGACTGTAAAATCCCTTAGTATATTTTTGCGAGTATTTCTCTTGGGTAAAATCGCTAGTTTGACGACATTTTATTGTATTTAAAAATTCTGCTTAAGCGTAATAATAAAAACCCTCACTGGTGCGCTAGGTTTTCCAAATTGGGTTTTTCCGGGGACAATTTTCCGAAAATAATGGTGTTATACCTTTTTTTGTGTGTGCTAGCATTTTCATTTCCGCAATATTTTATTTGTGAAGATTGCAGTGTGAGTAATTTGTTGTTGCTGTAGCAATAAACTGCATTATTAATTTTACAGCTTGAAGAATTAATTCTAGTTGTTGCAATAAAAAATTCAGTGGTGAAATTTTGACATGGTATCAGAGCAAAGTTGATCGGACAGGAAGCTCAGAAGCGGAAAGAAGAAATCATCTAGATTTAGAGGGAGTCTGGCAACTCGATTTTCAGATTTGGGAAAAAGCTGGCCAGACTGTTCGAACTGCTGGCCAGAGGGTTTGATTTTTCTTAGTACAGGTGGTTGGAAAAATTGGCAAAGCCCAGTAGCAGTTTTAGCAGGCAGTAGTGAAGCCAGGAAGTTATTCCAGTGAAGTAGATCATTATTTTCGCTGAGCTTTTTTTTGTCTGGGCGCAAAGGGTTTTGCAGCAGTTTGCTGGAGCAAAATTAGTGCTGGGTGGAAGAGGAATAACACATATTTGTCTTCAGTAAATTATTCATTAAGCCATGGACATAATTGATATTCAAGAGGCTCCAAAATTGTCTTCCAGGTTGGAGGACGAATTTGCTTGTTTATTAGGCTCAACTTCACAGGGTGTTTGGTATATAGATAGTAGAGCGTCAACCCACTTGACACGGGTTAGAGAATATTTCTCTAGCTACAATGAGGAGCAGATGAACTTCCAAATTACAATGGGAAACATAACAAAGTGTACTCTAGTGGGGAGAGGTACCATCGATTTTCAGAGGGAGTTAGGAGCTAGTACCACCGCTACAAATGTACTGCATGTGTCAGGATGCGGTATGAATCTCATTTCAGTATCCTAGCTATAGGATAAGGGATATGATCGTTGATGTCCACTTCGTAGGGAAGAAAGTGTTTGTCAAACACTCGAGTTGGAAGAAGGTAAGACAGGTTGGAGTTCGAAGCAACAAGTGGTATAGGTTGCAACTCAATTCTCCATTGACATTAATAGGCAGTGATAGTAGCAGTGGGAAGGAATTGAATGAGCTATGGCATACGAGAATGCGACATTTACACCATGGAGCATCAAGATGCTCACGAAGACAGTAACAGGTGTTCTAGAACTTGACACCGAACACGGTGATGTGTGCAAAGGGTGCGTGCTTAGGAAATATGCCAAGGGAACATTCCCAAGAAGTGACAACAGAGCATATGGCGTGTTAGGACTTACACACTCAGACATTTGTGGCCCCATGTCCACTAGAGCTCTCAGTGGGGCCGAATACTTCGCCACCTTTATTGATGACGATTCTAGGAAAACCTGGATCTACTTATTGAAAACCAAGGATGAGGTCTTCGATCGTTTCAGAGAGTTTAAAGCTCTTGTAGAGAATGCGACAAGGAAGAAGATCAAGGTGCTTTGCTCAGATAATTGTGGACAATATATTTATAAAGACTTAATAGATTTTTGTGCGAAGGAAGGCATCAGAAGAGAGTGGAAAACTCCATACAATCCTCAATAGAATGGGGTAGCGGAGTGGAAAAACAAAACTTTAGTTGGGTCTGCAGAAGCAATGTTATATGACTAGGATTTGCCCAGGTTTCTATGGGTAGAGGTATGTAACACAACAATGTATATTCAGAACATGACTCCTCATAGGGCATTGGGGAAGAAAATGCCAAAAGGAGTCTTCACGGGGAAGAAGCTAGAAGTTAGTCACTATAGGATCTTCGACAACATTGGTTATTGCCATGTGCCAGATGTGAAGCGCACCAAATTGGATTAGACTGCAGAGAAGGGATTCTTCATTGGGTATAGCGAAACCTCAGAGGCATACGTGATCTACATTCCTAGTAATAGGAAGATTGTTGTGAGAGGGGATGTAAAGTTCATGGAGGATCGAGCTTCAGGAGATCTCGTTTCAGGGGATCAGAATCAACCAGCTAAAGCTCCATTGGTCCAACAACATGGGTAGCCACAGGGGAAACCAGTGGGACCGCCAGTGGGACAGTCACAGGGATCCAGTGCAGTGACTAGTACTAGCATTTCCTCAGGTGTAGGGGATCTCGAGAGATCACAACTGACGAAGCAGTAAAGGCAAGATGTGGAGCTAGTTGTACCTCCCACCAGCAGTAGTCTAACCAGTAGAGAAGTTCGTCAGACATTGAGAGATGTAGAGGAGTTCATTGGCTAGGATGAACAAGAGAGAGTGCAAACAGGCTGACAGGTACTGAGCATTGGTGGCTCAGGTTGCAGAACCTTCCAACTTTCAGGAGGCCGCACAACATCAGGTGTGGGTAGATGCCATGGTAGAGTACAACTCTATTTTTTTTTTGTTTGGTAGTTTGGACTAATTCTAATCTTTCCATTTTTTTCTCCTCCCATCCTACCCACGGGTTTCGAACTGGTGACCTTGCATACAGAGTGCCTTAACAGCGCACCCCATCACCGACTACTCTACACCACGTGGGCGGTAGAGTACAACTCTATTATGACAAATGATGTTACGAATATAAATTGTATAAAATAACAATAAATATAAATAAATGTAAAAATAAATAATCAAGTAATGATTATGTTAAATAGTCATTACTTAAGTGAAAAGGCATGTCCAAAAGACATGCTCAATCATGAAAGGACACCTTCCTAGGTATATAAGCGGGTCCTCATTGTAATATTCAATAACTTGTACATTTTGTGTATTAATAAATTATTATTACAAATAACTTTTGTGTATTTTTACATTAAAAGTCAGCAAGCTATAAGTTTTGTTGCTTCAATGGTATCAGAGCCATGTGAGTCTTTGAACATTATCCACTGCACAATATAACCATGCGATTCCTTGAACGTTGTCTGCCACACAATATGCCGTTAAGTTTTCGCCCTGAATACATTGAGCAGTTTAGTAAAATTCAAGAAAAGCTTCAGCAACGGGAACAATCATATGCAGAAGTTACAACACTTCTAAAGGAAATTGATAATAAGGGAAATGATAGCGATGGTGAAATGAAAAAAGGTGAAGCCATAGATGATTATAATAATGATCATGAAGATGTGATAGATGATAATGAATATGAAAATGATATCGATCAAGATGAGGATCCCGTTGAAGCTGATCTTAATGTGGATGAAGTTGTTGGTGTAGTGGGTACTCTTGATCATAATGAAATTAGCAGTGGTTCAGATTCCCCTGGTTCTTTCCCATCATGTAGATTATCTGGTCAAGTAGTTGGAGTAGATGCATCAGACATGAGTCCAGCTGAAATTGTTACTGAACAAGTAATGAGGGAACGTAAGGAACTTCCTGAAATAATGTCTCTTGACGAATATATAGGTTCAAGGGAAGAGCAATCTAATGAAGATGCAGAAGTTGTTAACACAATTCAGAATGAAGAATCTACTGAATGGGAAAACACCCTTCAAGGTAACTTGGAAGAAGGCAAAGCTAGTTTATTATATGATCTTTCTGTCTCTCGCAAGAGAATGCTCATTGGACGATGGCAAAGTGAAAGCTGGAGCAAGAAAATTAAATATTCTAATGGTCTGAATGAGCGGGAAGAAGGAAATGCAGCTTAATTGTCATCTTATGGAATACCTTGGGAAGGAACATGCAATTAAATCCATTTGTTGTTAAAACAATGTTGGCTGTTTTCAAAAGTGGTGAGGAAACCTCAACGAAAGACTGGTCAAAGTATGTTGAAGTTAAGGGAAGAGTATGACTAGATGCATTTGAAAAGTTTCTTTAGGAGTTACCTCTTTCTCGAAATCGTACAATCATGGTGGTTTCAGTTTGTTGCAAGGATGGTTCCTCAAAGAACGGTCCGGCAAGCATTCAGGAGGTTGTTGATTCTTATAAGCAAGGGGAGAGGGTAGGATATGCAAAACTTGCTACAACAGTTGAGCGATGTCTATGCCCCACTGATGTTATTACAATGAAAGTTCTCAATAAAGATATTACACACAAATATTTTGAGGATATAGATGAGCAGAATGGTTTGATTGGATGTGTTGTGTGGCAAAGAAATAATGTAACCTCTAATATTGCACATAAGATGTCAGAACAACAATATATAAATGCAAAAACGCTTGTAGAGGATGGATATTCTGGTGTGGAGGTTTGTGTCACGCCCATGCGTACAGAGGTTATCATTAGTGCCACACGTACACATAATGTTCTTGGGGAAAAGGGGAGAGGGTAGGATATGCAGAACCTGCTCCGGGAGTTGAGCGATGTCTATGCCCCACTGAGGTTATTACAATGAAAGTTCTCAATAAATATCTTACACACAAAGATTTTGAGGATACAGATGAGCATAATGGTTTGATTGGATCTGTTGTGTGGCAAAGAGCTATTGTAACCTCTAATATTACGCATAAGATGTCAGAACAACAATATATAAATGCAAAAAAGCTTGCAGAGGATGGATATTCTGGTGTGGAGGTTCGTTACGCCCATGCATACATAGATTATCATTCGTGCCACACGTGCACAGAATGTTCTTGGTGAAAAGGGGCGAAGGTTCAGGGAGTTGACTTCTGTTGTTCAAAAGCAGTTCAACGTTCTGGAGGGTACTATAGAACTTTACGCAAAAAAGGTCAACAACAGGGGTCTCTGTGCAATTGCACAAGTCGAGTCTCTGTGTTATAAACTGCTTGGAGGCCTTGCTGTGAGGTCAATTGTTAATAAAATTTGTAGAGGTCAATTGCATGTAGCAACCTTCTCAGGAAATTTACAAGATATGGCCGCTGCCTCAAAATCACAGAATTTGGCAGGCGATAATATCAAGTTATTATGTAGCTTTGGGGGTGTCATTCTGCCTGCTGCAAAAATTTGCAACGAGGATCCCCTTCGCTACGTTGGAGGAGACCTCAAGCTTGTAACGATCAATAGAAGCATCCTGTTCCAGGATTTAATGAAAAAGCTGAAGGATTTATTTGGTGTAAGCTCGTTGATGTTAAAATGCAAGTTGCCAACACTGGATCTGGACATCTTGGTATTAGTCACAAGCAATGAAGATTTACAGAACGTTGTGGAAGAATACGAGAAATACAACAGCTTATGCCCTTTTGGTAGTCGAGTGACAAGTTTTTTATTTCCTCTAAAAACTTCACCAGTAGCTGATGAGTTCTAGGCTCAACAACAGATATACTTCAAGCGACTAATTGCTTAGAATTCCGCTCCAGATTCCACAAAGAAAACGAAATATGATCATGCCACTCTACACAAATATGCAACTGTTCGAAAGGCTTGCTATGGTGTATTGAGGTTCATTATGGAAAGCGGTGCAAAGGGTTGTGAGGTTACTGTAAATGGAAAATTCAATGCTGTGTTCCGCATCCCCCGCCGCGCTGCCCAGATAGTTTGCTGCCCCTCTCGCTGTGCTTCCTCCTTCGACAATGACCACATACTATCATGCTGCACACACTCCATGCCTCTGCCTCGACGCTTTGCCTTCTCACCTTTCCTAATGGCCGACAAACTTCGTCTGATCTAGCCGCATTAACCCCGAATTTTTCTTCGCTATCAACACGGTTGAATACTTCGCTATTTTTTTTGGCCGCGGTCAAACGGTGTGACCTCCCGGTCACGTTTCGATCCGTATATAATAACTATATATTATATATAGTACATAATAATATATCATAAAGTAAATCAATCATATAATTAAATTAATTTAATTATAAAAAAAATAAATAATACATCTATAAAAAAAATAATTAAAAAGGAGAATTATTATTTTATTAAAAAAATGGATAAACCCTAATTCTAAGGGAGTATCACTGAAAAATTATACATGTTGAGACTACCAACGCCGATGTGAAGGCAATCGACAACTACAAGCTTTAAGGACAAAGCTTTTGAAGGAAGGGGCAATGTTACGAATATAAATTATATAAAATAACAATAAATATAAATAAATGTAATAATAAATAATCAAGTAATGATTATGTTAAATAGTCATTAGTTAAGTGAAAAGGCATGTCCAAAAGACATGCCCAATGATGAAAGGACACCTGCCTAGGTATATAAGCAGGTCTTCATTGTAACATTCAATAACTTGTACTTTTTATATATTAATAAATTATTATTAGAAATACCTTTTGTGTATTTTTACATTAAAAGTCAACAAGGTATAAGTTTTGTTGCTTCAAATGATGTTTGGGAGGTGGTGTTGAGGCCTGAGGATAGGTCAGTGGTAAGTTCTCGTTGGATCTACAAGATCAAGTACGCTACAGACGACGACGTGGAGAAGTACAAGGCTAGATTCGTGGCAAAGAGGTATGCGCAAAGAGAAGGGATGGATTACGAGGAGACCTTCACCCCAATTACTGGATACACTTCTATCTGGTTAGTTATATCCCTAACAACTCAGATGGGTGGCAAATTCACCAAATGGATGTCAAGACAACATTCTTGAATGGGGTGATAGAGGAGGAGGTGTACATAAGACATCTAGAGGGCTTCGAGACTGATGAGAGGCGCACACATGCATGCAGACTGAAGAAAGTTCTATACGAACTCAAGTAGGCCTACTGGGCATGGTATGGTCAGATTGACAGCTACTTGAAGTACATGGGATTCATTAAGAGTGATGCAGATCCCAACCTTTACTATTTGATGGTAGAGGATGAGCCACTCATCCTAGTATTGTATGTGGATGATCTCTTCCTAAGTTGGTCATCAGGGCTCATAGAGGACTGCAAGAGGAACCTTGCAGCAGAGTTTGCGATGAAGGATTTGGGGTTGATGCACTATTTCCTATGTTTGGAAGTGTGGCAGAAGGACATGGAGATCTTCCTTGGTCAAGGGAGATATGCTATAGATATTCTGAAGAGATTCAGATTACAGGATTGTAGACCCATGTCTATGCCCATGATCACTAATTGGAAAAAGATAGACGCATCAAATGAAACAGATGTTGACCTGATGCAGGAGCATCCTACTCCATAAATTCATTTTTGAAGAAATCTAAGGGGAAGGTTTATTTTATGAAGGGAGAGATTCCCAAATGTTTAATTTATTAAAATGATGATTAATTTGTGATTGTTCTCGAATGTGTGAGAACATTTGAAATTTTAGGTGTTAGAAGTTTCATGCGTATTCTATGGAGCTGAAATATCTCTTGGAGATTGAGTTAGGGATTTTAGGAGTTTGGTGAGGAGATTTTATAGGATCTGAACTGAAATTAGTTCAGAATCCTTTCATTGTAAATATGATATGCCTTGAAGGCATTCGAGTTTGGATTAGATAGGACGCAGATAGAGTAAGAGTAGAGTTAAGTGTGTGAGAGCATGATGATATGTATAGGAGGCCAATTGAAATGAAGAATAACAGGTGAAAGAGAGTGCAAGAGTAATAAATAGACTAGGATTCGGTCTATCCATATATTGTATATTGAGTAATTTAGTTTTGAATGTGATTTATAGAGAGCATCGATTTGTATCTCTGAAATTATTCCTGTTGTGAATCGTAACTTGTTGAACATTGTCTATTTCATAAATTATCTGAGAATATGAGTGGAATTGATCTTTCGGCTATAAATGATTGTGAATACGCTGTAATTCCGAGCTCAACAGTCTTTTGAATATGTTCTTAGAATGCGTGGAAAGATATGTGAGATCCGTTGTTAAAGATTTGTTGTTACAGAGGAAGGAATACATTATAAATATTGAGACTTGTATGGAAGCGGATAGTCCAGACTGGAGGTAATCACAGTTGAAAACCAGCTACATTTTCGAAGGCAACAAACTGTGATTTTCCCTAAATTCCAGAGATATCTGAACAAAAGCGTGAAGGTGGAATGGATGGTCAAGATTAGATCGCAGAAATGAAACAAGAGAATGGACGATCTAGATTATATCGCATTCGGCCATAAGATTTTTAGTGCACATCGCATTTGGCAGAAGGAGCATTGAGAATGCGATGAGGAGTTATGTGTGGACGCGCACTGCGATCTGTGATGAGCCAAAGTTTGCAATATGCGATATTGCTTGGTTGCGATTTGCGATGAACCAAAATTTGCGATATGAGATATTGCTTGGGTTGCGATTTGCGATGAGCCAAAGTTTGTGATATGCGATATTGCTTCGGTTGCGATATTGCGATGAGCTGAGTATTGCGATATTGCGACGAGCTTGAGTCCGCGATGCGATGAGTATAGTGATAAGGAGTATCTGTGATAAGTATTTGCGCAAAGAAATTGCGATAAGAAAATGCAGAGAAGGCTTTGGTAAACGTTTATCGGTCACGTATAGATCTGAAAAAGGGCGATGAGGTAAGTATGAAGCGCTAAAGTGTTAATGAGCATAAAAGTAAGGTATTTGGGTTTTAATCCGAAATTCCACATATTTGGCCTCGATAATTTAAAATGGATTTTAAAAGGTCTGTAAGAGATCTAATGAAAGTATGTGGGGTGTGTTTAAAAGTTAAAGCACACTATATGTTGTAAATCCTGGGATCTGGGCAGACTTAGTCCTGGGTCTGCACATTTGAGTATTCTTGGCCATATGGTTGCATCATGACCCCACCTTGTATAGAGAGCTGATAAGTTCTCTCATGTATCTGGTCAACACTAAGACAAACATCTACTTCATGGTCAATACCCTCAGTCAGTTTATGGTGGAACCAAAGATGGTACATTGGATAACAGCGAGGCACATTTTGAGGTATATACGCGACACAATATAATATGGGTTGAAATATACCTGAGGGGATGACGTCAGATTATGTGGGTTCACAAATATCGATTGGGTACGCAGTTCAGTGGATAGGAAAAGTACCTCAGGGTATTGCTTCAGTGTTGGTTCAGGGATGGTTGCTTGGTGCAGCAGGAAGCAGAAATTAGTATCACAAAGCTCTGCAGAGGAAGAGTATATGGCAGCTAGCAAAAAGACGTGCGAAGCTATATGGCTTCAGAAGTTGCTGGTAAGCTTGTTCAGACAGAGGATGGAAGCGACAAACGTCTACTATGATAATCAAAGTTGCATCAAGCTTTCTGAGAATCCAATGTTTCATGAGAGGTCGAAACACATAGATATTCAGTGTCATTTCATCAAAGATTGTGTGCAGCGTGGAGCAGTCCAACTATAATATGTTTCAATAGATGAGCAGGTTGCAGATATACTCACGAAACCTCTAGGGAGAGCTAAGTTCGTCTATTTCAGAGAACAAATGGGTATGGTGGAGAACACATTTCAGTAGCATGGACAAATTATTTTGGATGTTTCTCAGTTGTATTAGTTGCAGTAGCAATAACAACAGTTGAGAGGGAGTTGCAGTGTAGATGCAGAGTTGGCAACAATATAGCAATGTCAATAGCAACACAGATGCAACATCAGAATTGGGTAGTGGTTGGTCGGCAGTGGTAGACAATCATAGTGGCTAGACATCGGTAGCGCGTATAGAGGGTGATGTAGAGACAAGGTGTTGTAGCAGTTCAACACTAGAACACCTTCCTCACTAAGAGGGAGTGTTAGTTTTTGTAGCATTAGATGGTGTTCTAGTCTCCAGACTTTTTGGAGAGGCTAAAACACAAGTGTTCTCCAAAACCCAAAAATTGTTTATGGAAATTCCACCTAGAAATGGCTCAATTAAATTAATTGACCATAATTAAAAATTTCCTAAGTCTAACTTAGAAAAAGTGGTTAATTAATAGGAATTAATTGAGAAAGGTGTGAATCATCTAGAAAATTACACAGATCGACTTGGAGATGATCTCAGGCATCGATTAAGTTTTAATCTTGGCCGTTGGAGTCCTAACTTGAGATTATAAGAGAAGGTTGATCGGTAGGTGAAGAACACACCAGTGCAGATACTCAGTGATCTGGGCAGTTCGATTTTCCAATGCAGGGGATTCAGCAGGAGGAATCGAGCCAATAGATTGAGTAGCAGGTGGCATGGGGGCAATATAGTAGTGTTTCAGAGGAGATTCTAGTTCTGGAGAGTCAGAAAGAGGAGGTCGAAATTATTCTTTAGGAGGCTGCATAGGGACATCGCAGAGCCTTAATTGAGTAGTTTGTTTCAACTGAAGAGAAGCTCGTTTTCAGTTCCAGAGGCCAAGAATATTTAATAGAGTGCCGAAGAGAGTTTCCCAATCAGTAGTAGGTAGGACGACTTGATTTGCGATAGTTCCGGATTGAGCGTGACAAGGTCTACGCTAGGGTGACGTAGGGGCTGCGTAAACTTTAAAGCTAGGTGGATGACTTGCTTTTCAGAGGCAATGAGGTGCCGGGATTGTTCGGAAAGAGTGTAAAAGCCTCCCTCAATATATCTTTGCCAGTATTTCTCTTGGGTACAATCGTCAGTTTGGTGACATTTTGTTGTATTCAGAAATTTTGTTGCTGCTTAATAATAGAAACCCTAACTGCTACACCGATTTTTCCACATTGTGTTTTCTGGGGACAATTGTGCAAAAATAACGGTATCATAATTTTTTTTGGTGTGTGCTAGCATTTTCATTTCCACAGTTTTTTATTTGTGATGATTAATTTGTTTTTGTCGTAGCAATAGACTGCATAATTAATTCTACAGTTAGAAGAATTAATTCTAGTTGCTGTAATACAAATTTCAATGGTGAAATTTGCACAAGTAGCCTTGCATCGGTTAATGAAATACAATAATGGTCGATAATTCGATGACTCTCTCCTATGTTCGACTTCAACACTTTTATTCGCATAATGAGAGATTGTACCTAAGATGCGCATGACGTGTGGAGACTTATGATTTCGTTTTTGGTACAACAAATACTGGATTCAGGGTTGGTGGCAAGAACTACTAGAATTCATTGCAGGATCCATGGCTAGCCCCCTACTCGAGAACAACAGTCTATTTTGCAGAGAAGGCGAGTAGCAACTGAGCAAAGAACAAAAGTAGAGAAACAAGACTAGATCTAGCATAATGCAAGAATATACTTTGGAACCATCTGTTAAGATTTTCTTTTAGAAGCACAGCAGTTACCAGATGCAGGATTTGCTTCTTGATGGCTTGCACCTTCGAGTAACCTTGCGACAAAACGAGGTAAGAGGTGGCGTTCCACTCCTGTAACTGTCTAGCATAGATCAGAAAAATGGACAAAGTTTCTTAGGTCACGACGACGGTTAATACTACATGAGAATCCGGTTAAGGTGTTTCGGCAAGTGTGACTTCTAAAGTACTTATGGTAAGACGTTTTACACTTTAATACATGGTTGATTTATGAAGGATGCGTTAGTTGATATTGATCTTTGTACTCATATTCCTCAATGCTTTTCACTGCCACCTTATCCAATCACTATGAATCACAAATGTGCAACCTTCCCATGCATTTGCATGAAATGAATTCAGTCTAATCCACCTAATCCCTGTCTCAATCACCATAATGGAAGTATATCATTCCCTTTGTCGTTCACCATCCTTCTTGCTTAATCTTACATAGGGATAGGAAGCTGAGATTTCGTCATTCTCCCCTCGTAGTAGATAGTATGTCGAAAGCTCTAGTGCCACGGTTGAAACCCAACAACACTGAATTTCTCAATGAATATCCACAGGGCCGCAAGTGCTTCGAGGAGGCCGTGTGGTTGTCGTTTTGTGAGAAGTTTCAAGGGCACAATTTCAAGGTCACAAGAGCTTTTTTATAAAATTTTACTGGGATCGTGGCCCATTTCAATCAATTGGAATTGTTTGTCTCTGAAGAGTCAATTGCGCAGCACAAGCCTCCCTCAAGCTGGAGAATGCTGGTTCAACAACACAGTGAAGGAATTTGACTGTAACCATTTTTTGATACCAGAGTATCAAAACCCAAATTGGAGCAAGGTATTCCACGCGCATGGGTAAAGGAGTAATGGCATGGAGCCTTGTATTTAGTACAAAGGTAAATTACATGCGAAGGAAAATACACAGTGACTTTCAGGTATCATATGAGGTTTTTGTCGTGTTTTAAAGATAAATTAAAGATGAATCCAACTATTTACTTACTGAAGAGCTTAACTAAGATGGCTAAGAATGTTCAAGCTTGGTTTGAACGTGCGAAGACTAGTATGTTCCATCACAGACTCATTAAAATCAAAGAAAATCAAACCTTGACTGGAAGAAGAAGAAGCTCCAGTTAGTAAGGTGAAAGAGCCCCTGGCCAAAGAAGAAGAAACCTTAGTTGGTAAAGAGAAGGAGCCCTTAGTTGAAGAGGAAGAAGTTTTAGCCGAGGAAGAGAAAAAGCACAAGAAAAAGGACCGCTGAAAGAAAAATAGGAAGACAACGTCTATGTCAAAGAAGAGGAGAAGTCAGGAAACAAAGAAGCAATCTGAATCCGGGGAAGACTCAGACGAGGTGTTTGTTGTGAAGAGCTTGACTCGCCAACCTCATACTCGCTCATTAGACAGACAAGGTGTAAGTTTAAAAGGAACATCTGAACTTGCACCAACTCCTTTAAGCACAACTGTAGGACTAGATTCAATGGATATAAGCTTATAGGGAATATCTAAAACGACAAGAGCTCCTTTGAGCCTAGCTGCAGGCCCAAATTTGGTGGAAAGCTTGGTATCCTAGGTATGTCGGGATGTTGGTCAAAATCTGTTTAATTTGTCTTATTCTGATTCAGAAGAGGAGGGAGTTGAAATACTTGCTATGAAGTCTGAATCTATAAACATTGTTGAACACTATAAGGTTGAAAATGATTGTGGTGGATGTTCTAGAATGTGGACCAGTTGACAATGTTTCGATACTAGATAACCCTAAAGCTGAATTGATTGAGGAAATTCAGACAACAAGTGTTCCTATGATTGAACCAACTGAGGCAATTCAAATTCGATAGACCCTGAAATTGATATGGTGGAAGAAGTGAAAATTGTTGATAATCTTGAAGTTGGGAAGTTTGATGGAATCACAGTGCTAACCTCAAAACTGGAAGCCTTTAAGAAGGAAGTTGAGTTGTTGCTTGGAGATCCAGTAGAGTTGCGCGTGTCGTTGCAACTAGATAGAGGAAAGCCTATTAAGAAAGAGGAACGATTAATTGCTCTTGAGATTAAAGAATGTAGGTCGCCTAAGGGACCTAAGGAAGTGATGGAATTGCAAGAGGTAGAAAAGATCCCTAAGGGACCTAAGGAAGTGATGGAATTGCGAGAGGTAGAAAAGATCCTTAAGCCTGAGACATTGGCTTTAACTGAGGAAGCAACAAACAATCTGTGTTTTAGGAAGCAGTCAAAGATAAAGAGGCTTCAGAGCAGGGTTAGAAAATTTAAAGGGAAACACACACAATTGAAATTGCAAATTCAAGTTTTAATAGAGAGCATTGAGTGCTTGAGGAAGTTCAGAGATTCGGTACTTCGAACTGGCTCTTGGTTAAGAAAGGTAAATTCTTTCATGTTAAGTTGGAACATATGATGCGACACTATAAGAAGATGAAATCTAAATATTCTCAGGAGGAGGAGCTAGGAAAAGCCTGACCTCTTGATTCAAGCCGTAGAAGGAGTTGAGCACAAGGATGTGCAACAATTTGGGCATGGGGAAGATGACGAGTCTAATCTTTGACTTGTCTAGAGTACCTCTCAAACGCCTTTGGTGACCCATTTTCCTCCATTTCATCTTTCATTACCCTATACATTGCTACTTGTCCTATCAATCTCATGCTTTTAACGAGTCTCGACTCTCGAGTACTAATGTGATTATGCATTATTTTACGCATTTCTTCACTAATATGGTTTGTATTTTAGTGTATTTGTCTACCTAATCACTTTGGGGCATTACAGCTCTTTTGCACAAGTCAGAGGAAGAATGATCACTGGTTACTAGAACACTATGGCGTGATGCATCATGTCAGAGTTACCGAAAGAGGTCGTCAAAGTAGTTACCGAAAACAAGAACGACCTGACAGTGAGAGTCCAACTTAGATATATTTTGTGTATTAGAGGATCTTCTTATTTATGGGGATATTTTTCATATGTGTAATGTTGGTTGGATGGTTGCGTCCTGTTGTCTTTTTGTGATGAGTGGCCGCATAATTATAACAACCGATTCATGCTTCTCGGCCTGAGTTGAGCTTTGCGAGACTTTATATACCTTTGTAATCGACCAAACAAGGTTAGTCACAATACTAGTTTTGACTTACTGTTGTGGCCAATTTATCCTTTTGGAACTCTGAAATATTTTGGATGATTTATTATACAAAGACATGCTGGTTTCCATTATCGTGTAAAGCGTATTTCTACCTACATTTCTCCCAGTCAGGAAATGCCCCTGATCTGGGATGCACTTGCAGTTGCGTAGATGTGTGGATATATGAATAGCGTAAGTCTATGCTCATTTCTGCAAGTTTGTGTTATGAATTCTTTCCAGTGTCCTTCCGGCTGCCTTCCTTGCTCATCTTAGCTCTGATACCATGTTAGAAAATGTAAAGTGGCATCTTATTATATCTTATTTTCTTAACCTTGATACTTGCTTGTGAATCTTAGTTATCTTCTTTATGTTCTTTAGTTAGATCTGTTGATCAAACAATATCAAGAAACTGCAACAACAAAAGAGGACACAGATATAGGCTCTTAGCCAGGGCAAAACCCTTCCAAGGAGAAAACCCGAAAACTCTTCTCTTCTTAGAATCTGCTTCAAATGAGATACAAAGACCCAATGCTTAGACCAAGTCCTTCTCCCAGTACCAAGTTGGCCCTTCCTGAAGTCCTTCCTTGATACTATACCAAATTGCTTCTTTCTTGCAGCTTCGACTTGCCAGCTACTACTACTCGACCTGCAATTTCGACCCAACTACTTCATCCCAACGATTGTTGCAGAAACCCTAATCTATCTTCCTTTTGAAACCTTCCTGGAGCAAAACAACTCTCCTCAAGGTCAACTAGGTCAAGAGAAGGATTTCACTCTGTCCAGTAACTTGTTCTTGCAATTATGCTCCCTAACAACAACTTTGCTCCCCAACAATTCATACCTGTAATTTCGGCCTCTTTTTGGCTATAAAAACCCTAGCTTCTTTGCACGTGTGAGAGAGATAGAGCCCAAAGACAAGATATTTCGACCTCCCAACTTCTTCTAGAACTTCACTCTCCTTTTCCCAGCTTCCTAGCTATAGATCGAATCCTTTATTTGGTAGATCGAACTTGTGAGTGTGTGTTCAAATGAGGTTGACCTACTTATTTTTATAGCCTTCTCAAGGGGTCGCATTCCCTCCTTTAGGCCGACTTGAGGACGCTAGGGCTAACTTGTACTCTCGGAGATTCCAGGACTTTCTAGACTCAAAATTAATTCTTTTTACAATTACAAATTGCTCGGAAGGGTCTTATAAACAAGATGTTGACTCCTTTGACTCATGATAGTAAATCCTATGACCTAACAAACCCTAGAATCATGAAGAACATGCTTTTACCCAGAGGACCATTAATAATGAGCATGAAATCCATGCTTTCATAATAACATTTTTCTTTCTTCTTTTCTTGTTTGTTACATAGGATACATATTGAAATGAGTACAACAATTATGAAGACCAAAACTAGTTACATTTCTCAACACTCCCTCTTAACTAGGGAGATGTTCATAATTGTACAACTAGTACAACATGCTATCTCAAACTGAAGAGTTCTCAAGAAGAGTCAGATTGATAAGCATACCGTAATCATCATTATTATAACCAACACTGTCCCTGAGGCATAACTAGACAAGCTCTTCTTTAATCAAGAGCATTATGTTGGGAGGCTTTATGTGTGATACCACACTTCCTCTCTAAGGTACATACCCCATCCAAATGTCCACAAGGTATGTCCTTTTAGGACTATTCTTATCTTGGATCTCCATACCCGAGTCCACAAAGAATATCGGTCCTCTTCGACCACTCTTCTCTTGGATTCTTGTCCCATCCCTTAAAGAGTGTCGGTTCCTTTCCTTTCTTGGAAGATGTATCCTCAAGGAAACCATAGATGCTTATCAAATCCTCTGTCATTCTCTCTACATCTCTTGAAGAGGAGAATGCACATGTCATATCAAATACCCTCTCAAACCATAAAGTACATCCCAATACTCCTTTAATCTTGAGAATAGATCCCTGATCCTATTCCAGGGGACTCCTTTTGCTCCCTCTAAGAACTAGAGGAGATTCTCTCCTTCCAATAATGGAAGCCAATTACAAGCCTCACTGCTTTTCTTCATCAAAGTATCAATTACTAGTTCTCCATAGCTACATGGCTCCCTCTTTCGCATCTCTTGCATCAAGCCTGCTTCCTTTCGAGGTATCATGGAACCATCTTCTCTCTTCATTCTTGTGACATGATCTAGGTCATCTTTCTTTCTCATCACTTTCTTCTTCGATATGAAGGCATTGCATTGAGCCTTCCCGAACTTCCAACTATTCATAGTTTCCTCAGGAAAGTTATCTTCTTTGACCTTCAGGTTATCTCCTCGTACAACTACCTCTTCAATTCCAAGACAAACTCATCTTGACTTCATAGTTGCTAAGTACCAGATATTGAGCTTCCCTTAGTACCCTTCTTTCGTACAGTTGATCTTGCCTCAACTGTAATCCTGTATTCCTGCAACATTCTCCCTATAGCCAAAAAAAATGTTAACTAGATAACGAAAATCATAAATGAGATAGACTTACCTCACCATGGTGACCTTCTCGTATCTTCAACATCTTCATCGACCATCTCCACTTGAACTGTCCTTCTTGCATCAGAGTGCTCAAAGATCGAACTTGATTAGCAAGTTCCGATTTTTATTCTTCCTAAGATTATACTAGATGTTAATCAATATCAAATACATATTCTAGAGAAAGTCCTAATCTTACATACATTCTTTAGTAAGTCAAATTCTATTCTTTTCCAGCATCATAAATACTTAAGCATAACTTTCATAATGAACTTTCATTCACCAGATTCTTATATATATGAATCTTTATCCAAAGTTAAACATAGATTTCTATGTTTTCATCCAATCATCTAGCTATCCATACAAAACGTTTTCCATCCTGACCCATTGCAACCTTTCATCCCTCTACCAACATGTTTTCACATTACATAGAATACATACTATTCTTGTTATAATGCTTTTTGCAAGAACTTCCTAATATAATGGTCCTTTCCGGATCACAATGATACCCTTAAGCTATGTTGCACGGGGACCTGTCCCCACCTATATTTCATGTCGTTTCCTCCGTTCTGGCGTTCCGGGGACTTTGGAACTCCTTGGAAACGTTCCAGATTTGCCGGGGACGTCCCCGTTGACTTGGGGACTTCAAAGCCGCCCCCTAGCCGTCCCTCGAAAATTTGGGGACTTTTCGGGGACTTCCAAGACGTCCCTCGATAAATCGGGGACTTCTGGACGTCCCCAAAAAATAAAACATTATGAATTAAAAAAAATCAAATATTTCGTTTTTTTTTAAATTTTTATAAAAAAAATTAAAACATAATTTTTATAAAATAATAAATATAAAATTTTAAAACATTATGAATAAAAATAAAATTGAATATTTCGTTATTTATTTTATTTTATTAAAAAAAATTAAAAAATCATTTTTATAAAATAATAAATGTAAAATTTTAAATAAAATAAAATGTAAAACTAAACCTAAGTTCTAACGCAATACAAATTAATAGTTTTTAATTTTTAATTTGAATTTTTAATTCATTAAATTATAAACCTAAGTTCTAAATGCAACGCATATGCATTTGCCATTTTGCATTTTGCATTGATTGTTCTACCGCCGCCTGAGACTGTTTTGCCGCCGCCCGAGCATAGAGCTCTCTGCCCGCAGGTTGAAGAGTTTTCAGCTAACTCTTTGAAGAGCTTTCCGCCCGCATAGTCCAGCAGCTCCAACCAAGAACTTTCCGCCGGCAGCAAAGAGCCCGACAGCCCAGACTCTTGGCAGTAGACTCCAGCACTCAGACTCCTGCCATCTCCACCACGCAGTGCTGAGACTCGAGAGCCATCTCCACCACGCAGCGCTGAGACTTGAGAGCTTAACCAACTACTCCTCACGCAGAGAGCAGCCAACATCCCCACGCAGAGAGCAACACACCACGGGTTTAAACTTCACAGTGCACACCCACAGCGAAAAAAACGCAGGTTAAAACGCTGTAAATTTTTTAAATTAATTTAGTAACTGTGTTTTTAATACCAGTGGGAGCAGAGTTTATAAATGATAAATTTTTAAATTTTTTTTTCATTGTTTTTAATTTATTAAGCAGAGTTTCCAGTTCCACTGTCCAGTAACTGTGGGGAGCTATCAAATAACTTGGAGAAACAGTGCGTTTTTTGTTGCTTTATGCTTTAGCTGCTATTTAAAGTTTGAAATGATTCATCATAGAAAGATCATTGATTATGTAGATATTAGTCTTTAGACAGTAGTAGTCTAGTAGATTACTAGATTGTAATTTGTAGGTTGTAAGTTGTATGAATAATGAAATGATTCAGCTTTTATGCCTTTAAAGTTTAAGTTATGCAATGATGACGAAATTTGTTTTTCTGATGCACAATTCTCAAAATTTGTCTTTAAAGTTTAGATTTATGATTCATTGATTTATGATTTATGATTTTAGTATTTTTAATTTTATTTATTTTCAGTGTTCATTCATGTTTAATTTTATTTAATTTTAATTTTTTTAATAAATTTTAAATATTAAATATTAAATAATAAATGTAATAAATAGTTGCCGCACCTGCCGTCCCCAACCCACCGTCCCCTGAAAATTTGGGGGTGCGCTCTAGCCATCCCGGAAACTCGCCCCCCCGTCCCCGCCGTCCCCCTGTCCCCACAGGCAGTGCAACATAGCCCATAAGCAAGATGACAACCTCTAACATAGTGTTAGATAATCTCTGGATGAACAATATGCAAAATGGTCTAACATTCTATCCTAGATGCTGTCTATTAAGAAACATAAAATTCCAAACTTGCTAATATCATATGCTTCTATCCTATCATGTTTATGCAAAACATATAATCAAAAGAAAAACATTCATAAAGAACCTAGAAGTTAGTGAACCTTCTTTAGTAATAAAGATCATTTACTTCTTCCTTCTTTGCTTTCTTCTTAGGTTCTCCCACTGCTTCAACTACATGAGCTTGACTTATATCCTTTCTTTTATTATTTTTTTTTGTTGGGACAATTCCTCTTAAAGTGTCCAAATTCGTTGCATCCAAAACATTGCACCTTGGACATATCTTTCTTCTTGGACTTGCCAAACTTCCCTTTCTTCATCTTCTTGACTTAGGATAGAAATGCTTGAGATTGTTCATCTGATGCAATGTCATCTTTGACCTTGATCCTTGATTCTTCCAATATGCATTGTGCCCACAACTCATCAAATGGAGTTGAATCTTTCTTGGAGTATATACTTGTTGAAAAGTTGCTCCATTTCGGTGGCATTGCATTCAACACACATATGATTACTTCTGAATCAATGATTGGCTCCCCAAGTCCTTGTAAATAGTCCCCTAACTAAGAAACTGTCATGAGGAAGGATGCCATATCCAGATCCTTCAATTTCTTCATTCTATATAGCTTGTTCCGCAACGACATCTTTTGGCCTGTTGTACTTATAGAGTACAAATTCACTAGCATGTCATACATTGCCTTGGAAGTCTTTTGGTTTGCCACAAATGGAACAAGAGAATCCTTGATTGATTCCACTATGATCCTTTGTGCCCTTACTTCCCCTTTCTTGTACTTCGCTAGTTCTTGTGTCCTTTCCTTTGCCGGTTCAGTAATTTCTCCGGTAACATATCCCATTACATCTTTCCCTGTGAGTATCAAGTGAACCCTCTTTTTCCATGTTAGATAGTTCACTTCCCCTGTGATCTTGTTGCTCTCATTGCAAAAAGAACTTACATGTCTTGAAGATTCAACCATTATGAAATTAATGTGATATATACTTGAATAATATCTCCAACCTTTTTGATGTCTTAAGGATTTTTGGAGAGTTCTTGTTGATGCCCTTGAAAGATGTTCCCTAGGATTCCTCCACCAACAACTTCCAAGATTGATGCCTTGTAAATAGATTTCCCTTTTGCTAGATCAATACCTTCCTTGCGAGATGGATGTAGTTTTGATCTTATTCAATGTAGAAACCCTAGATTAGAAGGGTCTTCTACCAACGAGCCTTTAACCAGATCCCTTCAAGAGGCAATTTTCCTTCTTTTAGGCCTTGAGAGCTTCCTATCCCTTGGTCAACAATTCTTTCTAGTGTCCTTTCGGCTGCCTTCCTTGCTCACCTTAGCTCTGATACCATGTTAGAAAATGTAAAGTGGCAACTTATTTTATCTTATTTTCCTAACCTTGATACTTGCTTGTGAATCTTAGTAATCTTCTTTATGTTCTTTATTTAGATCTGTTCATCAAACAATATCAAGAAATTGCAACAACAAAAGAGGCCACAAATAGAGGCTCTCAGCCAAGGCAAAACTCCTCCAAGGGGAAAACCTAGAAACTCTTCTCTTCTTAAAATCTGCTTCAAATGAGATACAAAGACCCAATCCCTAGACCAAGTCCTTCTCCCAGTACCAAGTCGGCCCTTCCTTGATTTTGTACCAAATTGCTTCTTTCTTGCAACTTCGACCTGCCAACCACAGCTACTCAACTTGCAACTTTGTCCCAACAACTGCCGCAGAAACCCTAATCTATGTTCCTTTTGAGACTTTCCTGGAGCAAAACAGCTCTCCCCAAGGTCAACTAGGTCAAGAGAAGGATTTCGCTTTATCCAACAGCTTGTTTGCAATTTTTCTCCCCAACAACAACTTCGCTCCCAAACAATTCAGACTTGCAATTTCAGCCTCTTTTTGGCTGCAAAAACCCTAACTTCTTCGCACGTGTGAGAGAGATAGAGCCCAAAGACAAGATATTTTAGCCTCCCATCTTCTTCTAGAACTTCGCTCTCCTTTTCCCAACTTCCCAACTACAGATCAAACTCTTTTCTTGGTAGATTGAACTTGTGAGTGTGTGTTCAAATGAGGTCGAACTGCTTCTTTTTATAGCCTTCTCAAGCAGTCAAATTCCATTTTTTAGGCCGACTTAAGGATCCTAGGGCCGACTTGTACTCTTGGAGATTCTAGGAATTTCTAGACTCAAAATTAATTCTTTTTACGATTACAAATTGCTTTGAAGGGTCTTATAAACATGATGTTGACTCCTTTGACTCATGACAATAAATCATAAGACCTAACAAACCCTAGAAGCACAAAGAACATGCTTTTACCTAGAAGACCATCAGTAATGAGCATGAAACCCATGCTTTGATAATAATATTTTTCTTTCTTCTTTTCTTGTTTGTTACATAGGATACATGTTAAATGAGTACAACAATTATGAAGAACGAAACTAGTTACATTTTTCAACAGTCTAGGGGATAGCCAAGGCCTCATGGTTTAATGATTTGAGATATTTTGAAGCTCTACTATTTTCTTGTTGCTTCGATTTGACGAGGCAACATGAAATTATGGGGTGACCCTCATGGTGGACACCTATTGAGGTAGATATTGTAGGAACTGAGATCTATGGTTAAATATCTCCCTAATGAAGAGTGATAGACATCTTTGGTTATACTCAAATAAATTAGAGAGGGAGTTGCTTGAGTCCTTATGAAGTTTTTAATAACATCCTCTGATCCCATAGAATAAGGGCGACATTTAAATGAGGTACATCTCTATATTTGGATTTGAAATTGATACATCTGGCAGATCTTGATTAGCCTAAACTTGGAATCTATGAGTGCCTACCTTGAGTTGACCCAAAGGATCTTAAGTGAGTGCATCAAGTGTCCTTGCATGTGTGGGGGATGTACAATGATGCCATCCCACAACTCCAAGAAGTGCTCTAGATAGAAAGCCATCTTTAGGACTAGGCTTTTTGGAGGGGAGATCCAAGTAACTAGGATATATAATTTGTAGATCTCCTCTTAAATGACTCAACTCAATGCTTGTCTGTCTAGTTGGCAAGAGTTGGCTTCGCATGTCAAGGGAGCATCTTAAGGGGGAAAGGCACTTTGGGGAGACGGTCATCAAATGGAGAAGCCAAGAGGCCTTGTTCCAAGCTTGTGCATGATTTGTGGGGTAGTTTGAGGCCAAGGCCTATGAGGAGAAAAGTGCAAGGTAGGGGTATCTCACTCCCTTGCATGCAATTCCAAGGGTTTTAACTCTATGTAGGAAAGAAACTAGATCAAACATGTCCTTGCAAGGTCATCCTAATTGTTATGCTTGAGCATCACTGTACATAAGTGTTGGGTTTTAAATTTTACTATATGAAATACGTAGACCCTTACACATTTACAAAAGGTATTCCAAGGTCATCCCTTCAAATTGGTTGTAGCTTGGTTAACTTCCAAAATCTATAGTAATGTTTTCAATCATTGTTGGACCGTCAAGGTGAAAAGCGTGGGCTTTGAACTCTGCCTTAAACAATGGGCTAGAGCACTGCATGTTTGCACCAGTGGATGTGCTTGAGGAGGGTCTCAGCTTTCTTGGTCCATGCTCTGTCGGTCTGCAACAATCTCGATACCAAAATCTTTGAACCATAGAGCACTGCAGGTATGTTAATCGTCTCTAGGAGGTAAAGCTTGGATGAGATGCCCTTTAATTGGTTTTGGAAACACTATTGCTTAAGGAGGGAGAGGGAGACATATCCTTTGTTGAGAAGGGGTTGGAAGGCTTGATGCATGCTCATGTGATGTCCCACAAACTATACCTCCAAGTAGGTGTAGCTATTGTGATTCTCAATCTCTTCGCCTCATAAGTGAAAATGTAGGTTGGAGAGAAAGATTTTCATAATTACCCTTGTTGACTGTCAAGTTTCAACTATGGAAGGTCAAAAAAGTTGGCCAAGGAGTTAATCTTTTGTAGGCCCTCATCGGTAGAGGCTAACAACGAGTCATCAACAAAGAAGACTAGGGGAATCAACACCTAATGAAGAAGGCAACCATATCCATCTTGAATGTGCTTATGAGTGAAAAACTCTAGCTTGTTAATATAGAGCTCAAAAAGGGTTGGTGAGAGGGGGCATCCCTGCGTTTACCCCAATGGTGCTATGGATAAGGTAACAAATAGAAAAATTATCTCCAATGGTGAAAAAAGCAATCACATCGTAATCCTTTGATATAAAAATAGAAAAAACAACCTTGAAAGCATAATCAAATATTGAAGTAGCAACTAGTGAATTGCGTGAGCACCATGAGTTGATGATACGACATTATGAATGTCAGGGTCTAAAGTCTTTGCTAACTTGGACATTGCCCAAAACATTGGAGTCTACCCTAATCAAACTTGAAGCTTTTCCTTCTTAATCTTTAGTACATAGTGGATTGAAACTTCAATTAATCTACTTGAGAAAGGAGTCTACCAATCATGATTGACAACGATAGTCACCATCATGGAGCTTAAGTATGAGGTTCTTGAGTACTTGACAAGGAAAAAATTGACTCTTATATCAACCAAATAATGTCATATTATAGGTGTTTGTAAACATTGCACTTTTAAGTTGGAAATAAAAATGAATGTTTCATGTACTTGAAATAATAATGTGAAATGATGTAATTGGAATAGTTCATCATGATTTTTGGGAAATGAGGCCACCTTCTCCTCTTATGATTGGCGGGGGAATTTTTTCTGCTTAGCTATCATTTACTAATATAAGGAAGGTTTTGACTTGACAAGAAATAATATCTCCGCTGACTTGTTACTTGTATGATTTGATACATACTTTTGTTTGAAGCTTCGCCACATCATCAAAATATAATTTATCATGCAAACATTATTGATAGTTACACACAAATTCTATGCAACAGAGGATTGTTCCATTCTTGTAATCAATGATAATGAAGCTATGCTCACCAAGAAGGTACCATAGTGGACTGAACAATAGCTCAACTAATAAATAAGAGAAGGGGAATATTGACCTTCTTTGTTCATTTATGGACAGAGTAATATCATATTTCAATTTCAATTTTAATGAGATTTAGATTTGCGAAGTAAGAGAAACATGTTTATGAATTAATCTTGATCGATGCATGTGTTTACTTTTTGAGACTTTACTAACTTGTGCCTAAAATCTATGATTGCTGTGCCTTGCAGGTCGGATTGTTATTGGCTTGTATGGCAAGGTTGTACCCAAAACGGTGGGTATGTACAATAACATTAATTCCTTTTTCTTTAATTAAAGTTCAAAATATATACTCATTTAACGTTGTAAACAAAGCCCTATGATAAATATTGTTACAGGCTGTATTACACTGCATGGAATTGGACCAAAATGTCAATGCATTGTCAAGGTGAATTTAATTGATGAAGTGATAAGCATGTGTAACATGTTGATGAAACTTTGGGTAAAACACTGTATTATATATTGCTTGTTCACTTTGAAGTAAATTAGTGGGATGAGGAAGTATGTTGTCTTTGCCCAATAATATTCAGTATGTACCTGTTCATACCAGCATATAGAAGTATCAATGTTGGTGAAACTCCTTTTCAGTGCAAGCAATCAACATTCTGCAATATATTTTTCTTTTAGATTCAATAGAGAGGCCATTGCTTATAGACATCGTCCAAGATCAAAATTTAGGGTAACTTGTCTGGACTTACTTGGGATCAATACTAGAATGGACTTCCATTGAACCCAATACTAGGGCTATCTTCTATTAAATATATCTATACTAAGAATTGATGCTGTTATATCATGGCCTTTGTCCATAAAATTGCTGCTATATCTTGGCTGTTGCCCATTTTAACTTTTAGTTCAAGTGAGTGTCACATAAAGGACTTTAAGTAGATATCCTTGTTCAAAGGTTGTTTTTCAGGTGATGCTGTCAATCATTACTCTAATGTTTTTATCCTTCATAGTTAAACATTACAATAATTGAATCTTCATTTCATTGATTGATGTATATTATGGAATTATTAGATTTACAGTGGCAGAAGCAAGGATCTTCTTAGATGTAAGACTGCATACGCTGCCATTTCTAGATGTGGGAAACAGTTCCCTCTAGGCATCGTATAAAGAGATCACATCTAGGAATGTAAGTGTATGCAGTGAAACAGTTCTCTCTCGGAGTCCTATAAAGAGATCACATCCATGATGTCTTCCCAGCTACAGATGACTCTATTACCATAGATATTTACTGCTAGGTTCTGGTCAACATTATAGCAGATGGTAGGTATGAAGGGCCTTTTATCCTTGTAGCAAAATACCCAAAGCTAGTGTTTGTGTGGTTATATTGTGGCTATGTTGGCTTTATAGTTGGCATCATGTGGGATCTTGATTCTCCAAAAAAGAGAGTTTGTTTTGAGTTCAAGGTTCAACCTAGTTGGTTGTTGATTGAAGTGCTCCTCAGAAGCACATAGCCATTTCGTTAGGTCATCACAATGATATACTTTAGATTTGGTTCTTCTTGATAAGACCAGATGTTTTTGCTTTGAGAGTTTCCTTAGGCACTGCCCTATGATGAGCCACTCACTGACGCCTCAATAACTTTCTCTTTCTCTCTTTCTCACACTTAAGGTTGGTTCTTCTCCAATACATGGGGGCTTGCTTGAAATAGGATTCCCAAGACTATGAGAAAGGGGCCCAAGGTGATTTGATGTGATAGTTTAACAAAACATTGTTTTTGTAGCATAGTAAAAATAATGGGGTGATCTTCATGTTACAACTTGTTCAGGTTTGGGTGAACTTACTCATCTCTTGATCTCTCATTGTACTATGTATCTCTGTTGAACAATTGATATATAATAGAAGAAGAATCTGGTTGGGTTTTCCCCTGGTCATTGGACCTAAATTCTCTGTGTCTCATCTTGTTCTTGGTTGTCTTCAATTGTGCATTTGGTTTATGTTCTAACTACAATTGCTTAACTAATATTGCAATAGAGATAAATTTTGGAATAAGTAATTGTTACAACATAGAGCATCAGAATTTTAACATGGTATCAGAGCTTTGGTGAAGACAAGCCAAAGAAGATAATAGTTGTCATCCCTCTATTTTCTGCTAAAATATCACTTGCTGCTCCTTCTTGCTGTTGAAATCTGTTTGACTAGATCAAGATGTCTTCTTTTTACTTCAAGAATGAAGAGAAGCTGAATGATGCTTCAAATTTTGGTCCATGGAAAGCAAGATTGGATATTACTCTTGAGGAACATGATGTACTAGAATATATTGAAGGTGAGATAGCAAAACCACCAAAAAAGTCAAGGCTAAAAAGATTATCCTTGATTCTCTTAGAGATCATCTCATCACCTATGTCTCCAACTTGAAGAAATCTAAGGAAATGTATGACAAACTGATTGGAATGTATCAAGTAAACAACTTGAGTCAAATCCATGCTTTGAAGAATCAACTCAATGACATTAAGATGAACAGGGGATAGACAATTCAAGCATACTTCATGAGGATATCAAAAATCAAGGATCAACTGTCAACTGCTAGTGAAATTCTATCTATAAAGAGTTGGTGTTGATTACGCTTGAAGGTCTTTCTCCTACTTGGGAGACTTTTATTACTACCATCAACAACAATGATAAGTTTCCCACATTTGATGAGCTCCTTAGAAAGTGCAGTCAAGAAGAGGCCAAAATAATTTCCTAAGGAAGAATTCCCAAGCATGAAAAGGGAGAACCTATTGCCTTTGTTGTCCAAGGAAATAAGCAAAAAGGAAGAAGAGGTCATCATTTTAAAAAAAACCTCCTCCTAGATCCAACAATTCGTATAAATGGAATAGAGACTTATCAAAAGTTCAATGCTACAACTGCCATAAGCATGGTCGCTATGTTCATGATTGTCCTAAAAACATAAGAGCACCAAGATCCAACTTCAACAATCGTAGCTAAAACTTCATATCTGATTATAGAAGAAGAAGAGAAGCTCCTGCTATTCGTAAAGAAAGGTATCGTTCTTCCAAGACTTCAAGGAACCCAAGGTTTGATAATAATGCAGCTGAGACACAATCAAAGCACTTTCTTGTTTCTGCTCTTTCTAGTGTTGAAAAGTGTAACTAGGATCGGTCTTCATATTGACTATGTAATTATGTATTTATGTAAAGAAGAAGACAAAAAATAATAAAATGTATATTTGTTGTACTTGCTTCATGGGTTTCATGAGCAAGATTTTATTATAGGTTAATAGAATTCTTGATGTCTATTAGGTTTTTTGTCTTTTAAGTGTAAATATAATTAAGGTGTCATATGTATGAAGAATCTAGTCTAAAGAATGCTCCAAGACCTTGTCAAAGTAACCATGGAAGAATAGCTTATGTCAGCCCTCAAATTTACGCTGGAAGATAAACTCAATCATGCTCCTAAAGTCGGCCTACACGCTAAATGGAAGGTCATCCTAAAGACAGTGACACTGTCTCTATATACATACCTGTTCTGCGGTTGATTTGAGGACAACAATTTCGGTCATCTTTGAAACAGAAGTGCAGATTATTGAACGAGTTTCAATGCGTATTTTTGATGTGTTTCAGGTCTGGTTAAGGTACACACATCCTTGTGTTATCTAAGTATTATATGTGCTGCGGTGTACTGAAAAAAAGTGTGGATCTCTCTGAAGAAGTGACAAGAGGAAGGTGCGGATTCCTCTGCGGATTACAGTGGTAAACAATGCGGGTTTATAAGGAGACAACAAAGCTATCAAATTTGGATTTCAGACGCTGTTTGATGTGGATTTCAGAGGTTGATTAAGTGCGGACTTCATAGGTGAGTCAGTGCGGAATTCAAAAGGTTGTGATAAGGGTTTAAGATGCGGGTTTACTACAGAGATAAGTGGCACATTAATTCGGTACTGTGATGAATAAGTTGTCTCAGTTCGACATGCTATATGTCTTGAGTACAAGACAACAGTGACTCAGTGCTGGTCTACAAAGATGATAAGTGATGGTGCTAGTTTGAAGTAAGATGTCAACCACCTTGATACAACAGTTCAGAGGAATTATGCGCAGCAATATAATGTCACCTATATGCATGATGATACTCGTTGGAGGCATGATACCATCTATGCAGATTAATGAAGAAAAGGAGAATCAACATTGAAAGAAGACTCATAAGCAGTGACAAGGTCTTGGAGGCATTCATAGGTCAGGGGTATGAGTCTTGGTCATGGTACTTGTCATTTGAAGATCTATAAGAAGAATTCCTTTCGGGTTTTCCTCTCCAAGAGGGAGAGGTTTTGCCCTGGCTCTGGGAGCCTAATTCTTGTGTCTCGTGTCTTTTGATAATTGACTTGATGAAATATTTAATAAGCTAACGAAGGGAAGACATAAGTAACTCAAGTAGCCTCACAAGTAATTATCAAGAAGAGAATTTTGAATTAATCACTAGCCCTCCAAATTCTCAACATGGTTTCAGAGCTAAGGTGCTAAAGACAAAGGGCTATTTGACAAGAAGACACTTAAGGATCAAAATTCAGTTTTTCTAGAAAGCATCAAAGCAAAAGTCAAAGTCTACATTGAAAAGTCAAGTCATTTTGCAAGGAAACCCTCAAGCCATCTCGAGAAGACTTTCAACCTTATTCAAAGAATCCACACATCTAGGAGGTAATCTTTGACAACAAAGATTCTTGATATTGGAGACATTGTTGGTAGACACATCATTAAGCACCACCCAACACTATTGAAGACATCTTCATTTTGAAGTAATCCTTGATTATCAAGGATCCATGATCACCTACTTTGAAATCAATCTAAGAGGGAGTTCCTGCGATCATCCTCATCATTATCAACAAGGAAGTTGATGGAAGAAGAAAAACGTCTACTCAAGTAAGTATCTTTATGAATTCATATGAATCTATCAAAATGTTTTCTTTGCAAAGAAAGCAACAAACTGGTTGGGGTTTCAAACTTTCCTGCATGGAAGAAAAGGACAATGAAGTCATCCCAAATACATGGAGGGAGATATAAGAGCCCAAATGATTCTTACAGAATCCATAAAAGACTCTCTCATCTCTGATGTATCAAATCTAGAATCATCAAAAGGAATATATGAGAAATTGGTGGAGCTATTCTTTGTGAAAACTGCAGAAGAAGCAATCTCTTTAAGATCAACTGCAGGAACTGGGAGAAGTAATGTCTGACACTGAGATGAGTACAGTGGTCATGAATGCTCAGCCAGAAGAATGGGGAAAGAAGCCACACCATTTCACGATTTATGGTCTCTATGTAATAGAGGGAACAATATTGAAAGCCAAAGTTGATACAGGATAAAGTGAAGGGAATCTAGCCTTTGCAACGATATCCAAGAAGAAAGGAAGATTCAATAAATTTTGTCCTCAGAATAAAAGAAGAAATGTGGACAAAGTACGATGCTTTGGATATAATGAACTTGGGCATTATCAAAGAGATTGTCCTAAATCTAAAAAGGACAAGAGAAATAGGTAAGAAGCCCATGTCTTAGAAATGAGGGAAGAACCTGATGCAAAGAAATCTAAGAAAGAAGAAGCGAGGGATCTCTACTATGATTGAGATCATCTTCTCTTTTAAGAGATTTCTGTTGGTTGTATGATAGGAAGCAGTATAGCATCATGATCGAAGCATGGTAGGAGCTCTTGGTAAAACAACTCCTGGAAAACCTCTCTGATAACAATACTGATGGGAGGAAGTCATCAAGATCAAGGGTCATCATGAAAATAGAATTCTGGGATATGATGACATATTGATGAAGCAAGTCAAGGGAATAAAGCTCCTTATTCTAGTGAAATTGCTATAGGATGAATCAAAGGAAAAAGGTATGAGGTATATATATTTATATGCTAATACTAGATGCTGTGAAGTCATGTCATATGGTTGCAGGTAATGAACTTCTATATTTAGAAGTATGATCTATGGAGGAGGATCTCTCGGTGCACTGTCAGATGAAATCAACATAATATATCCTCATACGGAATATGATGTGGTTGTATATGAACAAGGAATTGTATATTAGATGTTCCTGGGAATGAAGATGTGCAGAAAGGAAGAGATCATGAAGTGCAAACATGTCAAGAGGCAATTATCATCTGGAAGCCAAGAAGATGTGACTAGAATATCTCCTGGGAGGATATGTAGACTCTGATAGAAGTCTAGTAAAGAAGAAGACCCTTGACAAAACATATCATTAGGAGATGTGTCAATCTGATAAAGGATGCTGATGCCTACAGGAAGATGTCATGGTGAAAGATCATCACTGAGGTAACTTTTGTTTTAAAAGTTCATATGTATATGCTTATCTGTATAAGTTTATGCATGGCTGCCAATCATGTGGAAGGATGTAAGATGCTTGGAGATGATTCAAAGGAAAGCAGCATGGAATAAAGGTGAATCAGATGAGAAAGACGAATGAATCACTTTCTGATGGTTGACATGACTCATGACTGAAAGTGATTGATGATCTATGCCCTATGAAGCCAAAGGTTGAAGTTTCCTCAATATCGAAATCCATGACATCGAGGGGAGGAATTCTTTATGAACAGCTGCGTGTCTCACCATTGTTGCTGCAGGACCCTGGTCGAGAGGGAGCTTGGTGGTAAGTTTCTTACTTGGGGGGGAAGAAACTTAGTATGTCCCGAGAGGATAGAATGGGGTTGAAGTAGAAGGCCATGTGGAGAGAATGGATAGACACATCATTTTGGTCTTCACTTGGAAGACAGAATGGAGGATTGGGTAATCATTTGGCATTCGATACTCTTTGAGAATGTGATAGGGAATTCAAGATAAGAGTAGTCGAGGATCGATATTCTTTGAGGGCTGGCTACCCAAGAGAAGAATAGTCCAATAAGGTCATACTTTGGGAACACCTGGGTGGAGTATGTACCTTGGAGACAATGACTATGGTGTTTATAAGTCACGTGTCTTGCCAGCATTGTAGCCCATTGTCTCATTGAGATATGGGGCTGTTAGTCAAGGCCTTGCACTACGACAATGTTGGTTGATATGATGCTATACAAATGCGATTACCAATCCGATTCTTCTTATGAGATTTTTCAGTTTGAAAGTGACCATGTACCTGTATGAATACCTCCCTAGTTAAGAGGGAGTGTTGAAAAGTGTAACTAGGATCGGTCTTCATATTGACTACGTAATTATGTATTTATGTAAAGAAGAAGACAAAAAATAATAAAATGTATATTTGTTGTACTTGCTTCATGGGTTTCATGAGCAAGATTTTATTATAGGTTAATAGACTTCTTCTTGATGTCTATTAGGGTTTTTGTCTTCTAGGTATAAATATAATTAAGGTGTCATATGTATGAAGAATCTAGTCTAGAGAATGCTCCAAGACCTTGTCAAAGTAACTGTGGAAGAATAGCTTATGTCAACTCTCAAATCTACACTGGAAGATAAGCTCAATCATGCTCCTAAAGTCGACCTTCAAATTGTTAGATAAGTCGGCCTACAAGGTAAATGGAAGGTCGGCCTAAAGACAGTGAAATTGTCTCTCTATATATACCTGTTCTGCGGTTCATTTGAGGACAACAATTTCGATCATCTCTGAAACATAAGTGCAAATTATTGAACGAGTTTCAGTGCGAATTTTTGATGTGTTTCAGGTATGGTTAAGGTACACACATCCTTGTGGTATCTAAGTATTATATGTGCTGCAGTGTACTGAAACAGAAGTGCAGATCTCTTTGAAGAAGTGACAAGAGGAAAGTGCGGATTCCTCTGCGGATTACTGTGGTAAACAATGCGGGTTTATAAGGAGACAACAAAACTATCAAATGCGGATTTCAAAAGCTGTTAGATGCGGATTTCAGAGGCTGGTTAGATGCAGATTTCAGAGGCTGATTAAGTGCGGACTTCAGAGGTCAGTAAGTGCAGATTTCAGAAGGTTGTGATAAGGGTTTAAGATGCGGATTTACTACAAAAATAAGTGTCACATTAACTCGGTGCTGTGATGAATAAGTTGTCTCGGTTCAGCATGCTTGACTCGGTGTTGATCTACAAAGATGATAAGTGATGGTGCTAGTTTAATGTAAGATGTCAACCACCTTGATACAACAGTTCGAAGGAATTATGCTCAGCAATATAATGTCACCTATATGCATGATGATACTCGTTGGAGGGATGATACCATCAGTGCAAATTGATGAAGAAAAGGAGAATCCGCACTGAAAGAAGACTCATAAGCAGTGACAAGGTCTTGGAGGCATTCATAGGTTAGGGGTATGAGTCTTGGTCATGGTACTTGTCATGTGAAGATCTATAAGAAGAATTCCTTTTGGGTTTTCCTCTCCAAGAGGGAGAGGTTTTTCCCTGGCTCTAGGAGCCTAATTCTTGTGTCTCGTGTTTTTTGATAATTGACTTGATGAAAGCTTTAATAAGCTAATGAAGGGAAGACATAAGTAACTCAAGTAACCTCACAAGTAATGATCAAGAAGAGAATTTTGAATTAATCACTAGCTCTCCAAATTCTCAACATCTAGTTTGTCTCCTGCATATTCTTGTGATAGATGGTTGGTTGATAATGGTGCTTCAAGGCACTTTACTGGTTATAAAGAAGTTCTCTCAAATCTGATTGAGAGGGAGACAAATCTAAAAATCATACTTGGAGGTTACTCTACATATCTTATAAAGGGATCTGGTTTTGTTTCTTTTCATCTGGATGCAGGTAAAATTATATCTCTTCAAGAAGTTTTGTATGCACCTGGCCTGAAAAAGAATCTTTTATCTATATCTGCTTTAGAATATAAAGGAATGAAAGTTTCTTTCAGAAATGGAAAAGTTCTCACTTGGCCAATGAGATATAGCATGAGAGATGCCTTCACTCTGGGATCAAGATTTGAAGGTCTCTATAAAGTCAATGGAAGACTAATGCATATGTTGATTCATGACAACAATCATCAATGTGAACTTTGGTACCGAAGGTGGATCAAGTTCCTTATATTTCCTCAAAAGTATGAGAGCTCTTTGGACTTAGGTGGATCAACACATCTGAGGATAACCTCATTAGTATTTCTCTACCCAAGTTTCCCTCAACTATTTCTCTGAGTTTGAGTTCTGAACTATTTCAGGCCTATGATTAGGCCAAGGATCTGAGGTCACTTTAGTTCTGTCTCTAGTCCGAGATTCAAGTCACTTCAGGATTGTGATTCGGTCCAAGTTTCGTGCATACTCAGATCTGTATCCTATTCGAAGTGCCTCAAAAGGAAGGGATTCAAGCTCTGTTTCTGTGCTATGATGAGAGAATCAACCTCTCATTTGTGATATTGTTGGCACACGAGGACCTTAGCACTTGAGGAAGCCATCTCGTTTGATTAGTATTATCTATGTCTTGATGTCTTATTAAAGGATCTCTCTAAGGAAAAGCTTGATTGGGGTTTCCCCTTTGTGGGGTTTTTCCTTTGTCTCTGACGTAATTATTTTTGTCTCTTGTTATTGTGCACTGTGATCTCCACTTTCTTTTCTTATCACTACTATTGGTTGAATTTCCGAAGTGTAATTATTTAATGAAGTAGAACTAACTGAAAGAAGACTTAATATATTCACAAATAACTATCAGTAGTTCAAAAATATTGCTACCTAGTTTTTCAACATGGTATTAGAGCTTTGGTCTAGGTAGAAAGTTGCAGATCGCATCTTGAAAAGAAGCTTCTCTTCATCTCTGTATCATCTTGAAGGAAATCTTTCATTTATTATCCATGTCTAAGAACAACAAGATTATGGTTCCCTCTTGCAAATAAAGAAACAAGCTTAACGGATTAGGAAATTTCAAGGCCTGGAAGAAAAGAATGATTTGGTCTTAGAGGAACATCATGTTCTTTAGTATGTCAAAGAAAATATTTATCAACTCGAGGATGATGCTGGAAAGGCTAGGGTTCGAAAAGGTGAAGTCAAAGCTCAAAGAATTATCTTTGGATCTCTCAAGGATCATTTGATCCCTTGTGTTTTATAATTACCTACTGCCAAGGAAATATATGAAAAGTTGGTCAATGTGTTTATATTCAATACCACTGGTCAAATGATTTCTCTAAGAAATTAATTTCGTGATTTGAAGCCAACAAAGGAAGAATCTATGGCTACCTTCTTGATGAAGATATCTCACATAAGGGATGAACTGCAAAACATGGAAGAAAAGATCTATGAATATGAATTGATGACTACTGCAATCAATGTTCTACCTGAATAATGGGATTCTTTTGCAGGAGGAATCTGTTCCAGAAAGGAGAGACCAACATTTGATGAACTATGGGCTGCTTGTATGGAAGAAGAGTCAAGACTCAAAGCTAAAGGAAAGATTTAGGAAATTGATTCTCAAGCATTTGCTGCCAAATTGCAAAATTTTAATGGAAAGAAGAAGTTTGGCTTTCAAAGGAAGAACACAAGTAAAAGACTTGCTCATCAAGCGAACAAAGATATGTCAAAAGTTCAATGCTATAGTTGTCGTCAATATGGTCACTATAAAAGTGACTATCTTAATAGATCAAATGACAAGGAGAGGAAAGGAAGATACCAGGCAATGAAGTCAGACCCTTATAAGACCCTTCAAGGCTCGTGGGTCTTGACGAGTCATATGCCGAAATGAGTCACTCTCATAGAATCGGTGCATAAGACCCTTACCCGCGCTGACTCGCATAAGACTCACGTTGACCCATTGACTTGCATACGACTCATAGCAAACTTGTACGGACCCATATAAGACCCATCCTTAGCAACAAATTTCGATTTTTTATTTTTTTTGAGATCAGGTGGAGGGAAAGGGAAAATGGATGGAGTTTGTATTTTGTTGACTCTTATACAAATCTTATACGGGTCATTCTCGATTCTTATACGAGTCCCCAAGTCAATAGATAAACGAATCTTATATGAGTACGAGTTGTGCAACATTGGTACCCGACCTCAACAGTTGAAAAAGTGGAACATTCCATGAAAATAAAGAATGAAGAAGATAAGAACTTCTTTTGTGTCTATGCTCTTTCAAGTTCCTTTGATGATGACAATATGTGGGTCATTGACAGTGGTGCCTCAAGGCACATCACTGGGGATCATGATAATTTGTCAAGTTTATCAAGAACAAAGACATGTCACAAAGTCGAGCTTGGAGATGATAATTGCTATCTTGTGGAAGTTGTTGGATCTTCAACTATCAAGCTGGAATCTGGTGGGACTGTGCATCTCAACAACATCCTCTATGTACCAAGGTTGAAAAAGAACTTGGTTTCTATTTCATGTCTAGAAGATAAAGGTGATAGGGTAACTTTCATTGAAGGTAAAGTAGTGGTTTGGTCCAAGGGTTCCTATTATAGAAAATGCTAGAACCATTGGAGTTCGTGCAAGAAGACTATATAGACTTCTAAGCCAACCTCTTCAAGCTCTTGTCCATCATGATATCAATCCATGTGAGCTTTGACATAGAAGGTATGCTCACCTTAACTGAAAAGCATTACCCTCCTTGAGTAATATGGTAACACACATGCCCAAGCTATAAATTGATCATGAAGGTATTTGCAAAGGATGTGCCCTAGGAAAGAATGTTAAGAAATCTTTTCCTTATAGTGAAAATAGGGCTAAAGGAATTCTAGACTTGATTTATTCAGATTTTCGTAAAGTCTCCTAGAGGTACTCTCTACTATGTATCTTTTATTGATGATTACTCTCACAAGACCTGGGTATATCTTATGAAGGCAAAGGATGAAGTGTTCAACAAGTTTTAGGAATTCAAGGCTCAAGTCGAGAATCAATCTGGAAAGAAGTTCAAAGTCCTAAGATCTCACAATGGAGGAGAATTCACATCTAAAGAGACATCAAATGATTGCTTTATGTAAAGAAGTAGGGATTAGGAGGGAGCTTATAGTTCCCTATAATCCCCAACAAAATGGAGTGGCAAAATGAAAGAATAGATCAATTGAAGAATCCAATAGGGATATGCTTCATGATCAGGATCTCCCCATGTTCTTATGGGGTGAAGCTATCATGGCTACTATCTACATTCGTAATAGAGGTCCTCATTGGGTGCTAGACATTATGACTCCTAAAGAAGCCTTCTTTGGTCAAAAGGCTTCAGTGGATCACTTGAGAATTTTTGGTTGCCCAGTCTATGTTCATATTCCTAAAGACAACAAAAAGAAGCTAGACCCCTCATGCAAGTAGGGAATCTTGGTTGGATATAGTGAATCTTCAAAGGCTTATAGAATCTACATCAGGGAGCAAAGAAAGATTGAACTTAGCCAACATGTCACCTCTGATGAAAGTGTTGCATTCAAAAGGTCCAATGAAGTCACCATGGATATTGATGAAGAGGAAGAACCCGAGGCTTCCCAGGAAGTAAACTTGGAACCTCTTGTTGATCACTTGGAAGTACTAGAAGGACCATCTGAACTTGTGGAACCCTGTTACAGAAATCAAGAAGAGACCAGGTTGGTTGAAAACAACATTGAATGAAGTAGAAGGACATGCAGCTCCTCTTGGCACATTCAGAGAAAGTAAAAGGCCTAGAAGATATTCTGGGTATGCAACATTCATGACTAAGCTAATCAATTTTGAACCTTCTACTTACGAAGAAACATCTAGCTAGCAAAGTTTGGAATAATGCTATGATGGAGGAATATCAATCAATCATGAAAAATGGTGTATGGGAAATTATTCCAAGGCTGGAGAAGAAGCGTGTTGTAACTTCAAAATGGATTTACAAAATCAAACATGCAGTGGATGGAAGCATTGACAAATATAAGGCTAGATTTGTGGCTAGAGGGTTCTCCCAAAAAGAGGGATAAGATTATGTTGATACATTTGCTCCAATTGTAAGGTATGAAACAATCAGGGTTCCTGTTTCCCTTGTAGCATCTATGGGATAGAATATTCATCAAATGGACGTAAAGACTGCTTTCTTCAACGATGTGGTTGAGAAAGAGGTATATATAGAACAACCTTAAGGATTTGAGGTTCATTGAAAAGAATCTCACGTGTGCAGGTTGAAGAAAGCTCTGTATGGACTGAAGCAAGCTCCTAGATCTTGGGACCCCTGCATTGATGCCTACCTGTCAAGGCTTGGTTTTATGAAGAATGAAGTTGATCCAAATCTCTACATCAAAGTGGTGAAGAATGAACCTATAATCTTATTAATTTATGTGGATGACTTGCTTCTGACAAGTGTCGAGCACCTCATTTTTCAGACTAAGAGGGAGTTGGATGCAAAATTTGACATGAAGGATCTTGGACTGATGCACTATTATTTAGGATTGGAAGTCTGGCAAAAACTTGGTGGAATTCTTCTTGGACAAGGGAAGTACGTAATCAAGATTCTGTAGAATTTTGGAATGATGGAATGTAAGCCTATGGAAACTCCCATGATAACAAACATTAGGAAGCTCAAAGAATCTGATTCTCACTCTGTTGATCCATCTATGTACACGAAACTGATTGGTTCGTTAGTGTACTTGGTTCATACTCGATCAAACATTTGCTTTGTAGTAAACTCATTGATTCAATTCTAGATGGAACCCAAGCATGATCATTGGGTAGCAGCAAAGCATGTGCTGAGATATCTGTGTGTTATTGTTGAAGTCTAAAGTATGTTGCAGGTGATGAGATCAAGTTGCAGGTATTCTCTAACTCTGACTGGGCTGGAAGTACTGATGATGGAAAAGGTACAACTGGTTGATGTTTCAATTTGGGCTCGACAATGGTTTCCTAGATGAGCAGAAAATAGTCTTCTGTAGCACTTAGTTCTGCTGAAGTTGAATACATGGCAGCTTTTGCTATGACTCAAGAAGTAATTTGGATTCGGAAAATGCCAGATACTGGAAGCTACACCAATATTCTGTGATAATCAAAGTCATATGAAGTTGTCAGAGAATCCAACTTTGCATGGCGATTCAAAACATATTGGCATCAGGTATCACTATGTTTGTGATATGGTGCAGAAGGAAGCAGTGAAGCTTCAGTACATCTCCACTAATGAGAAAGCAATTGATATTCTGACGAAGCCTCTACCCAAAGGAAAGTTCTTGTATTTCAAAGATAAGCTGTGACTTTGTGGAGAATGCCTCTCTGGCTGAGAGGGAGCAATGATCGACCAAGATCATGTTATTATTCCTGTGTCACTTGCCCAATATAGGGACATTATCCTCGTGTCAATGTGACTAGTATAAGAAGAATGATTTGACAGATTAGACAACATCTTGGATAGTCATTCTCTTTGTGTCTTGTACCTTGACTAGTATAGGGAGAATGGTCCAGTGAGCATCTTCTTGTGTCTTGTACTTTGACCAGTATAGGGATATTATCCATGTGTCAAACACATTGACTAGTATGGGAAGATGGACATTTTCCTATGTCAGCACTGACTAGTACTGATCCTGTGTCTAGTACAATGACCAATATAGGAAAATGGGTTTAAAGGCTACTTGGTTAGATAGGAGCCTCCCAATATCTAGCTCAGATTTCATCTTAGAGAGCTTATTGATGGAAATCTTGCATGGATGTGATTAATGTCTCTTTTGTAGACAATGTATGGATATGATTGGTACCATGATTATGAGACACTGGTTGATTGATGTCTCTTGGGGAGACCATGCATGGATATAGACCATGCATGGATATTTTAGTACCATGGTGATTTGGTACTGGATGATTAATGATTCTAGTAATGATGAACTATTAATGATGCTGATCTAATTTTGAATCTTCCTTAAAGAACCTTTCAACTTGTTTGACATCTTGATTGTGATTATGAATACCTCCTTAGCTAAGAGGGAGTGTTGAAATTGTAGCTATGGTCGGTCTTCATAAAATTAATTTTACTCATTAGCACGTTTTTCATATTTTTGTTTTGATCTAAATTGTATTTTTGTAAAGAAGAAAAATATTATTTTATTTGTAATTACAAGTGGCTCCACATGTGCTAAGTCGGGTTTCCTAGAAACTCACTCATTCAGATTAGATCAACCCTTCTAGATGGTCAAGTTGGTATTCCTAGAAAGGAACCCATTCGGATCTCATGATGGCTATATAAAGAGATCTATTTGTCCTCCTTGAAAGTCTATTCGTTTACACACTTCCGTCTTATGTTCTCCTATGTGAAGGGCTACAAAGAAGAGTTCAAGGGAAGATCTGATCTAGTCTGAGTTCTGTGGTTATTGTTGATGATTCAAAGTCTGAGCTCTGTGATACTGTTGGAGGATTCGAAGTCTGAAATCCTGAGGCACTGTAGTCTGATCCTTGTCCAAGATTTCTATTGTCTGAGATTTGCTACTAAACTGAGACCTAGCAAGCTACACTGAGCCTCTTGTTTTGGTTCGAGAAGATTTGTTCTGGTTCAAATTTGTTGACAGTTGAAGGGTGCATCTAGATTAAGATCTAGAGGTGAAATTTGAGCCTTATACTTTGTGGTTCGAAGTAACACAACTGTCCAAGTTCATATTTGCTATTGAATTAAGGTTAGATCGAGATCCTATCCAATATCCGAGAGATCCAAATTTTGATTTATTTCTTTGAGATATGTGGCATATATATTGTTCCGAGTTTTGATCTATTTCTCTGAGATATGTGGCATATATATTAAGTATGAGGGGTTTCCGCGAGGCAGTATATTAGATATCATTTTTGGAATTCAACTGCGTTAATTTAGTCATTCATCTATGACCATTTCCATGAGAGGTAGTCGTAACTGACTAATTTCTCATGATTTTTGAATAGTCCACTTAGCACTCATTGCATCGGGTGATGCTCACAGGGGTGAAGAAGTGGGATTGAAATTAGTGAAATGAATCACATAGCGGCAATCATCACTTCCGGGGCTTGCACCCAGTAACCAGGACTTCTCGGGAGGTCACCCATCCCAGAACTCCTCTGGCTCAAGCGCGCTTAACTGTGGAGTTTTCCCCACAATCAAGCCCGCTTAGCTTGCTACCCCATTTGCAAAACCTTAGCAACTATTGTGCCTCATGAACCATTCAAGAAGAGATCCCTTTACTCTTAGTATTTTAAGTATGAGGGTTTTACGCAGTGCATTATATTAGATATCATTTTTGGGATTCAAATGCGTTAATTTAGTCATTCATCTATGACCATTTCCATGAGAGGTAGTCGTAACTGACTAATTTCTCATGATTTTTGAATAGTCCACTTAGCACTCATTGCATCGGGTGATGCTCACGGGGGTGAAGAAGTGGGATTGAAACTAGTGAAATGAATCACATAGCATCAATCATCACTTCCGGGGCTTGCACTTTTGAGATTAACGAGACTTCCGGGGAGGTCACCCATCCCCGAACTCCCCTTTAGCTCAAAAAGCGCTTAAAGCGTGAGTTTTTCCCCACAATCAAACCCACTTAGCTTGCTACCCAATTTGCAAAACCTTAGCAACTATTGTGCCTCATGAACCATTCAAGAAGAGATCCCTTTACTTTTAGTATTTTAAGTATGAGGGGTTTCCGCAGTGCATTATATTAGATATCATTTTTGGGATTCAACTGCATTAATTTAGTCATTCATCTATGACCATTTCCATGAGAGGTAGTCGTAACTGACTAATTTCTCATGATTTTTGAATAGTCCACTTAGCACTCATTGCATCGGGTGATGCTCACAGGGGTGAAGAAGTGAGATTGAAACTAGTGAAATGCATCACATAGCGTCAATCATCACTTCCAGGGCTTGCACCCGGTAACCAGAACTTCCTAGGAGGTCACCCATCCGAGAACTCCTCTAGCTCAGGAACGCTTAACTGTGGAGTTTTCCCCACAATGAAACCCACTTAGCTTGCTACCCCATTTTCAAAACCTTAGCAACTATTGTGCCTCATGAACCATTCAAGAAAAGATCCCTTTACTCTTAGTATTTTAAGTGAGGGGTTTCCTTGATGCATTATATTAGATATCATTTTTGGGATTCAAGCTTGCGTTAATTTAGTCATTCATCTACCAAATACATTCCCATGAGAGGTAGTCATAACTGACTAATTTCTCATGATTTTGAATAGTCCACTTAGCACTCATTGCATCGGGTGATGCTCACAGGGGTGAAGAAGTGGGATTGAAACTAGTGAAATGAATCACATAGCGTCAATCATCACTTCCGGGGCTTGCACCCGGTAACCAGGACTTCCCGGGAGGTCACCCATCCGAGAACTCCTCTGGCTCAAGCGCGCTTAACTGTGGAGTTTTCCCCACAATCAAGCCCACTTAGCTTGCTACCCCATTTGCAAAACCTTAGCAACTATTGTGCCTCATGAACCATTCAAGAAGAGATCCCTTTACTCTTAGTATTTTAAGTATGAGGGGTTTTCGCAGTGCATTATATTAGATATCATTTTTGGGATTCATGTGCGTTAATTTAGTCATTCATCTATGACCATTTCCATGAGAGGTAGTCGTAATGACTAATTTCTCATGATTTTTGAATAGTCCACTTAGCACTCATTGCATCGGGTGATGCTCACAGGGGTGAAGAAGTGGGATTGAAACTAGTGAAATGAATCACATAGCGGCAATCATCACTTCCGAGGCTTGCACCCGGTAACCAAGACTTCCCGGGAGGTCACCTCATATATGTGTGGCATATATATTGTTATGAGTTTTGATCTATTTCTCTGAGATCCGTGGCATATATATTTGTTTGAGTTCTGATCTATTTCTCTGAGTCTGAGTTCTAAACTATTTCAGGCTTGTGATTAGGCCGGGGTCTGAGGTCACTTCAAATCTGTCTCTAGTTTGAGATTCGAGTCACTTTAGGACTGTGATTTGGTCGAAGTTTTATGCATACTCAAATCTATATCCTATCCGAAGTCCGAGCCTCAGAAGGAAGGGATTCAAGCTCTATTTTTGTGGTATGAAGAGAGAATCAACCTCTCATTTGTGATCTTGTTGGCAGACAAAGACCTTAGCACTTGTGGAAGGCATCTTGATTGATTTGTATTATATGTGTCTTGATGTCTTGTTGAAAGATTTCTCTAAGGAAAAGCTTGTTTGGGTTTTCCCTTGGTCTCTGACCTAATTGTTGGTGCCTCTTGTTATTGTTGTTGGAAATCAATAGAGTTGGCTGTTAAAATGATTTCCCTTATTATGACATTAACTTGTGATGTTTTCATTATTAGTATTAGATTTTATAATTATCTTTTCTTATCATCAAGATTAATGCCAAACACCAAAAGAAGAGAACACGAGATATAGGCACGCTGCCAGGGCAAAACCCCCCTTGAGGGGAAAACCTAGTCACAAATTCTTCCATCAGTAGATTCAAAGATGAGACGACCAAGGCCCTTACAATCTAGATTCGAGACCACCTCCAGCAAGTCACCCTTCTTCCTTTCACTCTGTTAATATCGAATACATCATCGCTGCAATATCTCTGAGGTCATAACAACAATAAACTTCAATTCGGTGGTTGCACCGATCCCACTATACTATAGTTACACCAAGACAATATTGGCAACGAGACTATGGTATGTGATAACATCAAAACGTGGGAGCACCGAACTGTGGTAGACTAGACAATCCACATTTCCTTAACTGTGATAACACCGAGGATATGTCTCACTGAGAACTGAAATTCTCACTGTAATTAGCACGAAAATTGTATCTGAAATTTCACTGAAACTTTCTCTGAGATGCACCGAAACTTCCTTTCTGGGATCATCGAAATTTCTCTGAAATTGCGAGCTCTGAATTGGTGAAATGCGAAGATCCCAGGCTGGTATATATAGTGATTTGTCCATCCTAAATGAGCCAACATGTATTATGAAGAGATGTGTCCTTTAATTGAGCTGACATGTGTTCTTTTGATAATAATTCTTTTGAGGCCAACTTTGAAGAGGCTGTCTTTGATGAGTGGATGACTTAATGGAGGAGTCAAACAATAAATGAATTTGACAATAACCTAAAGCCTACAATGGAGGCTTGACCTTATAATTGACCCAAGCATGAAACCCGTGCTTTAACAAGTCAATTCAAAATAATAATAAAATTCCTTTTCACTTTCTTTTGACAAATATATTATATTTGACTCAAGTACAATAATGAAGACCGAACCTAGTTACATTTTCCAACAATTGTGCACGGTGATCTCTGCTTTCTTATCACTGCTATTAGTTGAATTTCTGAAGTGTAATTATATGATGAAGTTGAACCAATTGAAAGAAGACTTAATATATTCACAAATAATTATCAGTTGTTCAAAAACTTGTTTTTTCAACAGTTAGGAGGACATGATAAACTTTTCAAATTATAAATAATGTCAGAATATCAATCATGTTGCTCTAGTGAAAATAATATTGGGTTTACCTGACTAACTGTATGTGGATTTTCAATGATGGCTTTCTCTACTATTCAAATGCTACCCTCAGTCATCACTTTGTCCAATCATTGGCCATGAACCAACTTTTTTGGTTTAAGTTCCAAGTCAAACTCTTGGATCTTAATGATTAACCTACCCCCCATCTCACTGCATTTAGTCTGCAAGAGTATGTCTGTAACCATGGTGAAAGAACCAAATACTTCCATATGTAGTCCAAATATTTGGCATTCCAAAAGTAACTATAGAAGTATTTGGTTCTTTCACCTTAGTGTATGGTTTTTTTTTCGTGGAGTAAGATATCTCTGCTCCCTTCATTGCCTTGCTCGTGAAAACAATTGGATGCTCCCTTCCGTCCTGATTTTTGTGCAATAACAAAACAACCATAGTAAAATCAGAAGCAAAAGAAAAGACTTGAAAATCCCTACCATAATCAATGCTAAACAAAATGGGAGCCTGGTATAAACTCTGTTTTAGTGTTGCGAAAAACGCGATTTAATGAGTTTTTTCGCTGAAACGATTAAATCGATGATTTTTTCATTTTGAAAAAATCGCAATTTTTTGTATTTTTATTTTTATTTTTTTGTATTTTTTTTAATTTGGCCATTTTTATGATTTATCCCTCGTCGATTTAATCTCGATTGCAATTATCGCAACATTGCTCTGTTTGATACTTCAAAGGCCTTTTTTTGCTTTGCGACTCCATTTCAGATTGCGGTCTTTCTTCATGTTTTTGCTTATTTTGTTCAATCCATTGTTGGTCATGTTTATTGTGTGAAAATTATAAATAGATTCCAGGGTAGGTTCAACCTCTTTTCTGATATTGGACCTTAGGGACCTACTTCAACCTTGTGATTGATTGTGGTGAAGATGATGTTAAAAGTGTGCAAGTGGTAGTCTCTGTTTGACTCTGAATGGAGTCATATCTTTGATAGTCATTTGGTTTTTTATTGCCTTACATGTCCTGATTCAGTTAGCTTCAATTTTGGTTTCTTTTTGTTTATGTTAGATGTTTTAGCCTTGGAATATCCCTTAGGCACTACCCCACTGATTGCACCCTACATGATAATATCAATATACTGTTATGAATAAAATATATATAAAATAATACAAATAATGTAAAACAATAATAATAAAAATAATGTTTAATTAACTAGTAATTAGTTAATGAAGAGGTATGTCCCTAAGGACATGACCGTTGGTGAAGAGGTATCTGCCTAGAGTATATAAGCAGGCCCTCACCCTCATTGTAGTCATCTCACTTATATTCAAATATTCTTGTATACAATTACTTGTCCTACAATGGATGTCTTTGTTTTCGAACTATTTTGAAGATTATTGTTGCGTATACGAACCTTGTTTGTTACATTAGTATCTGTAGGAATTTACAGGGTAAGTTCCGTAGATCAAGAACCAAAGGTCACGCTCACAAACAGATCACAAATCAGTACACCAGTATAATCACGTGGTTACAGTCCACGCCTTGAGCCAACACGGCCACTTCAGGGAATTTATTAATATAAAAAGAAAAGTTACATATGTTTCTCTCATAAACGGTTACTGGACAAATGACCCTCCATGCTCTTTAAATAGAGATCATGGACCAATCGGGTTTAAGCCACGGATCAAGTGCCGTTAATACTGAGGTGAGAGATAACCGTCGGATCACTACAAATCGTGACCGTCGGATTATAAGTTACAAATGTACATGGTAAAGAAACACACTTTACCTAACTCTACACTAGACTAAGTTATTCTTAACTATTTCCTACGTGTCGGAATATCCTAACAGTATCAGAGCATTCCTTTGGGTATATGAACTTTGTTAGTTACATTGGTATCGGAGCGTATCCGAACTTTGTTTGTTACATTGGTATCAGAGCATTCCTCTGAGTATATGAACCTTGTTCGTTATTGTTAGAAAATCAGAAAGGCAAAAAGATTTTCTTTACTATGATAATTACTTATGATTTTTCTTATATTCTTATTAACTTTCTCATGTTTTTCTTTTATCTTAATTCATCAAGCAATTACCAAACCATAGCACGAAGATCAAAGACACCATATGTAGGCAGACAACCAGGGAAAAACCCCACTCTAGGGGAAAAACCCAATCAACAATTCTTCCTTCAATAGTTTCACGAGATGATCCAAGACTCCTTGACCTAGACACAGACTTCCTCCAATCACCAAGCCAACCCTTTCCTGCTTTTGCATATGATAACCTTCTAGCACTATCTTCGACCTAGAATAGCAGCAATAGCTGCAACAACAACACCTCGATGCAGTAGAAACTTCGATCTAGTAGCAGCAACAACTTGGACCTAGCAGTAACTGGCAACAACAACTGAACTTCGACCTAGGTGCAACACTTCGACCTTGAAGTAGGACTTCAGCCTTGAACCAACACTTTGACCTTGAAGCAATATTTTGATATTGTTGCAGTAGCCCAGAAAATCCACACGTGGGAGAGATAGATGCCCTAGAAACTTCAATCCTGTAATTCTCTTTCCTCTACTACAATTTTGTACCCTTCTGCAGCTTCTTCTTGGATATCGAACTTGTGTGAGAATGTATGTCTCAAATGAATCGAACTGCACTGTATATATACCCTTTTCCAGAGTTTGAATTACCTTCTTGTAGGCCGACTTGAACAGGTAAGGGCCAACTTGGTGTGGAGGTGACAAATTACATATTTGACTAAAAAATAATTCTTTTTACATGATTCAAAAGCCCAAGAAGGGTCTTATTAAATGTCCAATGACTCTAATGACTCAATATAAATCCTAGAAGTACTCAATGGGGACATTGACCTAAAACATAATGTCCCAAGGATGAAACCCATGCTTTAATAAGTCGTAATAATCAAATTTTCTTTTTCATTCTTTTGATAAATGCATTTCATTATGATTCAAATACAATTATGAAGACCGAACCTAGTTACATTCTTCAGCACTCCCTCTTAACTAGGGAGGTATTCATAATGACACATACATATACACGTACAAGGAAGATCTCAAAACACATGAACCATTAGGAGTTTAGGCACCGCAACGCCATGGACTAGATTCCTAACCATGGCAATCTATCTAAGTCCTCAAACAATTTAGGCACTCACAGTGCCACAAACTAGATTCTTGACTAGGGAAATATATCCAGGTCCTCAAAAAGTTTAGGCACTCACAGTGCCACGGACTAGATTCTTGACTAGGGAAATCTATCTGGGTGGGACTAAGATGGACTAAAGCTTTCAAATTCTCTAGGTACCATCAAGCTTACTTGCTAAGCTCTATGACCAATGCCACCCTCCCTACTTTGGGATCCGAACATCAACACATAGTGCCGACTAGATGTCCTCCCAGGTAATGTGTATCACACACAAAGCCTCAACACTCCCAATTATTCAAATCGGTAGCAAATCCTCCCTGACCAAACATATCGGTAACAACAAATCTCTCTCGATCAAACTGATTGGTAACAACAAGCATGTAAAACATGCTATCAAACCTTTGAGAGATTTACCTGTACAAACACAACCCCTGCTAGTAACACACTTTCAAATATACACAAGTAAACACAAACCTTCGGGGTCTTTCAGACATCTTGATGTTGCTTCTCACTTTATCACAATAGGACTGAGACTTCCAAATGAATTTTGACAAAATATTCGTCAACCATACAACTTCCTTTCCTACTTCACATGCAACAACATATTCTACATCCAGATCCTGCTTTTCTTCTCCTAGTAGTACCTCAAAATGCATTCTCCAATTTCTTCTTTCCAGGTATCCATTATGACTATAATATGCCCTCCCTCTTAACTAGGGATATTTCTTCTATCTAGGCTCTCTCTTAACTTAGGGAGATCAACTTCCTTTTATGACATTGGAGAATCTTTCATGGATTCCATCCTTCTTATCAAAGTTATCTACACCATGCTTATCAATCAAATCAACTTTACTTACGAATATCTTCACCATATTGAAGATTATGTATGTACACATCTTAGATAGCAAGTACAACTAAATCCGTAGAAGCATGAAGTTAACCTGATCATAATCATACAATAATGGAAGCTTTAGACACTAGATACCTAACCTTAGTTAGGTTCATAATCAACAAGAGACACAAACTTTTATACTTCAAATTCTTGCTCTGGTTTTTGTTACAAACCCTAAATCACATCAGTAGCTCAATCAAGATATCAATCTTGTTATATCTAGGGCTTTATTATCACTTTCAAAAATATGACAAATTCTTCTATAACATATTGGAAACCCTAGAAACAATTCAATCAAGTACAATTCAACCATGCATCTAACAAAGTTAGAATGTGTTAGACTTCTACTAGGATTTAATGCAAACCCTAGATTCCATCTATGAGACACTAAGCCTCAACAATCAAACTAATCATAGCACAATCTCAGGTTTCAACAATATGATCAACCTTTTGTAAACCCCAGACTTACACAGCATCACATTTGAAACAATATCATTATATCCTAGAGTATTAGACTTCTACTAGGGTTTAGTTACAAACCTTAGAACAATCAACAAATAGATCAACACATATACATATCTAGGATCTCATAATCATGCACAAGCATAACATATATCCGAGACACAAAAATGAAATTAGACATATAACAAAATTGATCAGACGGACAAACATACACCTAGGGTTTCATTCCTCAGAGCTCACTCTAGATAATATAAGGGTTTTTCTCATAAACCCTAATTTACCGAAACCTCAAAGGTTTGGGATTTCAGACATCACCATCTAACCCTAAAAGATTAGGGTTTCCATAACCATACCAAAAACTCGAAACATGACATCATCAAATTTTCAAACATCAAAAATAACATTTTCTTAGACTTCATCAATAACCCTAAGTAGGCTAGGGTTTCTCACATTATCATCAACATACCCTTAAGTTAGAGTTTTACAAAGAACCTTTTTAGGGTTCTATAAGAATGATCAAAGATATGAGGAGGGTAGATTTATATAAAGATTAATCACCCGATCAAGAATCTTTATGATTCAAGAGTGCTAGACACAATAATGTTATTAATGTAAAATAGATTACCAAAAAGAATGAACATACTTTTATCATGAAGAGAACAAATATTATAATCTAAGGCATACCTTTGTTTCTTAACAAACCTTGTAATTCCAATGCTTTGTCTTGTGAGGTCTTCTTCATAATCCTTGAGCAGATCAACTGGCTTTCCTAAACAAAGGAAAATATAAAAGAAATGTAATTAGCATCTAGTACAAACATACCTAGAAAAGAAAAAGAAGCAAAATATGAAAAGGTAATACAAGGAGTAAGATACTTTGGAAAATGGTGAGGGCTTCCTCTTAATCCAATCTTGAGGGATACCTATAACTTTATAAAAACAATTCAAAAATGTTTTTCCAAATCATGTTAAACGTATAAAGACTATAAATCAAATTACAAAATGAAAAACAACTAAAACTTGGAGCAGAGGACTTAGTAGTGTAAGTCCCTTATTTCCGATTCTTCTGTTTTGTTCTTCTTTGGAGATCCTTCTTCGACAACATTTGCTTGATCCCTGTTTCTCTTCTTATTCTTAGGATTGTCAGCATAGTCACTTTTATAGTGATTTATTTTGTGACACTGGTAGCATTCTATCTTGGATAGGTCTACCTTCCTTCTTGGCCCTTTAGATTTCTTGAAGTTTCCTTTCTAGTGATGAGCGAACTCAGCATTTGAAACTTTCTTTTCTTCATTCTCTTTGTTGGTTACTAATGAAATTCTCAGCTCTTCTTGACTGCATGCATTCCATAATTCCTCGAATGAAGGAGTTTCTTTCCAACTGTTGATCCCTGAAGCAAAGGCACTCCAAGAGGGTTGGCAATCCCAATAATTCGACAATGACTATCTCTTTTTCAGGTACTATCTCATCTATGGCTTGAATATCATCTCTAATTCTAGCTATCTTTACAAAGAAGGAAGCCACAATGTCATCCTTTATCATTTTCGTGGTCCTTAGTTCATTCTTAAGACTTGCAACTTGACCAATATTCTTGATGGTGAACAATTTTGATAAGGATTCATACATTTCTTGAGTGGAGTCTATGTTGGAAATGTATGGGATAAGGTTATCCTTATTACCATCTACCATTAAGCTCATAGTCAATATCTCCGACTCTCTAAACTTTGCTTTATCTGCATCACTAGATCATTCTATAGGTTTCTTCACTTTTCCTTTAACTAGATCCAGGACTTTATTCTTTTCAAGGATGAGGTCTATCCTTTTCTTCCATGTCCTGTAATTTGATGCTCCTTCTAATTTGTTCTCTCCCCTTTATTGTGTTAGACATTGTTCTTGGAGACGGTAGGCTTCTTTCCTTATATGATCCCCTTTGATGACCCTTATTTAATCTTCCTGTCACTTGAGACTCCTTATTCTCCTGTAAATAGTTCTTTAGGCTGCGTTTTTTCTTCCTCTTCACCTTAACTCTGATACCATGTTAGAAAATTAGAAAGGCAGAAATATTTTCTTTACTATGACAATTACTTGTGATTTTTCTTATATTCTTATTAACTTTCTTGTGTTCTTCTTTTATCTTAGTTCATCAAGCAATTACCAAACCATAGCACGAAGACCAAAGACACCATATGTAGGCGGACAACCAGGGCAAAACCCAATTCTAGGGGAAAAACCTAGTCAACAATTCTTCCTTCAATTGTTTCACGAGATAATCCAAGACTCCTTGACCTAGACACAAACTTCCTCTAATCACCAAGTTAGCCCTTTCCTTCTTCTGCAGATGATAACCTTTCAACACTGTCTTCGACCTAGAATAGCAACAGTAGAGGCAACAACAACACCTCGATGCAGTAGAAACTTCGATCTAGTAGCTGCAACGACTTCGACCTAGTAGTAATTGGCGACAACAACTGAACTTCGACCTAGGTGCAACACTTTGACCTTGAAGCAGTACTTCGACCTTGAAGCAACACTTTGACCTTGAAGCAACACTTTGACCCTGAAGCAGTGTTTCGATATTGTTGTAGTAGCCCAGAAAAGTGGGAGAGATGGATGCCCTAGAAACTTCGATCGTGCAATTCTCCTGTTGGAAATATTGAGAGGGGGGGTGAATCAATATTTCTTTTCAATTGTTATTTTTACTAGTTAGATCACTTATATTTAGAACACAAAATGAACAATAAGAATAAATACTTTTATTAATCTCTTCTTTATAATAAATACAATACAATAGTGTACGGCTCCAACCCTAGATGAAGACACCAATCTTCAATCCTTCCAGGTACCAACCTGTACTTTTCCAAGCACCGACTTGGAATTCACGAGGCTTCGACCTCTAGGGCTCCAACCCTATCTTCTCAAGGCACCAACCTTGTCGCTTTGAGGCACCAACCTCTCTGGTATAGGCTCTGACCTGGTCTCTTGAGGACACCGATCTTCTAGGGCTCCAACCCTATCCTCCAAGGCACCTACCTTGTCTTTTCGAGGCTCCAACCCACTGCAATACTTCGTCAAGATATGTTTGGTAGTAACTCACGACTCCTAATGTCTTCTTCAATGAGCCCTGTCAATCTTCAGCTATCCCTTCACTTAATCTTCACATCACATTATCAATGACAACCTTGTCTTCTCATGAAGGTGTCACCACTGCTCTTCATCGTACCCAAACACAATTTCCAAGGCATGAGGGCTTTAATCATGCTCCAAAGGTGGTCAACAATGCTTAAATTAGGGTTTTCAAAACTATCTTCAAAGTCTGGTTCCAATCTTCACAAAATCTGTCCAAGATTGCTTCAGGTCTACTAAAAAGTCTTTCAAGAAGCTGCTTCTGGCATATAATGAGGTCTTCCAACAAGTTGCTTCAATTTTTCTCTTCATTTGTTCTTAAGGATCTTTTACTCAAATATGTTTGAAGTTGTCACCATTGCATCTTAGTTCAGGAAATTTCAATGAGCATTGGTTCTATGTCGAACTTCTGGTCAGAGAGTTAGATAGATCAACATATGTGTGCTTAAAGAAGAAATGTCATAGGAACAGTCATGGCTAGATAAAAACTGGATCAACGTCAGGCTATTTCATAGGGCCACAATATTTCAAGATACCAATGCGTGTTCCACAATCGTCAAAGATGAAATGTAAGAGATCCCAACCACTTCAAAAGGCTTGCCTTGCAATCATTTTGCGGTTTAGTCTTCGATGTGCACCAAAATAAGAAACAACGACTTTAGTAAATCAAATTCAAAATTCCCACAAGCTCAAAGCCCTTCTTCGATGGTTATGCTAGCTGTAGAGGAGACTTATTATAGAGAGAGGTTTCTACACATGTTTGATGAACATCTGAAACATGAAAAAAATGTGCCTTCGCTTTTTCAGATCTGATAGATGAAGTTCGATCTATTCCATTAGCTCCAACAAATATCGATTCTTGTCTCCTGTAAGTTCACGAGTTGTGAACTTCTTCCTTTACGCTGTTTTCTTATCGAACTTCTGTCTTTTTTCAATCTTCAATGCATCAGATTATATATATATGCATGTTATCCTGGACGTCATAAAGAATTTGACTTGTATTTTGAAAGGTTACGTCTTTTTTAAGTAGAGTGTCATGGTAAGGAGTCGGCGATTAAAAACTGAAGCCGAATTGTATACGTTTATCCAAATTAGTGTAGCCGATATGCAACGTCCAATGTTTTTAGTCGACGTGTATGGTGAAGCGGTGGAGCCGACATGAACTGGTGAAGCGGTTCTAGAGAAATTCTTATAGTGAATATTATAATGCTTCTATGTTTAATAACCATTTCAAAAACTGCATACATATCTTGCTACCACGGTGTGTGGTTACGTCTTTTTTAAGTAGAGTGTCATGGTAAGGAGCCGATGTTTAAAAACTGAAGCCGACTTGTATACGTTTATCCAAATTAGTGTAGCCGATATGCAATGTCCAATGTTTTTAGCAGACGTGTATGGTGAAGCGGTGGAGCCGACATGATCTGGTGAAGCGGTTCTAGAGAAATTCTTATAGTGAATATTATAATGCTTCTATGTTTAATAACCATTTCAAAAACCGCATACGTAGCTTGCTGCCATGGTGTGTGTTGATGTGGATTTGTAAGCTGACAAGGGTGAGTGTGGCGACCCTAGAAATTGCATGCCAAAGAGGTTATGGAACCACACCATTCAATAGAGAGTCAGAATGGTGGTAGCGGCGTTATGCTACAAGCTTTATTACATCTATTATACCATATAAATATAATATTTATATAGTAATTTCTAGTTCTTTCTTCTTAAATCTTTGGTATATTTTTTTGTCGATTTTTTGTCATCTTCCAAATGTTAAGACATCCCTTTTAATGAATTTAGAGCTTGTCATCCAACTTTCTAGGGTTTTCTTAAAATGGAGTCAAGTCTTCTTCAATTTGATTAGAGCATCAATTTGCCTACAATGGTCCCATATTGACATTTACTTAAGTTTTCATGCACATTAGGATTTCATCATATGTTCTAGGAAAGTATCTTTACATGGGCATATGGGCTATCCTAGAATGAATCATGCTAGGTCGTAGGTTTACGGACAATATTGCTAGGGTTTGGGGCAAGGATGCCATCTTGAATGATGCTAGGGTTTTTTGATTGGCACCAAATGTAGGGATCCCTTGTAGGGTATGCACATAGGATTAGGGTTTTCTTTAAGGGAATAGGATTTCATGAAGAATTAGGGCATCCAAGATTAGGGTAACATCAAAACATCACAAGAATATTTGCCATCTTTAATAATGCTATATTGACATCAATGACAACCTTGACGAACGATCTCCCCCTTTGTCATTGATGGCAATATTCTTGCCCTTCCAACATTCTCTCCTCGTTTGACTTCAATGGCAAACAAGGTGCCCAAGTACTCCCTCCGTCAATCTACTTCTTTTCTTCATGAATAGTAGTCCTTCATAGGTATGTTACTCCCCCTGTCATGATGCTCTTCCTTCTGGTAATGTAGTCCATAATAGATGTGTTATGCATTTCTTCATGTGATTAACTAACTCCCCTCGCGTGCATAAACTCCTCTAGCTTAAGAAAGATTGTTGCTTTGTGATCAACTGGAAGACATCTTCAACAAAGATCCGTTGAGAGATATGCCTCATAGCATGATTGTTCATGTGTGACTCATCAAGGGTTGGATCGCTTTTGCAAGATTGGTCAAGAATCGCGAGCTCCACCTAACTGTATGCATCATCTCCTTTTTGGTAGAGTCATCATCAAAAACTTGGAATATCATATCTGCCAAAAAAGTCTTCATCAAATCAACAACATGTGTGGTAGCTTCAGTGTTTAAGAGACTTTTGGATCCAATTTGCTTCATTCTCCATACTTGTGTAACTTTCTTTTCTGGCTTGGTAGTCATGGTTTTAGCTTGTTTAGGGACCCAAGTCAAGTTACAATCACGAGCCATATGCCCAATTTTATGGCAATTGAAGCATTCCATCTTATTTATGAATGAGGATGCATGAGTTCTTCTTGCAAAGTTTCTTCTAGGGAGCTGATGGAGCCCATTATAAATACTTTTGTACCCGGGAGATGGAGATTGTCTTGATGTACTACCAAAGTCATTCTGTCTTGGGATCCTTTGATGATATCCATTTCTTCTTGCATCCTTGATACCTTCTGCAGAGTATTGCCTTGATGTACTTCTAAGGTTATTTTGCCTTAAAAACCTTTGGTCAAATTTATTGCCTCTTGCATTCTTGACACCATCTGCATATCTTTTTGGAGTAGGGTTTCTTCTAATGTTATATTGACTCTTGCCTTTGCTGGAACTGGGAGCATCAACATTTGTTCCAAGATTTTCGACGTCCTTGTTGTTTGAAGCATTAGGCATTGCATCATTCTTGTTTGAAGATTCACCTACATAACCAAGACCCGATTTATCAAGAGGAGATCTTTGATGACTCAAGATGTCATCTAGGGTTTGGGAGCTCTTTATGCTCTTGTTCAGATGATCAACTTCCTTTTTAAGTATATCAATTTTCTTCTTTCATTTTCTTGCATTATTCATCCTTCTTTGATAGATTGATCTCCATTTCTTCCTTCATCTTGGTTGCTTCACATGATTGGGCCTTGAGAAGATTGATCTTTGATTTTAGCGATTTGGCAGGGAGTTAAAATAAATTACGCAACTTAAAAAAAGTTACTGAATTAAAAATCAAATTAAAAAGCTTTAATGTGAAGTTAAAATCTTTTTATTAATATTAGAGTGGAAGTTTAACATATATAAAGGATTATACATAATATATATATATATATATAGAGAGAGAGAGAGAGAGAGGGGGGGGGGGGTAATAACTATATATATTAAAGTTTCTTTTATATATAAAGGAGAATTAAATAGATTTTTCCAATTCAAGATTTTAAAAGAGTTTGAAGAATTAATAAAGTTTTCAAGCTTAAAAAAAAGGGTGATTTAAACAAAAAAACTAATTCCATTTGGACAAGCAAAATGAAATCATTCACTTACGAGAAAGGAATAGAGATTACTTCAAAAATGAAGGAAGGGCGATTTTCCTATTAGGGTATTTTAATCACACATCACAAATTAATTACATTAAAAGGGACCATCCAAGGGAAAAAAGTTATTATCGCTATTAGTACAAGTGGCGAGAAAAAATACATCAATGTTAATTTGGCGAATCAACTATTAATTCCAGAGTCAAGCACAGGAGAAAGAAAAAATATTCTTGGCGAAAAAGAGTATGAAATTAATGATTTACAAGTAATAATTGACCACTATGAATGCATCTCTCAATTCTGTGCCGTAAGTATATTTAACCCAAAGGTTGACATAATTTTTGGTCAACCATGTTTAAAATAATTTGGTACATTCATGTTAAACATAGCAAAACAGATTTTAATGTTTCTTTATAAGAAAAAGATGATCACCTTCCTTCTAGGACATGACAATGAAGTCAACACTGATAATGCCTTCATCAAAAGAATTTAAGGATATTTCAAAATTGATACTACAAGAGAATAAAAAAAACAATGTTAAAAAAACAAAAGGAGCTTGAAGAAGTCATATATAACAAAAACGAATAAATTCACTCTTGAAGGATCATAATCAGAAACTACTTGCGCAAGTCAAAAAGTGTAGAACTAAGAAGCACAAATTAGAACAAGAAAAGGAAGGTTCTGAGAAGAAACTCAATGCAAGTCTATCAGAGAAAGAAGAAGAAAAATTGAGCATAAAAGACCTTAATGCAAGGTTATTAGAACAAATCAAAAGTTTAAAAGATGAGGAGGGTACTAAGAATAAAGTCAACAATCCAGAAAGCGAAGAGCTTTTATGTCTAAGGAATCATAACCAAAACTTTTTTATGCAAATAAAGAAGCTTAAAAGTGACAAGAAGTCACTAAATGACAAGTTAGAACAACTTACTCAAGAAGAAGTATTGAAGTCTCCAGTCGTAACAATCCAAGTTGAAAATAAAGGAACAAATACTGACCCAGTCAATATCACAACTCAAGGTGATGAGAAACCAATATAAGCTAAAACCTATTCAGATATTGCAGTTCAAACAATGGAAATTCCAAGTGATGATTCAATAGCCAACTCAACAACAACATTACCTGAAGTAAATTAGGAAATTGCCGCACACATGATAAAGTGAAGTCCAACGAAAAGAACTCTTTATCGACATACAAATCATCAGGTCAAACTTCTTAATCAATTTACATATCAATATCACTTAGAACATAAACAACAAATTTATGTTCCAAGGAATACAAAAGTTTGCAGAATCCAGTCCTATGATAACAATTCATTACAAATTTCCAGTGATCGGAATATTCCACAAAAGATTAATCTAGGATGGTTAGATCCATTCTTAATCTGACAATTTTATTTATCACTCAAAGGATCATATCGTCTTGTATCAATGAAGATGACAATTCTGAGACGAGATGACTGGAACGAACAAAGTTCGTTCTTCAAGTTAATTACTCTAGAAGACTTGGAATATGTAGATCTCCATTTAGGATACATGAATATATATTAAAATGTATGGATGAGAATGATGATTACAATTGAGAGTGAGGGGCCTGCTTATATACTAGGCAGGTGCCTCTTCATTGTTAATCAAGGTTGTCATTGATGTCAATATGGCATTGACTGAGATGTCAATATTCTTGAGATGTCTAGTTCCAGATGATGATGCCATGACTCTTGGTTGATACCATCAATGAAGATGTCTATGATCTAGATGTCAAGTCACAAAGAAGTCAAACCACTAATGAAGGAAGCCCTAAGAAGTACTTGATCTAATGTTGCATGCACTTGATGATCTAGACCTTAATCTATGATGACATGAAAGATCTCATTTGATGGTTGGAAGACTATCTTACTATCTTGGACTTTTCCTAATGATGAAGTTGCCTATGTCATGTCACTACACTATGACATGAATGCATGATGACACTATGATGAATCACTTGGTGACATAAGATGACATGGAGGACCTCATGATGACATGGAAATATAATATAAAAACATAGTTGGAGTCATAACAATGAAGAAGGCCTAATGACCTCTTGCTGTCCCAATCACTTTCTGCACATGAATAAAAATAAATTTTGTCACCTTGGAGGCAGCATATCACAATGAGACCTAGACCATCTGAAAGAGGACTTTTTCCTCTTTCCAACGAGCCTTTACTTGCCCCAAAACTCCTAACGGTTGATGAGATATGGAATTTTTTAAGTAAAAAAAAATTAACCTGAACAGTGAGCCGACCTATACTTGTCCTTCATGTCCGCCTACCTCCAGAAAGACATGTCCATTCATTTTAACGTCAAACCAATATTAATATGAGTTTGGATACCTCATTTTAGCACAAAAATTTCGGTGAAGAACATCTGAAAAAAAACAGAACAGCGAGGAGAGGAGGACTTAAGAGCTATTTGTTTGGGTTAAAATCTGAAATTTAACTTCTATAATCTCGGACCTGTTGCAGCACTATATTGACAACCCTGTGGTGGATACCTTCAGCTCAGACAAGACCTGTAACAACTCCTTTGGACAGTTTACATTGCTGTGAACCAGATCTCAGATTTAGTAACAGCTTGAAGGTGAAAGCCCAGTCACAGCAGCAGAATCTTGGACCTGTGTTGTGGAAGATTGGAGTATATTACAGTCACATCTAAAAGGTCATATTGCTGTTTAAAGCGTGTAAGTGCTCAACATTATCACCTCAGTCCTAACCTCCAGCAGAAGACCGAAGTTACAATGTTTCAAACTCAGACAGTCATCCTTCCAGTTCAGAATAGTGTTGCAAGTCTCGGTGATAATACATCTCTGGAAGGCTCAGGTATACATCTGTGGTGGTTCCACACCTCTGATAGTGACAGTCTTCTATATTATTTCAGAACAGTAATAAGGAGCATACTTGGAGGTTTGGACAAAGAACTTGAAGCTTGGTTTGCTGACCTATAAGGGCTCAACACTCGTGCATCAAAACTTTAGCAAAGAACCTGTGGCATAGCTCTCTATTGCAGGAATTAAGGAGCACTCATTGAAGTACTATTTGAGAGCAGCCTTGAAAAGCACCATTGGAGTCAGTACTGGAAAACATCTTGAAGTACTATTAAAGGGTGTCTTGAAAGCATCTTAGTCAGTTATCTTGTGAAGCAAATCTATAGACGCCTCCAAGCAAGCATCATTGAAGAAATTTCCTTGGAGCCTTGCCAGCCTATTTGGAGTAAGACCTTGGCGTGAGATTATTGAAGACAATTGGAAGCTTAATAGAAGCTCACCTTAGAGTCTTGTAGAGAAGTTGGAGCTCATCTTGAGCATACCTTGGAGAGTCATCTAGTAGCCTATTGGAGACATCATTGGAGACCATGACGCATTATTGATGTCATCATGAGGTAACTTGGAGAAATTGTTTGGGTACGATGAAGAGTAGCGGTGACACCTTCTAAGAAGAAAAGGTTGTCATTGATGATGTGACATGGAGACTAAGTGTGACAAGGCTCGTTGAAGAAGACTTTGGGAGTCGTGAAGAATAATAGAACATATTTTGATGAAGTGAAGTTGAGGGTTGGAACCTATAGAGACAAGGTCGGTGCCTTGGAAGATAGGGTTGGAGCCCTAGAGGATTGGAGTCCTCAAGAAACTAGGTCGGAGCTTGTACCAGAAATAGGGTTTGAGCCCTAGAGGTTGGTGCCTCAAATTGACAAGGTTGGAGCCTTGGAAAGACCAAGTTGGTGCTTGGCACAATACAGGTTGGAGCCTGGAAGATTGAAGTCTTCATCTAGGGTTGGAGCCCTATATCATTATTGTACTTTACTTATTGTAAAAAGGAAATTAATAAAATTATCTATTCCATCATTGTTCATTTTGTGTTCTAAATATAAGTGATCTAACTGGTAAAATTAACAATTGAAAAGAAATACTGATTCACCCCCCTCTCAGTATTTCCAACAGTTCCAAGGAATACAAAAGTTTGCAGAATCCAGTCCTATGATAACAATTCATTACAAATTTCCAGTGATCGAAATATTCCACAAGAGATTAATCTAGGATGGTTAGATCCATTCTTAATCTGACAATTTTATTTATCACTCAAAGGATCATATTGTCTTGTATCAATGAAGATGACAATTCTGAGACGAGATGACTGGAATGAACTAAGTTCGTTCTTCAAGTTAATTACTCTAGAAGACTTGGAATATGTAGATCTCCATTTAGGATACATGAATATATATTAAAATGTATGAATGAGAATGATGATTACAATTGAGAGTGAGGGGCCTGCTTATATACTAAGTAGGTGCCTCTTCATGGAAGGTCATTTCCCATTTAGACATGCCTCTTCAACACTAATTACTAATTAACTAATCATTACAATTATTACAATTATCATCATTATTTATATTTACTATATTTTATTCATAACATTCCCTTCCCCTTCAAAAAGCTTTGTCCTCAAAGCTTAGTGATGAAAAGGCTTGATCTCTTTCTCTGTTTCGAATGTTTTATAGTATCGAAATTGTCATCTTCATCGATACAAGACAATATGATCCTCTAAGTGATAGACAAAAATGTCGCACTGAGAAGGGATCAAACCATCCTAAATTAATCTTTTGTGGAATCTTGCGATGACTGGAAACTTATGATGAATTGTTATCACATGAATGGGTTGCACTGACATTAGTATTCTTCGAAACATTAATTTTTTGTTTTTGTTCTAAATACGTAACTTGATTGAGTTGTCTACTCTCGTGATTCGGATGTCGATAAGGAATTCTAGTGATTTGATTTTTCCTTTTCTTGTTTGTGTCGTTTTCTTGATTTATTTGAAGTGCCTGATTTCCTTTAGTTATGAAAGTTGAATGGTTAATTTTTGGATCTTCACTTGAATCTTTTGTTACTGGAACTGCAACTTTTGAGTACATCTTTACTTCAACTAGTTTGTCCTCTTCTTGCGTTGTGATATTGATTGAATTGGTATTTGTTGTCTTTTCGTCAACTTGAATTTCTACATTTGATGCTTCCTTCTCGATAAGATGTGGTACCTTGTTTTCTAATGACTTCTTGTCCTTAAGCTTCTTAATTTGTGTCAATAATTTTTCACTATGGTCTTTAAGCTGAGAAACTTCTTCATTTTTTTCATTGTTGATCTTGTCAATTTCTCTTTGCATATTTTGTAGTACTTTTTTTCCTTATTGAAAAATTAGTTTTGAAATATCTTGTATGTCTTCTGACATTACTGAATTTGGTTTCAGTGTAGCACCCTGGAGTGTTATTTTCTTCTTCCTGTAGGAAAATGTTAAAAACTTCTTTTAAGTATTCAGGATGAAGGAACCTAGGGTTTCCATGAATGGCGAACCCAAAATAATGTCACCTTGATTGCTCCATAGGGTTTGAACTTGGTATTGCGATATAAATGTCTAATCCTCAATGTTTAACTGTAAATTGGTTATGTCATATTTTTTGTTGCCAAAACAGTCTGATTTTTCGATGATATTTGACTTTGGAATCACTAATTTGTTTGCGATTTTAGGGGTTATATAATTTTCATCTTCGGCAGGTGAGATAGCAATAGTGACATCTTTTCCCACAATAGACCCTTTAATTATAAGTAGCACTGAAGCATAATTACGTGAAGTTTCCAGAAATCTTCCTTCCTTCAATTCCGAATTAGACTCCATTATGCATTCCCCAATAATTTAGTGCACTTTAATTAAGGATTTTACTTCTCAAGATCCGTTGTAAATAACCAATAATATTCAATTTAATCTTCACTTGGACCCTTTTATAATTGTTGATTGTTAAGCTTTACACTTTGTAAATTTTTTTTTTCTAATATCTCCCTCTTTAGTGATATAATAATATATATCGGACTTTTTAATCAACGTGAAAAAGTATCACTCTCTTATATATATATATATATATATATATATATATATATATACAAATTTTAAACAACTTCGTTTTATAAAATATACCCTTTATTATCCTTCCTTCTTTGTTTTGTTTATAGATTTGCCTCAACTAGTCACGATTTTAAGGTGATATGGTGATCCCTTCATAAAAATATAAATTTTATAGAGTTTATAAATATAACTTTATTTATAAAGTTTATTAATATAAAGTTATAATTCTTGACTCGTTGTGACTCTTGGGAGGTGGTGATGGCGAATGGATATGGACGGAGAAGTGGACGCAATCGCTTAAACACTTGTGGCCAGTGTTGATTACAGGGACTCCAACTATGGTGAAGCGACTCGAATGGGACGGAGCAGATAGATGAATGCGGTCGAGGCGACAAGTGTGGTTAGGGCAACAGGTGCTACTGCAGATCGATGATGATAATGAGCGTGCTTACAGTGATGTTAGCAAGCAAAGGGTCAAACAAAGTCGCAGGTTGAGAATCGGTGGACGAATTGATTGGTGATTGTGTGTTGTCTGGTTGACAATGGTTACTTCTATGTTGCTTGCAGATGTGGCTATGAAAAACGACTATAATGGCTGAAATTGATCGGTGGTGGTTGCAACGAGTATGGGCGTGGCTTGGCTTTGTTCGTGCTTGAAAGCTGTAGCAGCCGTGGCTTTTGCTTTGGTGGCGTGGTTGTGTTGATGCTCGAAGGCTACAACAGGCGTGGTCCGGTCGGCTCACGTTGTTTGTGTGTTTTGTTTTTTTTTTAAATTTATTTATTATTATTATTATTTTTTGACTTATATATATTTTTTTCAATATAATTTCTGTTTAATATATATTTTTTGAAATCTTTTTATTTTTTAAAATATTTTAATAGATATAATCTCTTTTTTTATTATTATTTTTTTGATGTTTTTTTCTTCTTCTTTACAAATGGCCAAAGCCTCTGACGAACTCAGCTATGGAGAAACTCCAAAAGTTTGTAGCGAAACACTTTAATGGCAATGAAGTTGACGAATTTTGATGGTCAAAGGCCAGGATCTGAGAACGTGCTTTGTGCAGCGGTTGAGCGACTAGAGGATCGAACGGCTCTGATACCAAATGGAATGAACAAAGTTCGTTCTTCAAGTTAAATACTCCAGAAGACATGGAATATGTAGATCTCCATATAGGATACAAGAATATATATTAAAATGTATGAATGAGAATGATGATTACAATTGAGAGTGAGGGGCTTGCTTATATACTAGGTAGGTGCCTCTTCATGGAATGTCATGTCCCATTTAGACATGCTTCTTCAACACTAATTGCTAATTAACTAATCATTATTACAATTATCCTCATTATTTATATTTACTATATTTTATTCATAACAAAGACATTCAAAACAGAAAAAGAGATCAAGCCTTTTCATCTGTAAGCTTCGAAGAAAAAACTTTTTGAAGAGGAAAGCAATTTTATGAACAATATATATATATATATATATATAATATTACAAATAATGTAGAACAATAAAATCATAAATAATGATTAAATAACTAGTAATTAGTTAATGAAGAGGTATGTCCTTAAGGACATGACTATTGGTGAAGAGGTATCTGCCCAGTGCCTAGGGTATATAAGTAGACCCTCACCCTCATTGTAATCATCTCACTTATATTCAAATATTCTTATATAGAATTACTTTCTTCAATGAATTTCTTTGTCTTCAAAGTATTCTGAAGATTATTGTTGCGTATACGAACCTTGTTCGTTACATTGGTATCAAAGCATTTATCTGAGTATACAAACTTTGTTTGTTACATTTGTATCAAAGCATAACCGAACTTTGTTTGTTACATATGCCTACAAGTCCCATTCATTGCTTGGTAAATTAGTGATATAATAAAATTTCAATTTCCATTTCAAGTTCTATTGATGATCAAAACTTACCTCGGGTTAGGATTTAGGATCCACATTGCTAATTTCCTTCAACCCGTTGTTGGTCATGATTATTGTGTGAAAATTAGAAATAAACTTCAAAGGAGCTTCCACCTCCTTTCTGATGTTGGACCTTAGGAACCTACCTCAACCTTGTGATTGACTGTGGTGGAGTTGATGTTAAAAAGGTGCCGAGTGTTGATATATGGTTGACTTTGAATGAAGTTATGTCCTTATATGCATTTAGTTCATTGTTGCCCTAGATTCTCTGATTTGGTTAGCTTTGGGCAAACGCAATTTATGTGGGGGTGGATGTTTTCATGGCATACACTGTTTTTTTCGTTATATGTCAGTACTTATTGATTTTTTGTCTCTAAAAGATACATGCAATCTAAAATCCTTTGAATATAGCATTTGGGTATGTTCTCTAACTTGTAGCTACTTCCTAGTGTTATATTAATATATGGGTGTCTTTGATGGGTTTCCTTTAAGTTAAGAGGGTAGTAAAATTTGACTGTCTTAAGTTTAGTGACTTAATCTTCTTATCTAATTAAATGCATTCAGAAGGCATTTAGTGGTAAAGACTCGTACGATAAACTTCATATATTCAATAGGCTCAACTTTCCTGTTTTGATTCTTGTATTTGTTCATTTCCTCTTACATATTCTACTGTTAGAAAAAGTTATCAAAACCTCGGGTTTATTGATGATTTTTAATACATGCTATACAGTCATATTTGCCTCTGAATGTCAAGGGCTGATAAGGTCATAGCTGAATGGATCTTATGATTTTTTGTTAGGACAACAAAAATCACTGTTTTCTATATGTCCATTTCAATTAAGTGTTGTTTGGTTGTCCGTTGTACGTTATTACTGATGACAGATAACATGTTTCTTATTGCAGAAAACTTCCGGGCTCTTTGCACAGGTAAGTATGACACAGTGCTTTGTCAATCCATTTTTAGCATTTATAAATTCTGCATTAATTACAGAGTAGTCTTGTTATATGAATTATGGGACATAATTTTCAATGTTTAAGGGATTCATTAAGCCCTGTTTATTACAGGTGAGAAAGGGAAAGGAACCACTGCAAAAGATCTGCATTATAAGGGAACTCCTTTTCATCGTATCATACCTGGTTTCATGATTCAAGGTGGAGACATAGTATTTGGAGACGGTAGGGGTAGTGAGTCAATTTATGGAGGCACATTTCCTGATGAAAATTTCAAGCTGAAGCATTACAGTGCAGGTCAGTAAACCGTTTCTATCTCTTGTTCCACCTTACCTTTCTTCATAATTTAGAAGTTATATTAAATTTTGTCACATGCATATTTTTGTCTCTTTTGTAGTTCATAAATGCATATATTCAAGGTGACTTACTCCTTGACTACTTGGATAGTTTAACAAGGTTTTAACAGTAACTAAATTGTAAGAGCATATGTGTACAGTGAAAAGATTGGAAGGAAAGCAAATGTGCTGACCCTCAACTATGTGACTTAAAAGTGAAATGCTTTATAAGGTTGTAATGGATGGGATGTATACTGAATTTTATCTAGACACATTTTATCTTTGCAATACAAGATTTCGTGTTAGTGTTATTCCTACAAAGATACCAACACAGGCAAGATTACAGGAACTGATTTGTTTATTTGGAGTATGCCTGGGGTGTAGCATTTGCTTTAATATTGTTTTCTGACAATATTGGATGGGATGTATACTGAATTTTATCTAGACACATTTTATCTTTGCAATACAAGATTTCATGGTAGTGTTTTTCCTACAAAGATACCAACACAGGCAAGATTACAGGAACTGATTTGTTTTATTTGGAGTACGCCTCGGGTGTAGCATTTGCTTTAATATTGTTTTCTGACCATATTGGCAGCATATGTTTTGAGCAATCAGTGAATCACCTAAATGCTACAAAACCCAATTTTGAAAATTATGCACCGCCTTCATATTGCGGGAAAAATATACAGTTGAAAGGTTGCTGGAATTGATTCGTTCAATTAGAATACTTCTGGGGTGTCTGTAATTATGGATGGTTGGACTCATAGTCACCTGGTTCATGTTCAAATTCGACGACATTGTAATTAGGAAAAAATTCACCCAGGCATAAAACATTTGGTAGGTTCGAAAGGGGAAATTTTAGTTAGTTATATATAAATATATAAACACAATATATATATATATATATATATATATATATATATATATATATAAGATTTAAAATATATAAGTTTTAAATTTTATAGCCTATATAACCATCTGATATATGTAAGGATTTTCGTATCAATATATATTAATATATACATATTTTCTATATAGAGGAACCAGAGTAAGTTTCCTAGGAGAGATAATAGTGCTGCAAAAAAGATAATCCTTGAATCTCTTGGTGTTTCAGACCTCATTCGCTGCAGGTGGTGTCTTTGAGTCACTTGTGAGTCAAATGCAGAACTAAGAATGTTGTGTGACTGTCTCGTAGATAGTTGCGTTGAGACAATCACATCACTGGAGAGTTGAACATCGCCAGATTGTCAAGCATGGCAAGTGCTTCCTGCTAAGAGCACTGTGGTGAGACCGATAATTGAGATTCAGGATAGGTGTGGGTAATAGATGTTTTGAAGTATTTGTAGAGTGTCAGGTCAGAGAAAAGTGAAGCAGTGGGCAACTTAATAAGTTAGGACTTAGTACTTGGGTTTTCTTTTCATTTCTTTTTTTAATAAATATTTTTAATTGAACAAATTTAATGAAAATAACGACCTTGTAGTAATAAGTTCGTACAACAATTCATACTAATTTGTCTGGCTGAACTTGTTTGTTGAATTTGATTGAATTTCAACTGCACTTTGAAATTCAGTGAATATTGAGTTTCACGCTTCAATTGCAGTAAGCTCTATTATTAAGGTTGGATTGATACAATGAATAGGCCATTGTGAACTAGATGGTCATCTAAGTAACCAGATACTCCTAAAATGCCCTCGTATCCCCGAATCCCCGTGTCGGACACCTCTACGTATCGGATTCGGCCCCAATTCGAAGGACACGGCGTATCCGTACAGGGTACGGTCGGGATATGGCGTATCCGAAAAGGGACACGTCGTATCTCGACCGTACCCCGTCGGATACGCCCGCGGGTTCAATAAAACATTGTTTTTTTATTATAAAGGGGGGCTTTTGCTCATTGTTTTTCACCAATTGAGGAGGATTTTTCAGGAGAGGGCATCAAGCCTATGGCCCTAGTATTTATATATGATTCATGGTAATCTTCATTTTCATCCTTTTACTTAAATTTTTAACATTACCATGAAATGACTCAGGATGTTTGAGCGTGGTTCCGACCTCATTGGATTTCATTTGGAGAAAGTAGAATTTTAGATCTCATTCAAAATCTAGCAGACTTATCAGTTTTTCAGGATTTCAGGATTGGGCTATTGCAATGTTTCCATCGAATTTTGTCATGTATTAGGGTATGGAACTCGTATTTAATCAAGAGCACCAATCCATTTGGCAGTGTTCTTATGTAACACATTTTGATTATGATGACTTAATGAAAAAACTACAGTGTCTTACTATCTTCAATCTTGTCTTTTTGAGTAAATTTGACGATTGTATCATGTATGGTGTATCAATGTATCATTGTAATTTGTATTATAGTATCAATGATGATGTATGACTCATGAGTATCTAATATCTATGTTTGAATCAATGAATTTTGTATGAATTTGTGCAAAAAATATCTAATTTTTAATATATTAATATATATATATATTTTAAAATATATATATATATATTTTTAATAAAATAATATATAACGTAACGTATCCCAGAAGTATCCTGTTCCGGGGTCACCGTACCCGTATCCGATACTTCGAATCCCCGTATCCTCGTATCCCCGTATCAGGTGACTTAGATGGTCATGTATTTTCAGGGCCATATTTCTTGAGTAGTTGATGCTTTGAGATAGATGAACAAAAAACAGGCAGTTTGACAGTATTACATAAGTGATTGAGCATGTGGTCTCAGATAATGTGGCTTTCTGATATGGATGTGCTAATGATGAGTGATGGTTATGAGGGAAAATTCCACGTGTTAGGCAGTTGGACTAGAATGACACACAGTTGTTTAACAGTGAACACTATCACGGAAATGCTTATTAGCAGGGTGGACAAGTACTATACTCACTTGCATTCTTTAGCATATGCTTTGAACTCTAAGTAAAATGATGATACTTATTGAGTTAATTTGAGGGTGAAAGGATGCTTCTAAACAAAGTTAACGCCACAGTTGATAGATTCAGAGCAATATTTGTCAAACTACGTTTTGATCTAAGCGAGGCCTTGTTGCTCCATAATCAGTTTTCCATGTTTATCAATAGTATCTAGACATCTGGAAGTGTCCAAGCCAATGCTGACAGGGTTGTTTCAAACGGCCAATCTCGTGGTGTTCATATTATGAATCTAATGATAATGAGTTGCAAACATTAGTAGTTTCAGTTCTTTCACAAGTTGCCAGCGCTTTCACTGCTGAGGGAAATGGGAAGACTTATGGGTTTATTCATCTGCGAAGAGAGATAGGTTGGCATCAACAATGAAAAAATATCTTGTATACATTCATAGAAACACGAGGGGCATTCAAATTTGTGGGATGCATGTTTGTAATTTTCACAAACAATAGCAGAGAATTCACAACTACATCTGAGAGAAAGCATTTGAATAGTCTTTGATTCAATATTCGAAAACCTTTTGAGTACATGAGGGAATGGCTGTTCACCTTGTTTTCTCATGTGGGTTGCATGTTTGTAATTTGTATAAAACAATAGCTGGGAATTCACAACAATATCTGAGAAAGAAACCATTTGAATATCCTCTTATTCATTATTTGAAAATCCTTTTGAGTACATGAGGGAGTGACTGTGCTACCCACCACTAGTGGGTGACCCCTATAGGAGAATTTTTCTCCAAGATTTGTCTTCTGCTGGCAGCCAGCAGCCCCTTGTGGCCACTAGATAGTTCGATGTGCCACCATTTTCCACCACCTGAGCTAGCCGTTATGTGCCCTTGCCCATTTGTTATGATTGTATGTTTGAAGGTGGGCCTTCCAACCTCGAAGGTATGGCTTTTCATTATGTAATTGGGTGTTTATGCTTGCTTTTCTTGGACACATTTGAACGTGGATTAGTGGGGGGGTTCGGGGGAAAGAATGGGCTTGGATTGTACTCTTGTTCCCTTGTTCCAACTTGGTGGTTAATCTTGTATCCTAGTTTTGTGGGATTCGTCTATTGGCCACTAGCTTTAGGAGTGGCACTACATATGAAACCTTGATTTTGGTTGTGTGGTTCTGCTTCCAGATACCATATATCTCAGTCCCCTCCGCTCATTACAACTGCTTTTCACACTTTTCCCATCTAGGTCCACATTTGTCCATTGGGTCCACAAGGACTTAGCCTCCCCCTTGTTGGTAAGTGTAACTAGGATTGGTCTTCATATTGACTATGTTATTATGAATTTATAAAGAAGACAAAGATAATAAAATATATTTTTGGTATGCTTGTCTGATGGGTTTCATGAGCAAGGCTTTATTTTAGGTCAAAGGACTTCTTCTTGATGTCCTTTAAGGATTTGTCTTCTAGTTATAAATGTATTAAAAGGTCATGCTTATGTTGAGTCAAAGTCACTATTGTATGCCTCAATATCTTGTCACATAATCCTTCTGATATGGCTCAAGTTCAACGTTGAAGACACTACTCAAGTCGGCTCAGAAGCAACCCCTTAAGTCGGCTCAAAAGTAGTCCCTCATGTCAGCTCAGAAAGGGACATGCCTTGTATATATATAAGGTAAGACTGCGGGTCATTTGCAACAAGAAACTTCGGATCTGTCTGAAGAAAAATATGCGGATGCCATTGAGATAAAACAACGTGAAGAAGTCTGAGTTCTTCAGTGATATGGATTAGAAGGAGGTGCAATGATAGGGCTGCGGAAGAGCTGAAGATGAGTGCGGAATCCGGATAAGTCTGAGATAAAACAATCAGGAGAAGTCTGAGTTTTAGGATTATCTTCAAGTATAAAAGTTGTGGATTATAATCAAGAGGAGCAGGGTTATACAGCGAGGTAGAATAAGGTTATAGTAAGATCTACTTTCAACATAAAAGAAGGACTGTGAAAATACATAAGACTATCACAGAGTATAACAAAAGGATTGTGTATAAGGACATATTCATGATTGTCGTATAAAAGGAAAATCAAGGTAAGCATACACAAGGTGAAACATACACAGTACCGATATCAATGAAAGGAATTCATATATCCAGAGAAGAAAGAAGATAAGTAGAGACCGAGATCTTTAGTGTTAGTGCTGGAAGGTGCAAGAAAGAAGGATTAACTCACGGAGTCAGTGAAGAAGCAGTGACAAGGTATTGGAGACATACATAGGTCAAGCTTCTGTGTCATGGTCATGGTACTTGTCAACTGAAAGTCTATAAGAAGAATTTCTTGTGGGTTTTCCTCTCCAAGAGGGAGAGGTTTTGGCCTTGGCTTGAAAAGCCTAAATCTGTGTCTCTTGTGTTTTTTCCATTTGGTAATTGACTTGATGAAAGACATAATAAGCTAAGAAGAGAAGACCTAAGTATAAAGAGTAAGCTCACAAGTAATTATCAAGAAGAGAATTTAAATTAATCACCCCCCCTACCAAATTCTCAACATGGTATCAGAGCTAAGGTGCTAAAGGAAGGGCTACTTAGCAAAGAAGACACTCAAGGAAGGAAAGATCAAAGTTTGGGTTATAAGATTAGATCAATTTGCAAGGAAGATTCTTCATAGGATCCACTAATTAAAATAATAATCTTTGCCATCAAAGATTTATATTCAAGACATTGTTGGAAGAGACATCATCTCTTTGGAAAACATCCTTTATCATGAAGGATTCAAGAATTCCTTCATTGGAGAACTCAATCTAAGAAGGAGTTCCTATCTCCATCATCATCAAAGAAGCTGCTAGGAGGAGGAAGTCATCCTACTCAAGTAAGTATCTATGATCTTATCTAAATCTGTCAAAATGACTTATTGCAAAGAAAGAAACAAATTGGTTGGGTCATCAAACTTTAGTGCATGGAAGAAGAGGACAGATTTGAATATAATTAAAGACAAAGTTGTGGGCTACATTGAAGGATCTACAATTCACCCCTCAAAAGAAGATGCTACAGCTCATGCCAAACACATGAAAGGAGAAATTGAAGCTTAGAGGATTCTAATAGAATCCATTAAGGACTCATTCATACCCTATGTATCAAATTGAAAACTGCAAAAGAAATATATGAGAAATTGGTGGAGCTATTCTTTGTGGGTATTGCAGGGGATGCAATCTCTCTGAGACAAGAACTATACAAGATGAAATTATCAAGAGAGGAAGGAATCACTTCATATTTTATGAGGATTTATGAAATAAGAGACCAACTGTAGGAATTGGGAGAAGTAATGTCTGATAATTAATTGACTACAGTGGTGCTGAATGCTTTACCAGAAGAATGGGGAAACTTCACTTCAAGTTTATATGGAAAGAAAGAAGCAACACCATTCCACGATCTATGGTCTCTATGTAAAATAGAGGAAACAAGATTGAAAGCCAAGGTTGATATAGGATCAAGTGAAGGGAATCAAGCCTTTGCATCCATGTCTAGGAAGAAAGGAAGATTCGGAAAATTTGGTCCTCAGAATAAAAGAAGAAATATGGACAAAGTACGATGCTTTGGATGTAACGATTTTGGGCATCATAAACGAGGTTGTTCTAAATCTGGAAAGGACAAGAGGAAAAAAGAAGAAGCCCATGTCACTGATATAAAGGAAGAACCTGATACAAAGAAATCTAAGAAAGAAGAAGCGAAAGATCTCTACTATGATTGAGATCATCTTTCTATTTAAGTGATTTTTGTTGTGTGTAAAATAGTATGATAAGAAGCAATGTATATTAAAAGCATCATGATAGAAGTATGGGAGGAGCACTTGAAGAAGGAGATCCTGGAAACCTCACTGATAACAAAATTGATGGAAGGCAGTCATCGAGATTAAGGGTCATCATTCAATAATCAATATGAAAATAGGTGCTGACATTTTCTAATGGAGTTCTCTATGGATTCACTGGTTAGAAAGAGAGCATAAAGGTTTCATCAAGAATTCTATGCTACAAAATTATGGGATTAGGATGTGATGACATATTGTTGAGGAGGTAAATCCCCTCTGCGGACATAGGCGATCCCTACTAGCCCAGCAGGGGTCTAGCAACAAACAAACAATGCTATGACGCAAGCTCCTAGTTACGAATGAAAGACTTGGGATAAGAGCCTACCTGGATTCCAACGCTAGATCTGAAGAAGAGACGTCCCCGTCCTTCAGCCCTGGCAGATCACAATCCTTCCACGATCTCCGTGGATGAACACCTGCACACAGAAGAGACGAACAGATACATGCATAGGAACCAGCATACGTAACTAAACATCGGTCAGAAAAGATATTACTCGCATTAACATGATGGAAAAAGGAGTGGAACCATAATCATAGTCATCTATTAAATGATAAACGAATAGAAGTTACAACCAAGTTCTGACGTCGCAGCTTCCTTCGAACGGGTCTCCGGTCGTCCACGTCTCGCAAAGCTCGCCAAGGAAAGGGAAAACCTCTCCAGAGTCTCGTAACAATGGTCTCCTCGCTTGAATGGGCCTTAAGGGAAAGAAAGGATTCTTTACAACACAAAGGCACTTGGGAATAGGGAGATGCAAAGCTTCAGCACTTCAAGACTAGCTTGCCATGGATTTGAGCAGGCTTATATAGACGGGGAAGGAGGGAGTTGGGATCCCTATTATTATGGGATTGGCCCTATCAACAAGGAAGGTTCCATAGAAGGTGGCAAAACCACTTCCTTCCATAGAACTCCCGTAGCCAAACCTCCCAACTCAAGATAGGCAATGGTTGTGAGTTTGTTTGAACTCAACTTCCGCCATCCATATTTAAAAAACAGTCCCTAAAATGGGTGGCGCGATTGTTGCTCTATGACAGAGCGCCAAGTGGCGCGACCTCTTTACAGGATTTCCCTGATTGGCGCGAGCAGTGAACTGTCTACCCGCGCCAATGCAAAAAGAGCTGTTTTTCATGGATTTTGCAAGGAGATGTCTCAAGGGGAAATGAAGCTCATACTCAGAGGGATGCATTGATGATGTTTTCAAGGCATGACAGTGTTTTCATGTCACATAATGGGTCCTCCATTGTGCGGGACGGGGAATGGTAAGGACGGTGACAAATTACTGTGTAACAGATGCCCCCTAAAGCATGAGGCCCGAGAGAGAGAGGGGTGAAATGCTTTACGAGAACATGTCCAACCGAAGGCCCGCCGTCGGAAAACCTGCACAGAAAGATACAACTGATATCTCAAGTACATGATGTATATATATGGTATGGACGCAGCCATCCGAACAGAGTATGCTATAATCCGGATCTAGGGTATGGGCGCAGCCATCCAACTAAGATCAAGCAAATAGACTCAGGTATGGTCGCAGCCATCCAATCAGTGAGTCATGTACATAATGATAATAATCCACAATCGCAGCCTGGATTACAACAGACACAATCCAGGGTCTTGCGCTCCATCTCGACCTAAACAAGTACAAGTTCTAGCATGCGAATGTGTGAGCTGATGTCGAACATGCAAGAACATCGTCTGATTACCAGCCAATGATGAAAGCTGTTAACAGACGCGAGAGAAACCACCAATAATGACGATGGTCCTTGTTGGTACTACAGATAACTAATGGCTACATGGTCAAATGAGTTGGACGTCGATCATCTAATCATTCGACCTAAGTCAATGATGTAAACTTCACGTCGAATGCGACGACCCTGCCATTGAGGCATGCAGGCTCCAAGGTACCATCATGAGTCTCTAGACCAACTTCCTGGATAATGAGTTGAAGTCGACAGGAAGTGACCTTGATCGAAGGTGGGCCATAATGATTCCCACATCATCGACACGAGACAGAGGAACATAATGTTTTGTTGTGAATCAAGATCATATGAGAAACAGAGGAAGGTTGATATTCGCAGAGGCCAACTTCTCTTGAACATATAAACGGCACGACAATGGACTTGGCAGTATTTGACATCAACAGATCAAAGGTCATGGCGATGAGGCAGTGAACAGATGAGAGGTCAAAAGAGATTACCCAAACCCATGGAAGCAAAGTGAAGCAACGAGATGAGATGTCCCCAACCCGACACGAATGCAGACAAGTGCCATGTTCAAGAGCGACATACTGCCGACGACAACGACGATGGTTCCATTTTTCCCACCATTTCGGTGAGTACCTCTTTATTTTTACACAAGCTTGAAGAGGATACCATATGCTTGTCATATAAATCCGCCCTTCGGGCGAATCCATCCTGGTGCATTTAACGAGTCCCAGGAAGGAGAAACTCGGAGAACGTCATTTCGACTAATCCAATGTCACTGTGGTTTGAATGAGTTCAAAGAAGGAAGAACCTTGCCATTTTTCATGTTTAGAGAGTTTGAAAAGACAAAATGAAAAGAAAACTCCATAAAAGTCCCTTTTTGTAAATAGTTCCCCAGATCCGAAAAGGTGAGAAAATAACATCTTAAAAACCTCCCTAATGCGATAGGCTAGGGGTATTCTTTTTCAGAACTGATCCAGAATGCACCAAAAGGGTTAAACTTATACGGTGAATGTCTATCTTTAACCATTTTAACGAGATCGAAATCTGACAAGTGACTTTCACGATCTTTCACATTTTGAGAGTCGAAAAGAGTCAAAGATGACTCCACCGAGGAACGAGTGCAGGTAGTGGCAGTATCCAACTTAGCAATGGTGGAACTACTCCAACAAATAAAGGCTTGCAGGCCGCTAACGAAGACCACTCAAGGCGTAAATGGTTCCTCAGGAACGGGTAAAACAACCAAGTGAAGGCATATGATCGGCCAAGCAGATAATGACGATGGAGCGAGAAAACCAAGGCTCATCTGGAAAAATAGGCTGATAAGATGACAATCACAAGGGGTAAAATGGGAAAGGTTTCATTTTTACACAAGCTTGAAATCAGGAAACTCTGCTTGAAGTTGGTTTCATTTTACACAAGCTTGAAACAAAGATAAACTATGCTTGAAACCGGTTTCATTTTTACACAAGCTTGAAACGGAAACAAACTATGCTTGAAAAAGTAAGCATGCCCCCAGCATGGTGACTCAAATCGAGGTACATGCCCCCCAAGCTTCAATCCATATGAGAGTCAGATGGAGTGAAGGTTCAAGTTACGAGATCTAAGAAAAATACTCGACTGGGACTTTACGAGATCTCAACAAAGACTCGAATTGAACAGGAACGTGTTTCATTATTTTAACGAGGTTGACACATTCAAAGAACTATCCTCAGACACCTTGTTTCATGGTTTAAGGAGCTTGACACAAGACAAGGAACTCTGCTCCGACCAGACCCGGTTTCATTTTTTAAGGAGCTTGACACAGGAAAAGAACCATGCTCCGACCAGCTTGTTTCATTTTTTAAGGAGCTTGACACAAGGAAAAGAACTATGCTCCGACAACCTTGTTTCATTTTTTAAGGAGCTTGACACAAGACAAGGAACTCTGCTCCGACAACCTTGTTTCATAATGAACAAGAAGTCATCGCTTCCAAGAGTTCCACTCCCGATGGAAGGAAAACATCCTGGAAGTCAGGACCCAATGCCCCCAGCACTCTATGCACGACGGCATCATCACTGAGCACAGGCACGGGGTAGGTAGCCACATAGTTGACCTGCGGTGGAGCAGATACAACGGGTGGATAGAAACCAGGAGGGGGTGATGGCGGACCAGATGCCATATTAGGACCAAAGAACGAAATCTGATCAATGGTCACGATCCTTCCTTCATGTGGAAAACACATTACGCGAAAGAGGGAGGAGACAAGTGCTCCCATGGCATAGGTGTAATCACGCCCCAAAAGCAGATTGAAATCCAAGGGGCCTGGAACAACCATCACATCTATATGGACGGTTTTACCTCCCAAAGCAACAGGTAACCTCGGAAGGATCCCCAACGGTTGACTCGTTCTTCTATTGAATGTCAACAGATTCTGCGTAACGGGCGCAAGCGGCGGTGAACCGAAATCTTGCCAGGTAGTTGATGACAGAATACTAACAGAGGCACCTTCGTCTATAATGGTGTTGGGTACAACCAGACCAAAAGCCTGTACTGTAATCTCGAAAGGCACATAAGACGGAAGGCGAAATCCTGCAAATCGATTCCAGTCAAAGGAAGCGACCAAGCTACTCGGAGGGGCTACCATCGAGATGCGAAGGTCTTCCCCTGATGTTACGGAAGTAGAAGCCTCCCCCATGACCTCCATCTCGAAGGCGGGAGGAATATCCTCCGTAGCCTCCATCATGGGAGGCGGAGGAGGAGCTTCTTGAAGCACAGGGACAGGAGAATCTTTCTCCAAGTCTGAAGAATCTGAAGAGATCAGAAGGACATGGGGGGTGTGAGGTCCAATCTTGACAGAAAATACCTGGTGCACCGTGGACGGGGCCAGTTCAACCGATCCCACGACCAATGGTTGGTCGGGGATGGATTCGTGAATTTGAATTTCTGGGGGAGTGGGATCGACCAAGGATAACTCTTGACCAATCATGGGATCAGTTGGCGGAGGACTCAAAGAAAGCCGATTATAACCAGGTGGAAGGCGTGGTGTAGAACCGGCTGGGTTGTCCAAGACTTGCTTGGCTTCATCCATATAAGGACAAAGGTGAATGGCATGGTGCCCTTCACACAACTTACAGGGATTGGTGATCTTACCCTGCTTCTTAGAGTTCTTATCAACAACAGCTGAGGACGTGCCCCCAACTTGCTCGGTCGTCAATGGTGGACGGCTGCTTGACCACAAGCTTCGAGCACCTTGGAAATGCGGCGTCTCGACAAATGGTCCCCGCGCACAACATGCATGAACTTGACCTTCATGAGTGGCCCGAGGGCTCATCAAGATTCCTGCGTCAGTAGCCGCACATTTAGCCTCTCGCTATCGACTTTCTTCTTTTTAGCCACCTGGTTACTCGAATCCAAGCTTTCACCAGGCAAAGTAGAAGATGAGGACGCAGAAACAGGCGAAGAAGGGGAGAGGTCCGCTTTGGAATCAACATGAGGTTGTTCAGGTGGAGGAACTGATTGAACAATAGTGGAGACATTCGGGACAACAGAGGTTGAGAACAACCAAACAGGCAACCCAACAGTTAACCCAGGAAGGGAAAACGTCGCCATGTAAGGAGCACCAACATTTCCAAAAGGACGAAAATGACCAGGATTCCCCTCTGAGGGGATTCCTTGGTTGGTAAACTCTGAAAAAGTTGCCATCAAACTCAAAACCACACACGGGCTGAAAAAAGAGTCAAGAGCACACGATCAAATGGTCAACAAGCAATATCTAAGCGGGCGTGTAATCGTGGGTGATTAATTTTTACCACATTGGAAAGTAAGAAATTCTACCGTTTCATATTTTAAGAGTCGAGAAACGATAAAAAGTTGACTCTATCTCTTTCAGATTTGACGCAAGCATGAAAGGACAAGCGCTTGACGGTCTTTTCAAGTTTAGGGAGTCAGAAAAGACCAAATGACTGCTCAGGAAAAAACTAGGCACAAAGGGTGTACCAAATATCCGTGAACTGCAATATACACCTTGGTTTCAAAAATGAAATAGAAATCGACCAAGGACTTTCCGTACGTGCAGGTAGTCTCCCCGAATGCTGTGTTCGGTGTATCACGGGTATAGGGCGGCAGAATCGGCTTCCTGTGGATAAAGGATTGAAAACCTATAGGGGTCTCCCTTTATATACGCGACGGTACGGGGAGCACAAGTCCGTACTAGCGCTGTCTAAAGCCAACAGGCGAACGACAACTGCTAGGTTTAACGACGCCGGAACACGTCTCTAGCCTAGACCTTCTAAATATGTTTCGTTAAGTTCCAATGTTGCCTTAGGTTAATTGAATAAATTTCACAGTTGATCTTCAATTAAGTTTCAATTTCCAGGCCCTATCGTATGTAGTGTCTCGAAAGACTCCTAAATGCAAGCTATATGCCACAGTGCAACATTTCGTTCGATGAAAACTAGTTAAATAAGAGTTGAGAGCTTTATACAAACGAAATGAACGGAATACAAACAAAAATATCTCTAATGCAACTAATGCAATTGCACACTTTTCATTCAAACACTAATCACTAGCGATATGGAAAAAGATCACAATTTGCACTAATTAACAAAAGCAAGAGAGATTTTTTTTTTTTGATTTTCAATGTTTAATGGCTAATGTGCACTGAAAACAAAAGGAACAATTTGAGAAATGATATCCAAGAGAGCGAAACAAACAAAATTCACTCAACAATGCAATCAATCAGATCCCTAAATCGACCCAAAGTCTCTCAAATCGAAGAAAGACTCAAAGGCTTCCGATGGACCGTGTGATCTAGGTCCAAAGCAAGCGCAAACGAATTCCGAATGAAGGAACAAACAATCACTCAAAAGACGCAGCAAAACAATCAAAGACCGTTAAGAGAGTGCGAAGAACCAATCAACAAGTTGACAGGACAATCAAGACACCTAAACTCCCAAGGAGGGCTCGATACACTAAGCCACTAGATGCCCTAGGGCTCAAAACGTGAAATCGGTAGATAGAAGCAAACAACCCAAGGACAGAGGTGAATTCCAGCCAAGCAAGACTTCAACACACTCAGACAGTCGGGAAATCAAGAAGAGAAGCACTGGTCAAGTCCAGAAAGCTAAAAAATGAAGAAACTCAAAAAGTCACAGGGGTGGCGCGACTGTGGGCTTGAAACTGGCGCCAGAGGCCAATTGGCGCGAGACAGACAAAGGCAACAAGCGCCAAGTGGCGCGACTGTCAGGTTAAAAACCGCGCCAGTCGAGTTCCTCAATAAAAAATAAAAATAAGCTATTCCAGGAGCAGACCAATACAAGCTAAGCAAACCAAGAAGCTAAAACAATGAAAGAATCCAACCCAGAAGGTTCATCAAGCAAGGAAAAAGATCAAGGCGAACCGACATAAACGAGACAAGGAAAACCGGACGATCCCCAGCGGAGTCGCCAATTTGTTGAGGAGGTAAATCCCCTCTGCGGACAGAGGCGATCCCTACTAGCCCAACAGGGGTCTAGCAACAAACAAACAATGCTATGACGCAAGCTCCTAGTTACGAAATGAAAGACTTGGGATAAGAGCCTACCTGGATTCCAACGCTAGATCTGAAGAAGAAGATGTCCCCGTCCTTCAGCCCTGGCAGATCACAATCCTTCCACGATCTCCGTGGATGAACACTTGCACACAGAAGAAACGAACAGATACATGCATAGGAACCAGCATACGTAACTAAACATCGGTCAGAAAAGATATTACTCGCATTAACATGATAGAAAAAGGAGTGGAACCATAATCATAGTCATCTATTAAAGTGATAAACGAATAGTAGTTACAACCAAGTTCTGACGTCGCAGCTTCCTTCGAACGGGTCTCCGGTTGTCCACGTCTCGCAAAGCTCGCCAAGGAAAGGGAAACCTCTCCAGAGTCTCGCAACAATGGTCTCCTCGCTTGAATGGGCCTTAAGGGAAAGAAGGGATTCTTTACAGCACAAAGGCGCTTGGGAATAGGGAGATGCAAAGCTTCAGCACTTCAAGACCAGCTTGCCATGGATCTGAGCAAGCTTTTATAGATGGGGAAGGAGGGAGTTGGGATCCCTATTATTATGGGATTGGCCCTATCAACAAGGAAGGTTCCATAGAAGGTGGCAAAACTACTTCCCTTCCATAGAACTCCCGCAGCCAAACCTCCCAACTCAAGATAGGCAATGGTTGTGAGTTTGTTTCAACTCAACTTCCGCCATCCATATTTAAAAAACAGTCCCTAAAATGGGTGGCGCAATTGCTGCTCTATGACAGAGCGCCAAGTGGCGCGACCTCTTTACAGGATTTCCCTGATTGGCGCGAGCAGTGAACTGTCTACCCGCGCCAATGCAAAAAGAGCTGTTTTTCATGGATTTTGCAAGGAGATGTCTCAAGGGGAAATGAAGCTCATACTCAGAGGGATGCAATGATGATGTTTTCAGTGCATGACAGTGTTCACAGGTCACATTATGGGTCCTCCATTGTGCGGGACGGAGAATGGCAGGGACGGTGACAAATTACTGTGTAACACATATTGATGAAGCAGGTCAAGGGAATGAAGTTCTTCATTCTAGTAAAAGTGCTACTGGATGACTCAAAGGGAAAAGGTATGAGGTATATATATTTATATGCTGACACTGGATGTTGTGAAGTCATGTCATATGGTTGCAAGTAATGAAGTTTTATCTTTAGAAGTATGATCAGAGAAAGGAGGATCTCTTCCGTTACACAAGCCGTCATTATCAGATGAAATCAACATAATATGTCCTCATATGGAATATGAGGTGGTTGTATAAAAACAAGGAGCTGGAAATTGGAAGTTCCTGGGAATGAAGATGTGTGGAGAAAGAAAGGAAGAGATCATGAAGTGCAACCATGTCAAGAGGCAGTTATCATCCGAAAGCCAAGAAGATGTGACTAGGAGATCTCCTGGGATGATATGTAGACTTTGATAGAAGTATGGTAATGAAGAAGATTGTTGACAATGCACATCTTTAGGAGATGTGTCAATCTGAATAAAGGATGTTGATGCCTACAGGAAGATGTCATGGTGGAAGATCATCACTGAGGTAACTTTTGATTTAAAAGTTCTTGTGTATATGTTTATTTGAATAAGTTTATGAAGGGCTGTCAACCATGTGGAAGAATGTATGATCCTTGGGAGATGGTTCGAAGGAAAGCAGCATGGCATAAAGGTGGATCAGATAAGACATGACTCATGGATGAAAGTGATGGATGATCTATGTCCTATGAAGCTAAAGTTGAGGATTCCTCAAGATCGAAATCCATGACATCGAGGAGAGGAATTCTTTAGGAGCAGCTCGCTGTCTCACCATTGCTGCTGCAGGTTGCTTGGTGGTAAGTTTCTTACGAAGAAACTTGGAGTATGCCCTTCCTAAGTTGAGAGGGAGTGACATATGTGATTCTCTAATTCATGTGTCATGCACTAGACTAGGACTAATAACCGTAAGTCTTAGTGAAGGCCATGTGGAGAGAATGGATAGACACATCATTCTGATCTTCGATTGGGAAGACAGAAAGGAGGACTGGGTAATCATCTAGCATCTGATATTCTTTGAGAATAAGAAAGGGCATTCAAGATAAGAGTAGTCGTGGACCAATATTCTTTGAGGGCTAGCTACCCAAGAGAAGAATAGTCCAAGAAGGTCATACTTTGGGAACACCCAGATGGAGTATGTACCTTGAAGAGACAATGACGATGGTGTCTATAAGTCATGTGTCTGGCCAACATTGTAGCCCATTGTCTCATTGAGAGATGGGGCTGTTAGTCAAGGCCTTGCACTAGGACATTGCTAGTTGATATGATGCTATACAGATGCGATTACCAATCCGATTCTTCTTATGAGATTCTTCAGATTGAAAGTGACCATGTATCGGTATGAATACCTCCATAGTTAAGAGGGAGTTTTAGAAAGTGTAACTAGGTTCGATCTTCATATTGATTATGTAATTATGAATTTATAAGAAGACAAAGATAATAAAAGATATTTTTGGTATGCTTGCCTCATGGGTTTCATGAGCAAGGCTTTATTTTAGGTAAAAGGACTTCTTCTTGATGTCCTTTAGGAATTTGTCTTCTGGTTATAAATGTATTAAAAGGTCATGTTTATGATGAGTCAAAGCCACTATTGTATGCCTCAATATCTTGTCACATAATCCTTCTGATATGGCTCAAGTTTAGCGTTGAAGACACTACTCAAGTCGACTCAGAAGCAACCCCTCAAGTTGGCTCAGAAGTAGTCCCTCAAGTCGGCTTACAAAGGGACATGTCTTGTATATATATATAAGGTAAGACTGAGGGTCATTTGCAACAAGAAACTTCAGACCTGTCTGAAGAAAAGTATGTGGATGTCACTGAGATAAAACAACGTGAAGAAGTCCAAGTCCTTCAATTGCAATGCTAGGGCCGTGGAAGAGCTGAAGATGAGTGCGGATAAGTCTGAGATAAAACAACCAGGAGAAGTCTAAGTTTTAAGATAATCTTCAAGTATAAAAGTTGCGGATTATAATCAAGAGGAGCAGGTTTATACAATGAGGAAGAATAATGCTATAGTAAGATCTACATTCAACATAAAAGAAGGACTGTGATAATACATAAGACTACCAGAGAGTATAACAAAAGGATTGTGTATAAGGACATATTCATGACTGTCCTATAAAAGGAAAATCAAGATAAGCATGCACAAGGTGAAACATACACAATACTGATATCAATGAAAGGAATTCATATATCCAGAGAAGAAAGAAGATAAGTAGAGACCGAGATCTCTAGTGTTAGTGCCGGAAGGTGCAAGACAGTGCAGTACAGTGCAAAAAGAAGGATCAACTCAAGGAGTCAATGAAGAAGCAGTAACAAGGTATTGGAGGCATACATAGGTCAAGCTTCTGTGTCATGGTCATAGTACTTGTCAACTGAAAGTCTATAAGAAGAATTTCTTGTGGGTTTTCCTCTCCAAGTGGGAGAGGTTTTGGCCCTGGCTTGAAAAGCCTAAATCTGTGTCTTTTTTTTCGTTCTTTTTTTCGATTTGGTAATTGACTTGATGAAAGTCATAATAAGCTAAGAATAGAAGACCTAAGTACAAAGAGTAAGCTCACAAGCCCCCCTACCAAATTCTCAACACCCGTCGCCTTGTGCACACTTTGGGTCAGGCATGGAACAATGCCATGGAGGTTGATGCTGTTAAAAAGAAAGTTAAAAACATAATTTGGCCACTTACAACAAGAAATGTACCACAAAATGCAAAAGATGGCTAGGACATAAGCATTTAGTGCGTGGGAAAAAGCCAAACATGAGCTTTACCCTTATCACTATGGACATTACCCTCGTTCCTAGGCCCCCTATGAGTGCCCCTTGCATCATTGAGGAACCCATGATTGTCCCAACCCCTAGTGGGTGATGAAACACCTAACCTTAAGGGGGTATTCACTTCTTTATAACACGCATCATGCTCTCAGGCCCTGGAGCTCCGAGCATTTAAAAGAAAGAAAAATAAATAAAAGGCAAAAGGAATATGAAGAAGGGTGGAAAAACAAAGACCAAGGTAACTCATGTACCACGATTGCTGCCTCCTACATCTATACACCCAATGTGTGGGCTTCCCTCATTATAGCTACCCTTGTACCATGGCATGTGCCTTGGAGTCTTCCCTATTACTCCACTCCATTCCATCATATTTCACATGCCACTTGCCATTTGATGGATGTACCATGGATCTGTCACTCCTTTAGAGGTTGAAACCACCTAATAGGGTCCTTTATTAACCCCTCTTGTCCAGCTTGGTGACACTTGTACACTCCAAAGCCCATTTGAAGGGGCATGCCACTATGAAGTGTCCACTTTTGCCCCTAGTTTGCAAACTTATTTACTCAATTGCACTAATGAATTGTCGTACTGGAAGGTGAGGAGACACATTGAAACTTATACAAGACTGTAGGTGGGTCTCCATTTGGACTTGGTCTCGCTATATCGGGTCTAAGCCCTCCAAAGGGTCATAATGTCACTTGTAGGGTGAGCATTGAGAGCCATGGGCCTCCACCACAATAGAGCATTGATTGCCATGCCAATGGCTTCTTCAGCACCACACATTACTTGTTCGTGCCCCAGTCATACAAAGATGATGATGCACTTCGACCACATTGCCCAACTGGCCACACATTTGCACCTGACACTTGGCAGCTGATCTAGGGTCTAGATGGGGTTATGTCTTATTCGAAGAGATATGGGAGGGTTTGCATCATCTTCTAGCCCTCACTAATGGAGCATCGACTTGTCATTGAGCCACTGAAGACCCATGAGATCATTGATTGTGCCCCCGCAACCACTTTGGGGCACCACAATATGTTTTTCTTGGAAATTAAGGGGCCACCCCCTTGATCATCATTTTGGATCCCTCCTCATCTTCATGGCACATGGAGGACTTATATTGTCCTTCCAACGACCCTTTGCACCATTATTTTATCATTTGGCCCCATTGGTGGGTTGTCACCAAAGTTATTGCTATTTTGCACATTAGAATATTATTAGGGGCTTAATTAGTCCAATTAGCTTCTAAAGGCTCATATGAATTAAAGAGAGCCTCATTTGTATTGGATCATCACACTTGGGATTTTCGACCTCTCTATTAGAGAATTTCGGCTTGCACTTTGTGGAGTGATTGGATGATTAAATGCATTTGATGTATGTAAAATTTTCGCTATCTCTCTTGGAGCTTATTGTTGGAAAGATTGTGGATGGACATATTCTTCTTTGTCTTATTAGTGCAATATAATGCTATATTTCAGTTTTAATGGATGTCTACTGTAGGGAATTATTTTCTTCTGGTGAAATAATGTGCCCTAATTAATGTGAATTGGTGGTTTCATTGAAACTATTGGAGATTTTTGCATGTGTTACTCATTAGACAAAGAATGAATGAATGTTCCTAGGGTATAATTTGCACTTATATCCTTGAAACTCCATAATAATTGCCATTGAAGTGTAAAAGTCTAAAGTTGTCGTGTAGCTGCATCCATAGACAATGAAGTTGCTTCTTTAGGCCTCCTTGAAGAGCGAAGTTTACCAAATCGAGATCGTTTTGACTCCAATCCTCCCAATTTCTAGGCACTGGTCCTAGATCCTTAGTGATCACATTAACTCAACGAAATATCATTCTTTCACCTCTTTTCTTCGTCCCTCTAAGGATAAGGAGATTTTCTGGGGATTGGTGCGAAATTTTAGGGAGGAGGAATTTTGGGATTTCATTTGGACAAATTTCTTCATTTATGTCTCCTCTAGGCATCCTCCAGTTTTGAGCAAATTCTGACGGTGGAATTTCTAATAAATTGATGCCCTAGCTGTCACACCAAGTGGGAACCCTTGAAGATTCTTTTGACTTGGGGATTTCTTGAAGGTTTGCACTTTGTATTTCATCATTCAAAACCTTTTCTCTTAACTATATTTGACCATTGGATGTGTTGGGAAATTGGCATCATATGGATTAGGTTCTCTAGGTAGATTTCTCTTAGACTTTGACATTTTCTTGTGATTGCTCTTTTCTTCTCATTAGTTCTTCTTTCAATTTGTTATGTTCCTTTTATCAAGACAAATGCCAAACAATGAAGATCACAACAAGGGACACAAGATGCAGGCACTTAGCCAGGGCCAATCCCTTAGGGGAAAATCCAGTCCAACTCTTCCACTAGTATATTCAATTCAATATGAGACAATCCAAGACCCTTTAGATCTAGACAAAGACCTCCTCCAATCACCAAGTTAGGCCTTCCTTCAGGTAGATGATCTCTGCCAAAGTTTCCAAGTGTCAGATTTTCAAATGCAACTTCAACCTAGCATTTCGGCTCCCAGCTTCAGAATTTCGGACCTACAACTAATTCAGAAATTTCGCCCCCTGGCTTCAGTCCAGAAACCGTAGAAGACTTCACATGTGTGAGAGAGATGCCCAGAGACTTTGATTTTCTTCTTTCTTGGATTATGTCTCCTTCTCCTGCACTTCACTCTCCTTTTTGTCCTCTTTCTCTATGTAGATCAAACCTGTGTGAGTGTACATCCAAGTGAGTCGAGCTCCCTCTATTTATAGTATATACTGCTACCATGAGGTCGAATTGCCTCTAATAGGGCCGACTTCTCCAGGATAGGGATGACTTGGTGAGGAGGGACAAAATGACTACTTTGACTCAAAAATAAATTTCTTTAAATGATACAAAAGCCCAAGAAGGGTCTAATAAATGTGACAATGAATCTTTTGACTCTTAACAAAACCTAGAAGCCTTCAATAGAGGCTATGACCTAGAAAATAAATGAAAGGGCATGAAACCCATGCTTTAATAATATTTTTCTTTTACAATAAATTTTTCTTTTGACAAATGCAATTATGAAGACTGACACTAGTTACATTCTTCAACACTCCCTCTTAACTTGGAGGTATTCATAATTACATATATATATAGAGGTACATGGAAGATCTCAAAATGATATACTCTATGAAGAGTCATAACATACACAGTGCTACAGATTAGATACCTAACTAGGGTGTTCTAATTGGGTGGGACTAAGGTGTGCTCCAAGCTTTAGCCTCTATATGTACCATTAGGCTTTAGCTCTAACACCAACCCAAAGATCTAGGTGCGTATCCACGGTTAGAGCCCCAAGATCAACACCGCACTTCCTACTTCGAGATCTAAACATTATCACTAGTCGACCAGATTTCCTCCCAAGCTTCTTGTCGCCCCAAAATGCTTCATCTCTCCTTATCAACAAAACTAGATGTATCCACCAATCCAAGCATGCTTCAAACATTCAACCTTCTTATGGAGAGATCTGCACAAACACAACCCCAATTAGTAATAAAATTTCACTATACATATTTAACAAACCTTCGAGGTTCTTAATCATTCTGATGCTGCTTAGATCATCATCATATTAATCACATCTACTCGGAAGCTTTACTTCTTCAGTGTTTCAACAACACCAAGCTCAGCCTTAGCGCTTTCTTTCAAAAACATCCAAGTTTTGTTCCCAACTTTATCAATCACGAATAACCATCAGTATTGCTTCAACTATTCTCTGATTAGAAATATCCTCATGGAATTTTGTTTAGGTTGTTCACTTCTTTTCAAGCTCCCTGTCAACTAGGGAGACATACACTCTCCTTTATCCAAGTAATTGGAGGACAAGTTCATCAATTATCTTATTCTTCGAGTCACACAGGTTCTTCCTTTTTGCATCAACAATTCATCGGATAATTTAGACCTTCCAAAACTTCATCATTCCTTCACATGGTAGCATGGTCATGTCATCGAAGTTCTCATAGGTCCCTCTTACCATCATGCTCTACATCATTATCAAATTATTATCAAATATGAGGTAAGCATCTTCATCATCTTGAAGACTATGTACCTATAAACCTTTAACAACAAGTACAACCAAACACAAATATGTATGTACAAGAGCATGAAGTCAAGTATGTCATAAGAAATCAGAGTTTAGATATTCAATACCTAAACCTAGTTAGGTTTTATAATCAATCAAGAGTTTTATCCATTAGACTTCTTGCAACAATATTTACTAAGGTTTTGTCATAAACCCTAGATTTCATCATTAAAACAAATCATATCAATAATCAAAAACATTATACTTCTAGGGTTTATAAATCTCTACTAGAGTTTTGTTAAAAACCCTATATTTCAAAAACTAAATCATGAATATCAAGAATCAAGTTAGCATATCAACATTTCATTTCTAGGGTTCCATTATTATTTCCTAGAGACTTATATCATTCTCATACTAGGGTCTTATCGTAAATCCTAGATACAAATATCAAACTCCAAAATTAGATATACAATAATTTTGACTAGGCTAGGGTTTCAAGTATATGGAAGCATATATACCCAAAGATCCATTTCTCGGATTTTATATTGGCTATTACAAGGGTTTAGTCATAATCCCTAATATACCAAACCCTAAGAAAAACTAGGGTTTCTAGACATCAACAATAAACCCTAAATGGATAGGGTTTTACCATAACATTCCTAAACATTAAGAGAGTAGGATTTCAACAAGATATCTAAACTTTATCAATAAACCCTAGGAAGATTAGGGTTTCATCATTAACACACCCTAAGCATTAAAAGGGTAGGGTTTTATAGTGAACCTTAAGGTTAGGGTTTTATCAAAATAAAATGAAAAGAGATAGAATGATAAGGGTAGATTCAATCTAAAGATTAATCAGACAAACAGGAATCCTTATGGTTCAAAACACTAGTCATGAAAGAGTTAGTAATATAGAACAAATTTCAAAATGATCACTCATGTAATATGAAGAAGATTTACTATAAATCTTTATACATACCTTGCGTTACTCCTTTTACAAACCTGGTAAGTTGTCCTTAATGATAGCATCTTCATAGTTCATCTCCTTATTTGTCAACTTGTGCTTTAAGGATTTGATTTACTAAGTCACCATTCTTAATCTATACCTGCAATACTTCTTGACAAGCATAATCAAAATATACAAGTACACTAGCATGGTGATTAGGATTTCCATTACCTTTTAGAGAATGAATTTCTAGACGTTATTTAATTTCATTCTTGTCAATGATTGATATATATCTTGGACTATTTACAAATCCTAAACATTTGTTAGATGGAGACCAATTGAATGAGAGTGAGTTCTATCTTAGATATTAACGATCTTTGCCAATTATACAATCAACTAACCTTAAGATATCAGATTTAACAAATGAGTAGGTTATACATACCTTTGTTTGATACTCCATTGAGCTTATTGCTCCTTTTGCAAACTGTAGACATGATGCTAGATGTATGAGACAAAAGAATGAAAACAATGCTTACTTGATCTTGATGAAATCTTCAAGGGTTCTTCCATGAGTTGGTGCATGACACATTTATTGTTGAAGACCTCTTCCTTCCTTCAGTTAGAAATGCTTTCTTTTTATTGTTAGAGATAGAGATGCATAAGTTTGATTCTTCCTTTAAGACTGAGATTCTTTTAATGTTTAAGAGAGGAGGCTCCATAGGTCAGCTTACTGTTTTTTTTTTAGGATCAGACTGTGTATCTAGATTCTATATACTCAAAAGAGAGGATATTTTACAACCAAACTTGACTTGATATATCATTGTAAGATCAACGCATTGCTTGCTCCAAGATGATGACGTGAAGGAGGGTGATAGATCAATTTGATTACTCAACCTTGCTTAGGTTTTCTACTCCTTTCTGAAGGTGACGATGACCAGTTTTAGGGCTTCCAATTTATAATTATGCTCAGATTTTCAAGGAGATCAACTACTTTCCACAGTGATTGTGGATGCAAAATGAATTCGTAAGATCTTCAACAAAATCGCTCCTTTGAGGACTAATGTATACGATGGTATATTCACAAATTTTATAGCACAAAAATGAGTCTTAAATTATGATTTCAGACCTTATAGAGGAGCCTTACACCTTCACTCTGTTCTCTAGATAGCTCGGACTTCCATGGGCTACAAGATTAGCTCTTCGGTCCTCTAGTACAGAGCCTCTAGTTTCCTCAAAATTTTTTGATCTCCTATTTTGTTGAAATATGTAACGAGGTTTGGTCTTCGTAATGACATATGTATCATGATTTTATCTATTTAATGTAAAGAGAAAAATAAATTTATTATCGTCATTCTTGAGGCATGGGTTTCATGCTCAAGGAAAATTTATTTACAGGTCAAGCACCCATTGAGTGCTTCTAGGGCTTGTCATTGAGAGTCATTTTCATGTATGGAAGACCCTTTTGGGCATGTTACATCTTGTAAAGAAAATTTATGTAAAGTCAAAAGTGTCAAATAGACCCTCCAAGACCTTGTCATCATCAAAAGATCAAGTCGGCCTTCATGACTGAACAAGTCGGCCTAAAGGCAACAATTCGACCTATAAAGAAGCCTATATATAAGAAGACTTCGACCTTATTTGAAGATCGTCCAATCAACTCTCAAAAAGTTCAATATAAGAGGAGAAGAGGATGAAAAAGGAAGGCAGATACCTAACAAAGAGGGAGAAGGAAAAAGAAAAGTTTTGGGATTGTCTTTGGGCTAATATCCTTCACATGTGCGAGATAGTTAGGGCATCCATTGCAACACCTAAAAACTGAATTGCAGAAGTCATGTTAGGGTTCCAAGTGACATACTTTGCTAGCTGAGTTTCTTAGAAGAAAGGATCAACTCAAGCAAAGAAGAAAAGAGGAAGACATCACTATTTTCTCCACACGTGCAAGAGCTAGGGTTTTTGCAGAAGAAACTGTTGGGGGTCGAAGTTGCAAAAGCTGCTGAGGTCAAAGTTGCTGGAAGGAAAGTTCATCAAGGAAGAAGGATTGACTTGGTCTTGGAGGGGACTTTGACAAGGGTCATAGGTCTTGGAGTTCGTCATTTGAAGTTCTATAAGAAGAGAAGGATTCTTGTGGGTTTTCCTCTCAAGAGGAGATGTTTTGGCCCTAATAGCCTATATCTTGTGTCCTATTGTCTCATTGATCTTCATTGTTTGGAAGTTGTTTGATGATAGATAATACTAATAATAATCAAGTGAAAAAAGAAGCTAATCAAGTTAAGTAAAAATACATCACAAGCAGTTATCAAAGTAAGAGAAATCACCTAATCTAGCTGCCCCTAGATTTCTCAACATGGTTTCAGAACTAAGGTGACTACGACAAGAAGAAGAGGCAACTTGAAGATCATTATTAAAGAAGGATACATAAGGGTCGAACACAAGGAAATCATCAAGAAGGACTAATCCACTCATCATCTTGAAGGAAGGAAATAAGGAGCACAAAGAAGACATCAAAGACTCTACTTTCAAGAAGGACCCTACCTCCACTCAATGAAAGGACTGCACATTTAAAGCATTTTGAAGTCTCCATATTCTACACTTCTACATCCCAAGGAAACAAGAAAGAAGCATTGCCATCATCATCAAAGAAATCAAGTTGACCTACCTCTCTTTGAAGAAAGGATCACATTTCAAGCATATTTGAAGAAAGACATCTCTAGAAGAAGAAGTATTGTCATCTTCAAAGCTAACATCATCAATCATCAAGAAAGGCATCAAGTTGAAGATGTCATCATCTAGGAGTATCTTCACTTGACAAGTAAGTATCTTTATATCTATGTCTGAATCTACTATCAACATGACTTCATTTTGCAAGGAGAGCAACAAATTGGTTGGGTCATCAAACTTCCTTGCATGGAAAAAGAGGACAGAATTGATCCTCATAGAGAATGAAGTTATTGAATATGTCAAGGGTAAAGTCTCCAAACCATCTCAAGAGCAAGCTCAAGCACTATCGAAATATATGAAAGGGGAAATAAGGATCAAAGAATCCTTATAGAATCAATCAAGGATTCATTCATCCCCTATGTAGCAAAGATGGAAACATCAAAAGAAATCTATGAAAAGTTGGTAGAACTATTTTTCGTAAGCACTGCTGGAAAAGTTATATCTTTGAGAACCGAGCTATACAAGATGAAGGTATCAAAGGAAGAAGAGATAAATTCATACCTTATGATGGTGTCAGAAATAAGAGACCAACTACACGAGTTGGGAGAAATAATGTCTGATAAAGAAATGACCACTGTTGTGTTCAATGCACTACTTGATGAATGGGGCAATTTTGTGTCAAGTATCTATGAAAAGAAGGAAGCCACTCCATTCATTGAACTTTGGTCATTATGTAAGATTGAAGAAACAAGCTTGAAGGCAAAAAGTGATGCTGGATCAAATGAACAAGTTCAAGCATTTGTTGCCATGGCTAGGAGAAAAGGAGTGTTTGGAAAGTTTGGTCCTCAGAAAAAGAAGAAAATTGATATGTCAAAGATACAATGTTATGGGTGTAATGAGTATGGACACTATAAAGGAAATTTTCCTAAGCTTAAGAAGGACAACAAGAAGAGAAAGGAAAGAAATGGAGCCCATGTTACTGAAGAGGTGGAAGAATCAGAAAAGAAGAAATAAAAGGAGGAGGAAGTGAAAGATCTCTACTATGATTGAGATAATCTCTTTCACTTAGTTCTTTTCAGTTCTATAGAAGATAACAATCATGTAAGAAGCATGTCTAGCATCAAGATGCATTAGAATTGAAATAGAGATGACATTGTCATAAAAGCTTGAAAGGATTGCCGAAGTAGAAGTCTACATGGTTGTAACAGTCATCACGATAGAAAGAAAGTAGTTCATGGCATCTCCATTAGAATCATATAAGGACAGCCATAGTAGCAGTATGTATGTTTGGAAGAAAGGCATGATAGAAGAAATCATCATACATCATCGTCATTAGGAAGGAGAATTTGCTGGATGAGGATAATCAAGATCCTCCATTGGAAACTTCATTAGAAGGTTCATCTCTACTTGGAAGAAGCAAATCTCTCACTGATAGTCTATAGTCCACCTTGTGTGGGATCCATTGGTAAGGAATGATGACAAAGATGTGCAACATGTTGAGTTGTTTGAAGTAATTTCATCTTCAAGCAAGGAAAAAAGGAAACTACTAGAAGGAAGTCTAGATGACCAAAAGAAGGAAAAGATATGTATATCTTTGAATGATAAAGTCATGTCATCATATAGTTGCAAATAACATGGTTGAACATGATCAAACAAGAAGGATCTCTTCCATTAGAATGAAGCATGAAGACATAGATAATGTGTCTTGAACTCTTCTACATATTGATAAGATGAAATCAACATAATATGACCTCATATGGAAGATGAGGTGTTTGACAATGATGGTTCTTATGATGAAGGAAATATGTATAAAAGTTCATGAGAAAACAATATGCAAAGAAAGGAAGAAGAGTTCGTGAAAAGATACAACTATAGTAAGATAAGATAAGTGATCAACATTCGAGAGCTAGAAGAATTAGCTGTGACATCTACATAGAGAAGGTATGAAGACCTTGATAAGGTTTGAAAAAGGAGACCCTTGATATTGAATGTCTTGGAGATGGAGTCATGTATAGATGTTGATGAAGCTGATGTCATGACAAAAGGCCATCAAAAAAAGGTAATTTTGATTTGATGTTCATTTTGATTTTTGAAATCATTTGGTTGGGTTGAAATAGGGCTATCAAAAAAGAGTTGTAGATGTCACCTACAACTAGTACCCATGAGATTGGATGGAAGATCCTAAAAGAAACAAGACTTGGAAGAGGTAGCTGTATGAAGAAAAGCTAGATGTGGTCTAGACAATCACTTTCTGACTATGTTGCATGGGTTCCCGAACCGAGGTGTGAGGTTCTCGAACCCAAGAACCAGATTCGGGTACGGGTTCTTCTAAAACGAACCCATAAGAACTAGATTCTTCTATCAATAACCAAATTCTTCGTTAAAAAAAATTGGGTGCTTTTAACGTTTAGGGTACTTGGAACCCCGATAATGGGTACTTAGAACCCCAAAATCGGGTTCTTTAGGGTTCTTTGTTGAACGATTTTTGAAATAAAAATTTAAATATAAAAGAATCGTGGAAAGTGAAAAGGTGAATACATAACCCATAAAACCTAAAATTGCTTCACTCTTCGACGACGACATTTCGTTTGAGACAACAACCATTCGGTTTGACTATTGAGACGACAAGCATTCCCTATTGTGTTTGGGGCATTCGTTGGTGTGTGTGCAGGTGACAGGAGGTTCCCACAGAGACGCAATCCCCAGAGATGCAATCCCTTCTTGAAGATTCACAGGTAGCTCTTGAAGATTCACCGTGCGGCATGAATTAATTCTAATTTCCGTGTGTTCAAACTTCACTATTTGCATAACAGAAGTAGTAAATTAAAATTTAATTCTAAATAGTAAATCGACCCATGATGTCAAAGATGGGAAAGCTTCCTTATGACGAGTATTAGAATCTTGAAGCAACCACAACAAATAGTCTACTGCCATATACTGTGATTCCAAACTCTTGTTTTTCTACTGTAATCTCCACATTCTCTCATGGCCGACCGATATCACTTTATTTTCTAGTCACTCTTTTAATTGTGTTTTTTTTTACATTTTTTGCCAAGAATGTAACTTTTGGCCTTCTCTTTCCCTACCATAGTTTTGGGCGAAATTGGATTGGGGCCAGATTTACAAGTATGTGTAAACTCCAATTTTCACTTGATATAAAACTTGAAATTTTGAAATTTCAATGTAAATGTTCAATGTTCAGTGATGTGCATGTTTAAATATTTAAAGTTTAAATCATAAATATTTTAGTTTACATGTTTAAAGTTCAAAAATATACAAATTCACACACACACACACACACACACACACACATATATATACCCCTGACGAACCCACACACCCAGTTTCAAAAAATGACTCACCTGTCCCAGTCCCTGTCCCCGTCCCCGTCCCCATGTTTCTTGGCAACATAGCTTTCTGAGAAAGAGAAGGATGACATGACTATTGCTTCAACCCTATGGTTCGTTGAAGGAAAGTGATGGATGGTCAATGCCCTACGAAGAAGATCTAGAAGATGATGGCTCCATAATGAAGAAGAAGAAGTTCATGACATCGAAAGGAGGAGTCCTACAAGCAGCTGATAATGTTATTTTCTCCACCAAAGAGTAAATGACTGCTGCCGATAATAAGTACCTAGTCAAGAGGGAGCTTGGGCAAGTCCCTAGGTAAGAGAGAGCTTGGGTATATTCCTTTTATAGGAATGAGTATATCTTCGCTAATTAAGAGGGAGAGATAGACACATTATTCTTGTCTTCATGTTATGAAGAAAGAATGGAGGATTGGGTAAGCATCTGAGATTGATTCTGATACTCTTTGAGGATGTGGTAGGGCATCCAATATGAAAGATCAGTCGAAAAGGAAATTCCTTGAGGATGTGTTAATTCAAAGATAGGAATTGTCCTAAAAGGACATACCCTTTGAACACCCGGGTGGGCTATGTGCCTTGAGAGACAATGATGATGGTGTCTATCATGGTTTCGCCATCATTGTGCTCTGATCTTGTGGAGAGATAGAGCTGTTAGTCAAGGCCTTTCTATGTGACAATGTTGGTTGGTATGATGAGATGCTCTGGTATAAGTTGATAAAATAGCTTGTGAGATGGCTTACCAATCCGACTCTTCTTATTAGAATTCTTTAGTATGAGAATGTCTAAGTACCATGTATAGATGATGAATACCTCCCTAGTTAAGAGGGAGTGTTGAAATATGTAACTAGGTTCGGTCTTCATAATGTCATATGTAATCATTATTTTATGTATTTAATGTAAAGAGAAAAATAAATTTGTTATTGTCGTTCTTGAGGCATGTGTTTCAAGCTCAAGGAAAATTTATTTATGGAACCTCCAAGACCTTGTCATCATCAAAAGATGAAGTAGGCCTTCATGAGTGAACAAGTTAGCCTAAAGGCAACAATTCGACCTAGAAAGAATCCTATATATAAGAAGACTTCGATCTCATTTGAAGATCATACAATCAACTCTTAAGAAGTTCAATCTAAGAGGAGAAGAGGACAAAAAAGGAAGTTGAATACTTAACAGAGAAGGAGAAGGAAAAATCGAAGTTTTGGGATTGTCTTTGGGCTAATATCCTTCACAAGTGCGAGATAATTCGGGCATCCATTGCAATAGCTAAAGGCCAAATTGCAGAAGTCAAGGTATGGTTCCAAGTGACATACTTCGCAAGCCGAGTTTCTTCGAAGTAAGGATCAACTCAAGCGAAGAAGAAAAGAAGAAGAAATCACTATTTTCTCCACACATGCAAGTGTTAGGGTTTTTACAGAAGAAACTGCTGGAGGTTGAAGTTGTAGAAGTTGTTGAGGTCAAAGTTGATGGATGGAAATGTCAGTAAGGAGGAAGGATTTACTTGGTCTTGGAGGAGACTTTGACAAGGGTTATAGGTCTTGTAGTTCGTCATTTGAAGTTCTATAGGAAGAGAAGAATTCTTGTGGGTTTTCCTCTCAAGAGAGGTTTTGGCCTTGGATGATAACCTATATCTTGTGCCCTATTGTCTTATTGATCTTCATTGTTTGTTAGTTGTTTTCTTGTGTGATGGGGTAACATCGGATACATCGGATGTGTTCTAGCTCCCAAAATTTGTGGAGGGACTAGAGTGCATGAGATGTCCAATACCCAGAAAGGGATTTGGGAAATTTCATCCGGTTTGGGAGATATTAAATTAATTAATCTTTTTAATTAGGGACCCTAAGTCTAACTTAGGAAAATTGAAAGATTAAAGTTAATTAAATTAAACATGTGATGAAATTGTCTTAAGTCACACGCAGCAAGCTTTTTTTTAATCTTAGCCATTGATTCAAGATCTGTTCATGGCCGTTGGTTTCCCAACGAGAAAAGTATAAAGGAAAGGCTTGGGGTCATTTGGAGAAGACACACAGAGGCAAAGCACTGAAGCTAAGCTGGAATTCTAGGGCGTGGTTTGCTAAGAATTTCTAGAAGTGTTTCAGCTGCAGAGAGGGGAGTTTAGGCAAAGGGGATGGTCCGATCCCAGTGCCTAGAATCAACAAGAGGCAAAGAGCAGCTTCCAGAGGCAGCGTAGAGAAGCAGGAGCAGCGACAGCAGAGAGGGAAGCAGCTGCGCAATGCAGGGGCAGCGTAGAGAAGCAGGAGCAGCGACAGCAGAGAGGGAAGCAGCTGCGCAATGCAGGGGCAGCTACAACTACACAATGCAGGGGTAGCTATAACTACGCAGGTGCTACGCAGTCTCTCTCGGGGCAACGTTGGGAAGCAGGAGACCCTCAGGGGTAAGCAGAGTCCCTCAAGGGTAGCATAGGGTTTGCGTCACCTAGTCTGGGGTTACGCAACCCTCTCCAGGCCAGTGCAGAGGGACGCAGAGGCTGACTTAGAGGCTTCAGGGGAAGTGCTGGGGTTTCTAGGGTCAAGATTTGGCTGAGTCTTGTAAATCCCGTTTGAGGGTGTGGATCGGTCAATATTTTGGCTTCAAAACAATAGGTTAGCTGCAGATCGATATTTTCTCTATCGGGTTTTCCAGATCTGGAACCCAGATTTGCTGTATTAAGAAAACTCTTAATAATAAAACCCTTTAGCAGCCAGAAGATCGGTTTTCCCGCATTGGGTTTTTCTAAGGACTATTGTCCAGAAATTCCTTGTGTCACTTTGTCTAAGTGTGCATGTACTTTTCTATTTTAGATCTGAATCGGTGAAAGTCTGTTATGTGTTTTGCTTTGATGTTAATATGAAGTTTCATCATTAATAACTTAATTAAGTAGGAGAAGCATAACCAGATCTAACAGTAGATTTTTGCACGAGTAATATTTAGAAAATTTCACATGGTATCAGACCGATTGCAGATCTAGCAGGGTCACTAGTAGAAGACCGAAGGATCTTGCTGCAGAAAGTAGCAGGAAGAGCAACAACAACAACAGAAGGCCAGATTTGAAGGGACAACGCAGTTTCAGAAGGAGCAGAATCACGCAGAGGGCAGGGTGACCAAGTCTTGCGCTGTCTACACGCAGGCCCACGTATTCACTGTGTAGAGGCAACGCTGGGATTGTCTGAAGCCAGCTAGGGTGACGCAGACCTGAAGCTGTCTGATCCAGAAGTACCTGAAGCAGAGTTGCAGAACTTCAGAAGGTGTTGGTGGGGATAAATTTATGAAGTTTTCAGAATTTTAGCCTAAGCACTAGTGACAAAGAGAGGGAGGAGATCAACTTCTCAGAGGGTTTCTAGCCAAAGAAACTTGCAGATCGATCAGAGGATCGAAGAGAGATGAATCGTTGATTGATTTGGCGGCTTTCCAAGAAAGGAAATCAGTTGTCAGAGGGAGCAAAGGGTGCCTATTTCCCTAAGGACCCTAGATCCAGATCTCTAGCGTAGAGAGACAGAGCTTCGACAGATTTTCTGAGCAGATGGCACCTCACGGATTGCATGATCAGGATAGATTGGATGGCCTATCCAACTTTGCAGTTTGGAAGGCTAGAATCCTGATAGTCCTAGAGACATATTTTGTAAGAGACCATGCAGAACGAGTACTGGCCACGCCGACCGATGCAGATCTCCTGAGGAAGCATAATGAAGCCGCGACACATGCCAAGCGGCTCATAATGGACGGAGTGAAGGACCATATTGTCCCACACATAGCTGAGAAGAAAATAGCTAATGAGATGTGGAAGGCCTTAACATCCCTATATGAGGGAAAGTCTGTCCAGAGGAAGATGCTTCTGGAGACTCAGATGCGGTCATTCATGATGACCAAGGGGGAAGACATGGAACATTTTCTTTTCAGATTACCGTTGATCAGAGACCAGTTTACTACCACGTGTGCAAAGGTGGAGGATGATGTGATGGTCAGCACTGCTCCCAGTGCAGTCCCAGATGAGTGGGAAACCTTTGTCCAAAGTATCTTGGGCAGAGCATACCTTCCCGACTGGGACAACTTGTGGGCAATCATGCATCAAGAAGAACTCCGTAGATTCACCAAGAAGCAGTACAACACGAGATCGAGTAAGGTGAAGAAGGAAGATGAAGAGGATGCAACCTTGGCATCACAGAGGAAGCAAGGGAAGAAGAAGCGGGATCTATTAAAGATCAAGTGCTTCCAGTGTGGCGAACTAGGACATTTCGCCAGCAATTGTCCTCAGAAGAAAAAGGACAAGGAAGCTTCTTCTTCCAAGGCTGCTGTGGTGGATGATGGGTCAGAAGACGATGCAGCCTTGAGCACTCATGAACCACGAAAGTGGTGTGACATGGATCTGTAGAGCAGCTACAAAATGAGGGCAGGATCCTTAAGCAACTCATCTCTTGGATCACATCCGAGCTATGGGAGCCTTAAGACAATAGTGGGACAAGTGGAGCAGTGGGTGCAAAGATCACGGATGAAGCAGAGGCAGAACTGAAGGTTGGAAGGAGTAGCGCAGTGTAGATGTAGTAGCAACGTGGCAGCAACAGCGTAGGGGCTGATGTGACTTCAACAACGCAGAGCAGAGTTGCAACAATGTAGGGGCTTCAGGAAGACAATGCAGTGCAGTAGCAACGTGAGAGATTTCAGCACAAGGGGCTAATGTGACTTCAACAGTGCAGAGGGAGTCTGCTTATGCAGTGCAGAGCTATAGCTGTGCATCATCCTCTAGATGACAACACATATCAGCAGTTGATGGAGCTTCAGTGATGAGGATGCATCCCAACTTACTTGTCTGTCAAAGATTGGGTAGGAGATTCAATTGCTTCTCTTAGCAGCTGAAGATGCAGTGCAGCAGATGGCAGCGCAAATGCAATAGATTGAGAAGGAGTTGCAGTACAGATGTAACAGTGGCAGTGGCAGCGTCATGGGCAACAGTATAGAATGGCAGCAACAACACTGATGAAGGGCAACAGGTCCAGCATTAGTGCAGAGACCCACACCAGAGATCAATGCAAAGCTTTGGGATGAAGCAGAGTTTGTACTAGAGAACATTCCTCGCTAAGAGGGAGTGTTGAGTTTTCTTGTGTGATGGGGTAGCATCGGATGTGCTCTAGCTCCCAAAATTTGTGGAGGGACTAGAGTACATGAGATCTCCAATACTCAGAAAGGGATTTGGGAAATTTCATCCGGTTTGGGAGATATTAAATTAATTAATATTTTTAATTAAGGACTCTAAGTCTAACTTAGGAAAATTAAAATATTAAAGTTAATTAAATTAAACATATGATGAAATTGTCTTAAGTCACACGGATCAAGCTTTCTTTTAATCTTAGGCATTGATTCAAGATCTGATCATGGCCGTTGGTTTTCCAACGAGAAAAGTATAAAGGAAAGGCTTGGGGTCATTTGGAGAATACAGACAGAGGCAGAGTATTGAAGCTAAGCTGAAATTCTAGGGCCTGGTTTGCTAAGAATTTTCAAAAGTGTTTCGGCTGCAGAGAGTGCAGTTTAGGCAAAGGGGATGGTCTGATCCTAGTGCCTAGAATCAGCAAGAGGCAGATAGCAGCTTCCAGAGGCAGCGCAGAGAAGCAGGAGCAGCAACAACAGAGAGGGCAGCAGCTTTGCAGCGCAGGGGCAGCTACAGCTACGCAGTCTCTCTCGGGGCAGCGTTGGGCAGCAGGAGACCCTCAGGGGTTAAGCAGAGTCCCTCAAGGGCAGCGTAGGGTTTGCGTCACCCAGTCTGGGGTTACGCAGCCCTCTCTAGGCCAGGGACGCAGAGGTTGACGCAGAGGCTTCAGGGGCAACGCTGGGGTTTTTAGGGTCAAGATCTGGCTGAGTCTTGTAAATCCCGTTCGAGGGTGTGGATCAGTCAATATTTTGGCTTCAGAACAGAAGGTTAGTCGCATAACTATATTTTCTCTGTCGAGTTTTCCATATCTGGAACCCAGATTTGCTGTATTCAAAAAAATCTTATTAATAAAACCCTCCAGCAGCCAGAAGACCGGTTTTCCCGCATTGGGTTTTTCTGGGGACTATTGTCCAGAAAATCCTTGTGCATGTACTTTTCTGTTTTAGATCTGAGTCGGTGAAAGTCTGTTATGTGTTTTGCTTAGATGTTGTAAATTTTTGTAGATGTTCTATGCTAAGAGCAGTTTTACTTTTCTCACAGCAATCATACAAATAGTTAAGCAAAATGCAGATAGAACATATAAGTAGATCTTACAGAAGACAAATCAGAAACAGGAAAAATGTGTGTGTTCGTTACGGCGGTCAACAGGATGCTTCAACCAGCAAAGTCTCCTTGGTCAGCCAGCCCAGCATGTGTCACAACGGACCTCCAATCAGCAAATGAGTCAACCCAAGTCAACTCCCAAAAAGTCAACGTTGTCCTGAAAAAGTCAACGCAGGGCAGCAAGCTAAAAGTCAACGCAGCAGCAAATTGGTCAACCCTTTGACCTCTATTTATGTGCCAAGTAGTACGACCTTCCAAAATTGAACTTCCCACAAGTTTTCAGCTTGATTGGACCATGCGTTGACCAAAGTCAACGCTGGTCAACCTTTCTGCGAAACCCTAGCAGCAGAAAAATCGTCCTTCAACTCAGCCGTACGGTTTGTCCTCTTTCTCCTTCACACGTGTGGCTGAACTCGTCCTCCAGGTAGCTCGTACTATTTCAGATGAGAGAGGAAGATGTGAGTTGTGTTGTGATGAAATGCTCTCCAACTTTCACAGCACATATCCATCATTGGGGCGTGTGACACATCTGTACAGGGCGTGCAACCTTAAGGCCGACCTTGCACATATAATTTATTAAGAATAATAAATTCAAAATATAAGTTCTGCTCATCGGATTAAGACATATTCTATATGGATTTTACACCTCTCACAAAGAGGAATCCAACAAAAATATTAGCCTCTTAATCTGAGCATCAGAACATGGAGTTTGGACCTAGTTGTTGGGTAACCTCCCTCTCAGCCAGGAGAACTCCATCATCGATTTCGTCAACATGATATCATCCTATAAGTAACTTGCTTCTTGGCCTCTTTATTCGGAAACAGAAGTGGGTCGATCCAAAGACATCATCCCACAGAAAGTGACATGTGCGAAAGAGTTTAAACCTCGATCAAACTCATGAAGAGTATCCAACCAACCCAAAGTTGGTTCATCTGACCCGAAGTCAGGCAGAGGTCCTAGACCTCGCAAAACTTGATCCCAGATCAAGTGGTTGGACCGTGCCATCCTAGATAGAGAGTACGGCAATCTCTGATGCGTCCATCAGTCTTTGCTAATAGTCTCTAACTTTTCCCACCTCATTGGCCAAATGAGAGGTACTTCCCATGAGCCCTGAACTCAATGGGTAGGATGCATACGGGGCACAGATAAATGAGTGGTGAACTAGCTCAATAATCACAAGGGTGGGGCAGAAGCATTATGAGTGCTTATAGCTCCGAGAAGCTATCCCCAAAGCCCCCCAGAGCTCCCAGAGCTCATCGTCCAACAGGACCCACATCATAGGGTCTTTCCATGACTCCAAGATTCTCACGGAAGGTTAGGAACTTGACCTTCCCCAGGGGCTTAGTGAGAATATCCGCGACCTGCTCATCAGTTCCTATATGATCGAGCCTTACGGCGCCTCGCTGTACCATATCCCGGATAAAGTGGTACCCGATATCAATATGCTTGGATCGGTCGTGGAACACAGGATTCTCAGTCATACGAATCCCACTCTGATTATCACAGAGTATCACAGTGGTATCTAGCACATGTCCCAACAGCTCACTAAAGAGCTTCCGCAACCAAACTGCTTCACAACAGGCCATACTAGCAGCAATGTATTCGGCCTCCGCGGTGCTCAAAGCCACCGACTTCTGCTTCCTGCTCATCCATGAGATCGAAGTAGAACCAAGATTGAAGCAGCATCCAGATGTGCTCTTACGATCCACCACACTGCCAGCCCAATCGGCATCAGTATATCCACGGAGTATCACACTCCCGGCAGTGTATCTCAGCCCATGGTTTATCGTGCCCTGAAGATATCTCAAAAGATTCTTGGCACCAACCCAGTGAAAATGATGAGGCTCAACCATCTGTTGACTCAAAGTGTTCACTGCAAAACATATGTCCGGACGGGTGTTCACTAAGAACATCAAAGCTCCTATGAGTTGACGATACTCAGTAGGATTTGCCAAGATAGGCCCAGCAGCGCTGCCACTCAACTTCTTAAAGTTGAGTTCCATTGGTGTCGACACGGACTTACAGTCCACCATCCCAAATCTTTCCAGAAGCTTCACAATATATTGTCCTTGAGAAAGGAAAATCTCTCCAGGTCTCTGCCAGACCTCTAGGCCTAGGAAATAGTGCATCAGTCCTAGGTCCTTCATCTCGAACTCAGCAGCGAGCTCCCTCTTACATTGATGAATGAGAGGGTCATCACCTGTCAGGAAGAGGTCGTCCACATACAGCACTAGAATGAGAGGCTTCCCCTGCACAACCTTGAAGTAAAGGTTCGGATCAGCATTACTTCGAGTGAAGCCCGGCTTCATCAAGTAACTATCCATCCTCTCGTACCAAGCTCTGGGTGCTTGCTTTAACCCATAGAGGGCTTTCTTCAACCTGCAGACATGAGTGTCTCGATTTTGAACTTCAAATCCCAGAGGTTGTTCCACATACACTTCTTCCTTTATTGCACCATGCAGAAAAGCGGTCTTGACATCCATCTGATGAAGACTCCATCCTTGCGTAGCAACAAGGGCTATGATTGATCGAATGGTGGTATATCGTGCCACAAGTGCAAATATGTCATCATAGTCAATTCCTTCCTTTTGAGAGAAGCCACGGGCAACAAACCTTGCCTTAAACTTTTCAGCACTCCCATCAGATCCATGTTTGATCTTGTAGAGCCATTTAGCGGTGACAACAGATTTGTCCTTCGGTCTTGGGACCACATCCCAGACATCATTCTTCATAATAGACTCATATTCTTCATGCATATCATCCTTCCAAACTTGATGCTTGATGGCTTCCTCAAAAGATCCAGGTTCAGATTGTACAATAGTACTCATGGCAGCTAGATACCCTTGGTATCTACACGGCTTCTTGCTTTCTCGGAATGTCCCTCTTGGGGCAGCATGACCCTCAACATCTTCGAGGGTGTCCCTGAGCCATGATGGTCTCTTTCCTAGAGAAGGGGAAGGATCAATAGGGTCCATTGGCCCTTCAACATCAGGCATAGTCTCATCCTGGGGTTCTTCCAGATTTCCAGGTCTTTCTTCATGATTTTCTTCGGATCTAGGAAGATCTACTACTTTCTTCAGGGAAGCATCTTCGTCAAAAGTGACATCATGGCTTATCTCTACTTCCCTTTGACCAGGTACATAGACTCTATATGCCTTAGAAGTCTCACTGTAGCCCACAAACATTCCTTTCTTCCCAGTAGCATCCAACTTACTTCTCTTTTCTTTCGGCACATGAAAATAGACAGGACATCCAAAAATTCTAAAATGTGAGACATCGGGTTTCTTACCAGAGAAAACCTCTTCGGGAGTTTTGGAGTCCAAAGCGGAATGAGGGCATCGGTTTTGAATGTACACAGCAGTATTTGCAGCTTCTCCCCACAGAAACTTTGGTAGACCCTGGTCACAAAGCATGGCACGGGCAGCTTCCACAATAGTCCTATTCTTGCATTCAGCAACACCATTCTGCTCAGGAGTATATGCAGTGGTAGTCTCCCTCTTAATGCCAGCTTCTCTGCAAAAGTCTTTGAACTCATTTGACTCATATTCAGTGCTATTGTCAGTCCTCAAAATCTTGATCTTCTTTCCGGTCATGTTTTCCTTCAGCACAGCCCTTACATACACCTTCATGATTATTTCCAAAATCAGGCATCCCTGTCACCACCTTCCTTGCTTCGGGAAGGGCCTTGTAATGAAGGTGTCCAAATCTTCGGTGCCATAGTTCGGTATGTCGGATAGTATCACAAGTCATAGCTCCCAACGGACTCCCTCCAACCTGGTAGAGTGTACCAACTCTAAAACCAATTGAGATAGCTTCCTTGAAGCCCTTCTTCCACATGAGCACCTTTCCATCAGAGAAAGTTACATTGAATCCTTTGTCTTCCATGGCGGATACAGACACAAGGTTCTTCTTCAATTTAGGTACATAGAGTACATCTTGCAAACGAAGGACTTGTCCTTGAGACAAGTGGAGGGTCACAGTCCCTGTCCCTTTCACAGGATAAGTGGCATTATCCCCAAGGATAATTTCGAGATTAGTATCCCTTTCAACCATGTCAGAAAGTGCTTCCTTGAATCCGGTGATGTGTCTTGAGGCACCACTATCGATTAGCCAGACATCCATAGTCTCGGGCGGAGATGCAGCTGAGAGAGTAGATACAAGAATATACTCATTTCTTTTATCAGCAACATTAGACTCCTCATACCTGGTATTTCTGGACCTTTTAGAAGGTTGATTGTTTCCTCCAAAGTGAGCCTTCCTCTTTCCTTTGGATTTGTCATTTCTTCGATTCCCATTCCTTCGGTTGTTGTTATCATCACTATCGGGAGAATCCTTCTTGAAGGGGCATTCTCTAGCATAGTGGCCAGGCCTATGGAAGGTGAAACATTTTCCCTTCTTCTCTTGAGTCTTTGTCCTTCCTTTGTCCTTAGAACCACCAGAGTTCTTCTTTCGGGAATGAGCACCATAGGCAGCATTTCTTTCATTATCGAATTCCTTCATCCTTGTTTCTTCTTGCATACATCTAGACAGAAGCTCATCAAAGTTAGGAATGGTGTTATTGTTGATAATGGTAGTTGTGAATACTTGCCATTCATATGGAAGTCCTCCAAGTGCGATGAGAACCATCTCACGATCAGCTATTGTCTCCCCAATAGCTAGCAGATTGTTCCTGGTTTCGGTCAACTTCAGAAAGAAAGTTTGAACAGACTCATCTCGACCCTTCTTCATATTCTTCAATTTGTTCTTGAGGAATAGCACTTGGTTCACATTGTTTACTTGGAACATAAGTATCAATTTGTCATACATCTCCTTGGATGTGCCTAGTTCAGATATGTAGACAACCAGACTCTTATTTATGGATTCCCTGATCAGCAGCTTTGCTCTGATTTCTCCCTTCTTATACTTGTTTCTAACAGCTGCAGAGGCATTGGATGGAGGTTCTTGAATCTTCCTCGTCACATGATCCAAGAGATCATGATCTTCCAATTTGAGATCTAATATCATCTTCCAGGCATGGAAGTCATTACTTCCGGTCAGCTTGTCATTCTCTTTGAATTCAAGACTAGTGGAACCCATTTCTTTCGGTGATGATTGCTAAAGATAGAGTTTGTCTTCACCTCAGCTCCGATACCATGTAACTTTTTGTAGATGTTCTATGCTAAGAGCAGTTTTACTTTTCTCACAGCAATCATACAAATAGTTAAGCAAAATGCAGATAGAACATATAAGTAGATCTTACAGAAGACAAATCAGAAACAGGAAAATGTGTGTGTTCGTTACGGCGGTCAACAGGATGCTTCAACCAGCAAAGTCTCCTTGGTTAGCCAGCCCAGCATGTGTCACAACAGACCTCCAATCAGCAAATGAGTCAACCCAAGTCAACTCCACAAAAGTCAACGCTGTCCTGAAAAAGTCAACGCAGGGCAGCAAGCTAAAAGTCAACGCAGCAGCAAAACAGTCAACCCTTTGACCTCGATTTCTGTGCCAAGTAGTACGGCCTTCATAAATCGAACTTCCCACAAGTTTTCAGCTTGATTGGACCATGCGTTGACCAAAGTCAACGCTGGTCAAACTTTCTGCGAAACCCTAGCTGCAGAAAAGTCGTACTTCAGCTCAGCCGTACGGTCTGTCCTCTTTCTCCTTCACACGTGTGGCTGAAACTCGTCCTCCAGGTAGCTCGTACTATTTCAGATGAGAGAGGAAGATGTGAGTTGTGTTGTGATGAAATGCTCTCCAACTTTTCCTGTATTTATATCCATCATGGGGCGTGTGACACATCTGTTGGGGGCGTGCAACCTTAAGGCCGACCTGCACATATAATTTATTAAGAATAATAAATTCAAAATAAATGTTCTGCTCATCGGATTAAGACATATTATATATGGATTTTACACCTCTCCGAAAGAGGATTCCAACAAAAATATTAGCCTCTTAATCTGAGCATCATAACATGGAGTTTGGGCCTAGTTGTCCAAATTTAACAGATGTTAATCTGAAGTTTCAGCATTAATAACTTAATTAAGTAGGAGAAGCATAACCAGATCTAACAGTAGATTTCTGCATAAGTAACATTCAGAAATTTTCACACTAATCAGATGGCAAGATGTCTCGCTACATGCTCAGCGCAGATAAGTTATATTGACCCCTAATAGCATGACTAATGCAATTTTTCGAGCCCTTCATTTCTTTGGTTTGGAGAATTCTTTTCATCATTGCTCATCCAATCAATGAATTGTATATCAGCATGGGTATTAAGTTATTAACACCCATATTTTCCAGTTTATCTGCCACTGAATCAGCTTTGTGTTTGGTATGAAAATGTTAGAAATTTGTAAAGAAATGTATTAATTGTTATATGTCCCAAATTAGTGGTTCTGAGTTCCAACTTTTCCAGTAAACAATTCTTTCCAGGTTGTACTTTTTATTTTTCTCACTTCACACCTTTACAATACAATAATTTTTTTGTGAATTTTTTCCTTTTACATATCATACGAAATATTCTGGGGATCTCTGAAATGATGAACTCGAAAACAGAATAGACTTTAAGTCTGCAATCAACAATTTTGCTGAGGAATTTAATATCCACCAGGCTTTCCAGCAATGGCTTACAATTTCTGTCTTCTGTAGGAGTAACAACCCATTGCAAGTTGTAACCTGACATATTTGAAGGCTTCGCTGTTGTCTTCTCTTGGATATACACTAGCGACAGGTTGTGTGCTTCAATTCTGCAGTTGTATTATACAACGGCTTTGTGTTTGTTTAACTGACATCTGAAGGCAAACATAAGCTTTTTAGCATGTCTTTGCATGCCTATACCCACTTGAGAACTTTTCTTGTGTAAAATGATTGTAACATCTGCAAATAGTGGAATGGATAGAATTTTAATGTTTGAATTGGATTTCAGGCTGTTTATGTCTTTTTCTTTGAATGACATAAGATTGAATTGAATTTATATATATTTATGTCCCCAATTTGTTAAAAGAGGTTAAGGGGACAATAACATACATCTGAAGAGGTCAACAGGCTATAAAATAAAACTTGAAAAAAAAAATGTTGAACAATAAACAAATGCAGAAGTTATCTTGTAAAACTTCAAAATGAAAAACCCGCATACAATCTCAAAAAGAAAACCCTACATATACAATCTCAAAATGAAAATGCTATATATACAATCTGAAAGTAGTAAAGTAATAGAGGAATATAGTGCAAACATGATAAAAAGTTGTAAGCAAGATAGATCAATTGGACTGTAAAGTATGAACTGCCACAAAAATGAGCAATAGACCAGTGCAAAAGTCATCTTTTGCAAATACAAAATGAAAACCCTACATACACAATAGCAGAGAAACAGAGTGCAAATAAGAAAAAAAGTCATAAGAATGGTATTTACTATTGACTGCCTGTAGAGCCTATAAGATAGTGGGTCCCTAGGATGTGATCTGGTTTGGCTTTCAAATGATTCCACTGGGGGAAGGGGAAGAATTTGCAGCTGATGTTGAAGCTCTCCTAGGACAAAGAATCCCCTGGCAGTAGAGAAGAAGTTGGTGATCATACTGTGAGAAAAGTGGGATTTTGAGTATCAAGATTCAACTCATAAGAATGGTATTATCTGCCTGCAGAGCCTGTCAGATAATGGGTAACTAGGGTGTGATTTGTTGTGGCCTACAAGTGATCCCAGGGGGGGAAGGGGAAGAATTTGCAACTGATGTTGAAGCCGAGGCAGAAACTCTCCTAGCAACCATGGACAAAGAACTCTCTGGCAGTAGAGAAGAAGTTGGTGATCAAACTGTGAGAAAAATTGGGATTTTTAGTACCAAGATTCAACTATCAACGTTGTGAGTGAGTTAGAGGATATATTTGTCCAATGCCTTTGCTGAAACATAAAATTTTTGTGGAATTGATAGTAGATACAAGCCAACTAAACAACTTTCACAGAATAAATGCAACACTCGGCTCAAGAGATTGACTTACTGTTTGAACTGTAGCCTGGGTGGCACTTGAACTCTAAAACCGTATTTTAGGCCTTGATAATGACCTTCTTTACATTTTCTGACTCAGAATGAATCTGTTTTTGGATTGTCTCCTGTTGATGAAGCCCATTTTTTGACAACTGCTCTCACCAGAGCTCTTGTTTTAAAAGTTCAGTATTAGCTTTACAGTTAACTTATTAAATATTTGGGGAATGATTTGTAAATTCCTGACAAAAGTGTTGATTATTTCAGGTGTAGTTTCTATGGCAAATTCAGGGCCGGATTCCAACGGATCACAATTTTTCATTACCACTGTGAAAGCAAGCTGGTAAGCATAGAGCATGTTAGACCTTATGCAAGTAAATACGAACCTCTAAAGGCATGTGTGTTTCATGACCTTATGCTAGTAAATACGAACCTCTAAAGGCATGTGTGTTTCATCGCAGTACATAAAATTTAATTGTAAATTATAAACATAACTGTTATTAATGTCCCATTTTTGGTGTAACCAGGTTGGATGGTCAACATGTTGTGTTTGGAAGGGTTATACAAGGCATGGATACCGTTTATGCAGTAGAGGGGGGAGCTGGAACCTACAGTGGAAAACCTAGAAAAAAAGTGAAGATTATTGACTCCGGAGAAATACCCATCAGTAAATGGGAAGATGAAAGTTGAGTAAATTGTATATGGTATCTATCTGAGAATTTTATAGTCATGTCTATTTGTAATAAATTTTTATTAGATATCTTAAGACACGCACATTTTTCTTTCTTAGGTGGAGAAGATTCTTATCCTCCATTTTTCCTTATATATTGTAAATTTATGTAGATGTTCTATGCTTGATGCAACTTTACTTTCTCTTCAATATCAGACAGCAATCACATAAACAATAAAGTAAATCGCCGATAGAACGTACCAGTAGATTGAAAGTAAAGTATTTACTCGCCTTGAGTAAAAAGAAAAAATCGTATTCTCCTTTCTTTTTTTTTAATTATTTCTTACTCAATATAACCCTATTTACAAAAAAGGTTGTATCTTTAAGTAACCATTTGCTCAAAATATAATTGAACATTCATTTTTCATTTATTCATTGTACATTTACACCATTGTAGATTCATCGTGCATTGAGAGAGATCAAATATTTTGAAGTGCAAACCTCTAAAGAGAGCAGAGCTTCAAGAAATGTTTGAATTTTGATGGATTTCATCCTTTTGACGTATGATAGATCTAGAGTTAAGATGGATCTTTGATGGTGCCAATCATTTGCAACTTTGTCAAAGCTTTAGATCATCATCAATATGTATATGCATATGTTTTTCAGTTTTAAGAAATTTACGAAGTATCATTTTTAAGTTACATATGTTTTTCAGTTTTAAGAAATTTACCAAGTATCATTTTTAAGTTACATGAGGCTAGTAACTAGTAATAAAATAACAATGTTCAATGGTGAAGGTGAGTCATAAGAAAAAAATAGCATTCCTATAAAATATAGTAGATTGATTACATGGTGGCAAATCTCAATGAGTTCAATTTTATTTTAAACATGTATTAGCTTTCTCATATTTTCTCAAATGAGAAAGGAAGTTGATGTGGAAGACACTTCAAATCTTAACCCAAGATATATAATATTGTAGTAAAGATCATAATCTATCTCTTGCTTTTCAATATTAATAGTTTATTTCTCCAACCTCATATGGTACTCATAATTCTATTTCCATTTTATTGTATATGTTAAGATATTCCGACACATAGGAAATAGTTAAGAATAATTTAGTCTAGTCTAGAGTTAGGTAAAGTGTGTTTCTTTACCATGTACATTTGTAACTTATAATCCGACGGTCACGATTTGTAGTGATCCGACGATTATCTCTCACCTCGGTATTAACGACACTTGATTCGTGGCTTAACACTTGATTGGTCCATGATATCTATTTAAAGAGCATGGAGGGTCATTTGTCCAGTAACCGTTAATGAGAGAAATATATGTAACTTTTATTTTTATATTAATAAATTGCCTGAAGTGGCCGCGTTGGCTCAGGCCGTGGACTGTTTTCCTCTTTGAGGGTTTTAACCACGTGACTATACTAGTGTAAGGCTAATCGAAAATCTAACATTCTGCCGTAAGGCTTGCATTTCGTTTTTTTTTGCTCGGTTTTTGTTTTTTTAATGCAAGAAAAGACACACACCGAAAAGAAGAAAAAAAACGAAATGCAAGCCTTACGGAAAAATGTTAGATTTTCGATTAGCCTTACACCAGTATAGTCACGTGGTTAAAACCCTCAAAGAGGGAAACAATCTACGGCCTGAACCAACGCGGCCACTTCAGGCAATTTATTAATATAAAAAGAAAAGTTACATATATTTCTCAAACATCGCTTCCTCCTTTCAAACAATAACATAATCCTTTTACTATCTCACTTGGTGAGGAGTTAGTTTATGAGAATAGAGGTCTTGGGTTCAAATCTCTTTCTCAAGCTTCTTTTTGTAAAAAGTTTTTGTTAAAAGGGGCAGGATTTTTTTTTTAAAGTTGAACTTCATCACCAAATTTCAAACCGTTCCTGTAACTATTCGGCATTTACAACTCAGATTTTTCAAAATGCATAACTTCTTCATCCGGAAGCCCTTTTTCAAGCCGTTTTTTTTTTAACAGCCTAATTTTTCGAGATCTTTCCATTGGATTTGTTAGTTTTAGTTTTTTTCAACTTCAGTTTTAAAAAGAAAAAAGAAAAAAGAAAAAGAAATGGAAAGTGTATGCCCAATTATTCTTAACAGCACCAATTATTTCCAATGGCTACCTCACATGGTAGATATACTTAGAAGTAAAAGGCTTTATAGAATAGCCACAGGGCTAAAAACTAAACCTTCTGATGATGATAAAGTTGCTAAATGAGAAAATAAACAAGATCAAGCACGAGAGTTGATAGGAATGTCCATTGCTCAATATCTTCGATTTCATATCCTTGACATTGACACCCCTCATGAAGCCCTAGACAAGCTAAATACTATATTTGGCATTCAAAATCAAATCAGGGCCCATTAGCTTGAAAATGAGTTGCTTATTTTGGACCCCAATAATTTCTCCTCTATTCAGGATTTTTTGTCCAAATTCAAGACCCGTAGAATTCTTTTAGAAGGTTGTAAGATAAAAAAGGAAGATGGTAGCCTCATTTATTGCATTCTCGCTAAGCTTGGCCCTATATACTTTGTATTTGTTTCCGCCTTCCATTCCACTAGAGAAGCCATCATTTCTTCAGGAACTACCTACAAGAATCCCTCTTTTGATTCCTTTTGCGATTCTTTGATAAGAGAACAAGAAAAACTCTTACACCTTGGTCTTATCACTTCTGGAAACGCTTTTAAGAAAGCCTTAGCAACCCAACATCAATCATATCAAAAGAATCCCATGAAGCAGTATCCTAAAAAGTATGGTCTAAAACCAAACAAGGGTCCTAAGTAATTTCAGCCGCAAACTGAAAAATCAACTCACCAAAATGATAAGGCATATAAAAACAAAGGAAAGAAGACAGATAGGCATTGCAACTTTTGCAATCGTGATGGCCATTTAGAGTCCAAATGTTTTAAGAAGATGGAAGCCTTAGAAGCAGCAATGAAGAAGCACAACATCAATTTGGAGCACTCTTCACCTTCATCTTCAGGATTGGCACTTTCTGCTTGTGGTTGTCAAGTATCAAGATCTGGCTATGCATTAAATGTATCTTCTTCTTCTCATTCTCATGAGTGGCTCATTGATTTTGGAGCTTCTTACCACATGGCCAAAAATCAAGCCTTGTTTTCTTCTTTAAATGATTGTCACATCAAACATATTTATGTTGGTGATGTTAGGATATTCCGACACACAGGAAATAGTTAAGAATAACTTAGTCTAGTGTAGAGTTAAGTAAAGTGTGTTTCTTTACCATGTACATTTGTAACTTATAATTCAACGATCGCAATTTGTAGTGATCCGACGATTATCTCTCACCTCGATATTAACGACACTTGATCCGTAGCTTAACACCCGATTGGTCCATGATCTCTATTTAAAGAGCATGGAGGGTCAGTTGTTCGGTAACCGTTTATGAGATAAACATATGTAACTTTTCTTTTTATATTAGTAAATTGTCTGAAGTGACCGCGTTGGCTCAGGTCGTGGACTGTTTCCCTCTTTGAGGGTTTTAACCACGTGATTATACTGGTGTACTGATTTGTGATCTGTTTGTGAGCGGTGACCTTTGGTTCTTGATCCACGGAACTTACCCTGTAAATTCCTACATGGTATCAGAGCTATTTTGAGGGCTGTGTCCGTTGTTGATCAAAATCCGAAGTCGGTTTGACTGCATGCGAATGCCGTTTTGTAGATCTACTATTTCTGAACATTTTTGGGTTTGGAGAACTGCTCGGTTGTGTTCGGAGCATCTGTTACAGTCAGGAACGCCTTTCGTTTCATGCGAAAAGGTTTCCGACTGCCCAAGTTATGACAGTTTGGATCTGGAGGTATAAAGCATCTGTTTTGCAGTTATATTTGTTAATAGTTCTGCTCTTTTTTTTTTTCTTCTTCTTTGTTTTTTAATTCGGTTTATAGGTTTTATTTATTTGCCAGATCTATACCAAAGGCACGCACACCGAAGAGTAAAAAAAAAAACTCATTCCTCCTTTCAAACAATAACGTGATCCTTTTACTATCTCACTTGGTGAGGGGTTAGTTTATGAGAATAGAGGTCTTGAGTTCAAATCTCCTTCTCAAGCTTTTTTTGTAAAATGTTTTTGTTCAAAGAGGCGGATTTTTTTTTTTTAAAGCCACACTTCATCCCATTCCTGTAACTATTTGACATCTACAACTCATATTTTTCAAAAGGCATAACTTCTTCATCTGGAAGCCGTTTTTCGAGCAGTTTTTTTTTTAAACGACCTAATTTTTCGAGATCTTTCCATTGGAGCAGTTAGTTTCAGCTTCTCTCATCTTCAGTTAAAAAAAAAAAATGGAAAGTGCATGCCCAGTTATTCTTAACAGCACCAATTATTTCCAATGGCTATCTCACATGGTAGATATACTTAGAAGTAAAGGGCTTTATAGAATAGCCACAGGACAAGAAACTAAACCTTCTGATGATGATAAAACCGTTAAATGGGAAAATAAACAAGATTAAGCATGAGGGTTGATAGGAATGTCCATTGCTCAAGATCTTCGATTTCATATCCTTGACATTGACACCCCTGATGAAGCCCTAGAAAAGCTAAAAACTATTTTTGGCATTCAAAATCAAATCAGGGCCCACCGCTTGAAAATGAGTTGCTTACTTTGGACCCCAATAACTTCTCCTCCATTGAAGATTTTTGTCCAAATTCAAGACCCTCATAATTCTTTTAGAAGGTTGTAAGATAAAAAAGGATGATGGTAGCCTCATCTATTGCATTCTTGCTAAGCTTGGCCCTACATACTCTATATTTGTTTTTGCTTCCATTCCACTAGAGGAGCCATCATTTCTTCAGGAAGAACCTATAAGAATCCCACTTTTGATTCCTTTTGCGATTCTTTGATAAGAGAACAAGAAAAACTTTTACACCTTGGTCTTATCACTGTCGGAAACGCTTATAAGAAAGCCTTAGCAGCCCAACAACAACCATATCAAAATAATCCCAAGAAGCAGTATCCTAAAAGATATGGTCCTAAACTAAACAAGGGCCCTAAGCAATTTCAGCCGCAAACTGAAAAATGAAATCACCAAAATAATAAGGCAAATCAAAACAAAGGGAAGAAGACAGATAGACATTGCAACTTTTTCAATCGGGATGGCCATATAGAGTCCAAATGTTTTAAGAAGATGGAAGCCTTAGAAGCAGCAATGAAGAAGCACAACATCAATTTGGAGCACTCTTCACCTTCATCTTTAGGCATGGCACTTTCTGCTTGTGGTTGTCAAGCATCAAGATCTGGTTATGCATTAAATGTATCTTCTTCTTCTCCTTCTCATGAGTGGCTCATTGATTCTAGAGCTTCTTACCACATGGCCAAAAATAAAGCCATGTTTTCTTCTTTAAATGATTGTAACACCAAACATATTTATGTTGGTGATGATAGATCTCTTAGTGTTGTAGGATTTGGAACCATTCATATAGATAATGATCATTTTAATGATGTACTATGTGTTCATACCTTGTCATGCAACCTTCTATCTGTTTATCAGATAACTCATTCAGGTGAAGGGAAAATAATAGAATTCTCACCTCATGATGTTGTAATCAAGGACCTCAAAGATCCTAAACATATTTTAGCTACTGACATTGCTGATGATTCCACAAGGTTGTATAAGTTTGACAACTTTGGGTCATCATGTCTTCTCTCTGTTTTTGTTGCTCATAATGATGATGTGAGCAAACTTTGGCATGAGCGATTTGGTCACTTAAACTATCGCTCTCTTCAAACTCTATGTAAGGAAAAGATGGTGACGGGCCTTCCTATGGGATCTTGACGAGATGGTGTTTGCTCCGGATGTGTACTCGGAAAACATTATCATGATAGTTTTGACAAACGTGCCTCTTGGCACACTTCAGCCCCTTTGCAGCTTGTGCACAGTGATTTATGTGGTCCACTTCCTGTTGTTTCTTGCTCTGGTTGCAAGTACTTCTTAACTTTCATTGATGATTTTTCCAGACACACCTGGGTATATTTCTTAAAACTCAAGAGTGAAGTTTTTAACATGTTCTTAGCCTTTAAGGTCTTTGTTGAGAAACAATCTGGACATCAAATTCTTAAGTTAAGATCAGACAATAGCGGAGAATATGTTAACAACAAATTTATCAACTTCTGCAGTGAGCATGGCATTCAATTGCAACATACTGTTCGATATACTCCACAACAAAATGGTGTAGTTCAAAGGAAGAATCACACCCTAAAATAAATGGCTAATTGTATGCTTCAATCTAAAGGACTTGGTCTCAATTTTTGGGCAGAAGCCATTAACTGTGCAAATTACATAGTAATCGCACTCCTACTAAGGTTTTAAAGAATATAACTCCAGAAGAAGCTTGGAGCTCAATCAAACCAGATGTAAGTCACTTTCGTGTTTTTGGAAGTAATGCTTGGGCCCATATTCCAGATGCGAAACATAAAGCCTTAGAACGTAAGAGTGAAAAATGCATTTTTGTTGGATATTCTGAAGATGTCAAAGGATATAGACTTCTTCAACCAAAATCCAAAAATATTATCATTAGAAGAGATGTAAAATTTGATGAAAATATATCAGCCTGCAAGCCTAGTTCGACAAGTGTGCCACCTTTGCCCTGGGAGCTTGATTCAGCATATGTGCCACCTCTCTCTCTCTTCTATTTTTAATAGCATTCCTTCTAGTTCAGATGATGACAGCGAGGATGCAGATCATCCTCCACCTCTTGAAATTGTTCCTTATACTCCACTGCTTCCAAGATGGGTTTGCTCTATTCGGGATGCAGCAGGTTCTCTTGCAGGTGACCCTGCCGATCGACGACGTACATGTTCTCAGTTCGTAAGAGCCTCTTCCTTATTGGCTCAAGTTCCAGAAAAACTTGATCCAGAAACCTTTGAAGAAGCCTCCGGTCATCCAGATTGGGATGAAGCTATGAATGAAGAGTATCGTTCCTTATTGGCAAACGATACTTGGGATCTTGTTCCTCTTCCAAAAGGAAGAAAACTTGTCAGATGCAGATGGGTTTACAAAACCAAGTTTGGACCAGATGGAAAAGTGGATAGACATAAAGCTCGTCTTGTCGCTAAAGGATTTTCACAAGTTGAAGGCATTGACTACATTGAAACCTTCTCCCCTGTTGCCAAAATGAATTCTATCTGCCTTGTTCTTTCCCTTGCTGCCTCCTTTAAATGGGAAGTCCATCAGATGGATGTTAAATCCGCCTTCTTACATGGAGATTTGCATGAAGTAATCTACATGGAACAACCCCCTGGATTTATCCAAAAAGACTCCAACCTTGTTTGTCACCTTAGGAAGTCTTTCTATGGTCTCAAACAAGATCCTCAGGCTTGGTATGCCAAAATGGATAGATTTCTCTTAGATAATGGCTTTTCTAGGTGTCATTCTGATAACACTGTCTACACTAAGAAAGTGGGTAATTCCTTCACCATCCTTGTTTTTTATGTTGATGATCTTATCCTTACTGGTAGTGATCCAAACCATATAAACCATGTGAAGTCTAGCCTCAAAAAGAAGTTAGAAATGACAGACTTAGGACACTTGCATTATTTCCTTGGTCTTCAAGTCTTGCAATCGAAGGAAGGCATTACCCTCTCTCAGTCCAAGTATGCCTGTGATCTTCTACACCACTTTCACATGGAAGACTTTAAGCCAGCCCCTTCTCCATTTCAGTCCGGAGTCAAGCTTTTAGTCAACTATACTACCCCTGAAGTTGATGCTACCTTATATTGTCAACTTGTTGGTAAACTTCTGTATCTAACCCATACCCGTTCTGACCTTTCCTTCGCCGTTGGTCTTGTTGCTCGGTTTATGCACCAACCTCATGAAAGTCACTGGAAAGCAGCTAAAAGAATACTTCTATATATTCGAGGTATAGTTCAGTTTGAGATTCATTACAGTGCAGGAGCATCTCCATTGTTGATTGGTTTCACTGATTCTAATTGGGCTGGTGACCTTGATGATCGAAAGTCTATTGCAAGATATGTATTCACTCTTGGTTCAGGGCCTATTACTTGGTCTTGTAAGAAACAAAGTGCCATCTCTCTTTCTTTAGCAGAAACAAAGTATCATGGTGCAGTTGAAGCCAACAAGGAAGCCATGTGGCTTCGTCAGAACTTGTCTGAATTTGGTCTTCATCAGCAACATCCAACTACACTTTGGTGTGATAATTAGAGTGCCATTCAGCTATGTAAAGATCCAGTTCAGCATCAGTGTATGAAACACATTAAACTCCACATACACTTCATCAGAAATCTCATTCGTGATCGTGTTCTTGAAGTGCAGTACTGCCCAACCAATGATCAAGTAGTCGATATCTTTACGAAGGCTCTCACAGAAGCGAAGTTTACCAAACTTCGATCCATGCTTGGAGTTCAGGAAAGTTGTCATTAAGGGGGGATAGGCTCTAATGCCTCCTTCCTTCTCCTATTGTGTCACTTTTGTAAATCCTTCAATCCTATCCCAATTTGTTCTTAAGGGGAGATGTTAGGATATTTCAACACTTAGGAAATAGGCTCCTTTTGTGTCACCTTTGTAAATCCTTCAATCCTATCCCAAGTTGTTCTTAAGGGGGGATGTTAGGATATTTCGACACATAGGAAATAGATAAGAATAACTTAGTCTAGTGTAGAGTTAGGTAAAGTGTGTTTCTTTACCATGTACATTTGTAACTTATAATCCGACGGTCACGATTTGTAGTGATCCGATGGTTATCTCTCACCTCGGTATTAACGATACTTGATCCGTGGCTTAACACCCGATTGGTCCATGATCTCTATTTAAAGAGCATGGAGGGTCATTTGTCCGGTAATCGTTTATGAGATAAACATATGTAACTTTTCTTTTTATATTAATAAATTCTTGAAGTGGCCGCGTTGGCTCAGGCCGTGGACTGTTTCCCTCTTTGAGGGTTTTAACCACGTGATTATACTGGTGTACTGATTTGTGATCTGTTTGTGAGCGGTGACCTTTGGTTCTTGATGTACGAAACTTACCCTGTAAATTCCTACAAGTGATGATATATGTCTTAGTGTTGTAGGATCTGGAACCATTCATCTGAATAATGGTCAGTTTAATGATGTACTATGTGTTCCTACCTTGTCATGCAACCTTCTCTCTGTTTATCAGATAACTCATTCAGGTGAAGGGAAAATAGTAGAATTCTCAAATTCCTACAATATAATGTTGATTTTAATGCATTCTACAAATCTTAACATTTTATATATTTTAATATCATAATGGTTTTAATGTACAAATACTAATTCCGATGGTAGGTGTACAATAATGGCAATATTAAGGTCAATGGTTTGTCAGTCGGTGAGCATCTTGGAGGTGATGATACACTCCACCTAACATCTATTGAGCATGGCTAATCACCCACACTCCACTGTCATAACTAGATCCATTTACTCTTGCATTGAAAGATGGAGAAGGGAGGAAAGAACTCTATTCATAGGTTGGCAAGGCCGACATGTTTTCAAAATGTAGAAGTACAAACATATCATGGTGGAAGTTGGGAGAATTTCTAAGCTTGGTGGTCGATAGAATGGAGGTATTCCATCATTGGTAGTCGTTTGGGAAATTGAGGAGGCAAGATGACTCCACCTCATTATGTTTCTTGTAGCTGGCCAACTTTTATACTAGTTACACTTTCTTTTTGTGTTGCTATTTCCCTTCAGTGGTTAATTTCTCATATGTAAAATCTATTTTTTTCATTGTTTGTTTCATTTTCTTGTGGAGATTTTGGGTTTCTTCCACAACTTTAGGGGTATGGGCTTAATGCCTCTTCTCCTTGTTCATTCTGTAGTCCTTTCGGGCCTCTCTTCTTTAATTTTCTACCTCATTGTCTTCCTTTTCATATGACGATTTCCACCTTGTAAGAAGCTTTGGGCCTTTGTTTGTCCCCAACAGATCAGGCTCGCCTCTTCCCCCTCTTGTTGTTGTTGTTCTACAACATTCTCTTTCTCGTCGCTTGTGTTGGAAGAATTCTTGTTGTTGATGTCAAAGGGAACACTTGCTCAAGAAGTCAATCACATAAGAGTGTAGAGGAATTAAAGCCCTTTCCAACGAGTATTTACTCACCTTCTAACTCCTTGTTAATGAGATATTGAATTTGCAAGTTGTAAACCTATGTTTTGTAAAGCCTACATGAGTACAAGTTGACCTTCCCAAGAGATGTGTCTATTCAAAACATGGTCGAGCAAGTATAAATAAGAAGCGAGACCCCATTCATCAATCCAACTCGAAAAAGTTAAGGAAGATAAGAAGGAGCTTGATCTGAGATGAAGAAAACAAGGTCATAGCTCATGAACTTGGTGGCTAACAAAAGAAAAAAATCATTTTTGGATTTGGTTTTTTGAATTCTTTTTGGTGAATCTTTGTTTGGTTTTTGGAAACTCTTGTGCTGGATTCATTGCCTCTTTTTGAAGAAGGTTTAACTCTTTTGAGCAGGCATTTGGGAACAAACATTTTGACCTTCCTTGAAGACAAATCTCGACCCCCCTTGGAAGAAAAACTTGACCCTTTTTGGATTAGATTTTCGACCCTAAGGGTAGGAGCAGGTCTCTGTAATTTCGGCCCTGAGATAGTGAGTTCGTACTTGTGGAAAGTCTTTAGCAGACTTTTGTAATTTGGGCCCTGCTATAGTAAGTTCAGACCTATGGAAAGTCTATACCAAACCTCTGTAATTTAGGCCCTGAAAAGACTCTTGACAACGAAATTTGAGGCTTGTGATAGGGCACAAACCTCGGCCCCCTTTATGGAATATCTCTTACCTTATCTAAAGAAGTTTTAAACCCTGCCTTGAGAGTTTACCTTGACACATCTTGGAGCAAATTTGGAATTGTTTAGAACCTCCCGCTTTTGGACTTTTGAGCAGTTTTTGAAGAATCTTGTAGCAGGCTCTAGGGAGGTTTCTTAGAAGATATTCTCACCCTTGCTAGAGCCTTGATGTAGCAACAGACTTGAAGTCTATGTTGCATGGGTTCCCGAACCCAGGGGTGGGGTTCTTGAACATAAGAACTAGATTTAGGTACAGATTCTTTCGAAACGAACCCATAAGAACCGAGTTCTTCTACCAAGAACTATGTTCTTCATTAAAAAAATTGGGTGCTTTTGACGTTTAGTGTACTTCGAACCGTGATAATGGGTACTTGGAACCCCAAAATTGGGTTCTTTAGGGTTCTTTGTTGAACGATTTTTGAAATAAAAATTTAAATATAAAAAAAATCGTGTAAATTCAAAAGGTGAATACATAACCTGTAAAACCTAAAATCACTTCACTCTTCGACGACGACATTTCGTTTGAGACAACAACCATTCGATTTGACTATTGAGACGATGAACATTCCCTAGTGTGTTTGGGGCATTCACTGGTGTTTGTGCCGATGACTGGAGGTTCCCACAGAGACACAATCCGCAAAGATGCAATTCCTACTTGAAGATTCATAGGTAGCTCTTGAATATTCACCGTGCAACATTAATTAATTCTAATTTTTGTGTTCAAACTTCACTGTTTGCATAACAAAATTAGTAAATTAAAATTTAATTCTAAATAGTAAATCGACCCATGATGTCAAAGATGGGAAAACTTCCTTGTGACGAGTATTAAAATCTTGAAGAAAACACAATAAACAATCTACAACCATATACTGTGATTCCAAACTCTTCTTTTCTATTGTAATCTCCACATTCTCTCATGGCCAACTGACATCACTTGCTTTTCTAATCACTCTTTTAACTGTGTTTTCTTTTACATTTTTTGCCAAGAATGTAACTTTTGGTCTTCTCTTTCCCTGCTAGAGTTTTGGGCGAAATTGGCTTGGGGCCAGATTTACAAAATTACAAGTATGTGTAAATTCCACTTTTTACTTGATATCAAACTAGAAATTTTTAAATTTCAATGTAAATGTTCAATGTTCAATGATGTGCATGTTTAAATCTTTAAAGTTTAAATCATAAATATTTTAGTTATACAAATTTACACACACACACACACACACAAAGATATATACCCTCGACGAACCCACGCACCTTGTTTCAAAAAATGACGCACCCGTCCTCGTCCCCGTCCCTGTTCCCGTCCCTATCCCCACGTTTCCTGGCAACATAGCCTGAAGTCTTTGAAAACATTATTGGAGCATCTTGAAGCATTATTGAAGCCTTACATAAGACATTCTTGAAGCCTCTTTGGAGCAATATTGAAACCATGATTGGAGTAGCTATTAAAGAGTTTTTTGTGCAGACTTGAAGATATAGGTCTCTTGCTCGAGTAGAAATCATTGTCTATACTTGGAGCATTATTGAAGACATTCTTGGAGCATTTTTGAAGTATTTCCTGTAAATTTTTGGTTTAACCAAGTTGGAGCTTGGAGTTGTTGAGAAGATTGGAGTCCTCACTTTTGACAAAGTTGGAGCTTGGATTTGTTGAGGGGATTGGAGTCCGACTATGGGTGCGTGGTCCTGCTCATTTATTCACATATATTACCCCCTTTCCACTCACTATACCCCCATTCATCATTTCTCCCGCCTGGGTCCATATTGCCTCTCTGGATCCACATAGGGTCAACCTCCCTATCCCCTTGCCCCCAACTTGGGTCAAGCTTGGAATGATGCCCTGAAGGTTGAAGAAGCTAAAATAAAAAGTAAAAGTGTAAATGGGCACATTCAACTGGAAATTGTACCACAAAATGCAAAAGATGGTTGGGACAAAAAAGTAATTATCACGTGGGCAAAAGCCAATAGATGAGCTCTACCCCATACCCATGGTCATCACCTTGGTTCCAAAGGCCCTAGTTGAGCCTTCTTTATTATTCAGGAACCCATGATTGTCCCAAACCTCGGAGGGAAATGAGCCGCCCTACCTAAAACGAGGTAATCATAAACATCATGCTCTTGTACTTTGAGCCCGAGCAGATAATTAAAGAAAATTCATAAAAATGAAAAAAGATTATAAAGAAGGGTGGAAAAATCAAGGTTTGGGCACCTCGTGTACCATGATTGCTCCCTCCTACACATTATATACCCAGATGAACATTGTTACCGATGAAATAGGTAACCTGACCTCAAGACGAGAACTCTAGCTCAAAAAGACTCAAAAAACATGAAAAAACACCCAAAAAACAAAAAAAAATGTATTTCAGAATGCACTTGGTTTTTTTTTAAGGTCAAATTTCAACATTTTATAAAATTGTGCTAAAAACAAAATTGTTTCTTGAAAAAAGGATTGAAAAAACACCCTCAAAACAAAACTAGTTGACGCTGGAATTAAAAAAAAAAAAAATTGTCATATTTTTGACATTTTTAAAAATAGAAATAACATTTTTTAATATTTAAAATTCAAACATTACAAAAAACCAAAAATTTAAGAATTTTTTTTTTTTTTTTTTAATAAAAACATTTTAAAGCTTAAAATTTAAAAACATATAGGAATAAAAAAATAGATGAGCTCTACCCCATACCCATGGTCATCACCTTGGTTCCAAAAGCCCTAGTTGAGCCTTCTTTATTATTCAGGAACCCATGATTGTCCCAAACCTCGGAGGGAAATGAGCCGCCCTACCTAAAACGAGGTAATCATACACATCATGCTCTTGTACTTTGAGCCCGAGCAGATAATTAAAGAAAATTCTTTAAAAGGAAAAAATATTATAAAGAAGGGTGCAAAAATCAAGGTTTGGGCACCTTGTGTACCATGATTGCTCCCTCCTACACATTATATACCCAGATGAACATTGTTACCGATGAAATAGGTAACCTGACCTCAAGACGGGAGCTCTAGCTCAAAAAGACTCAAAAAACATGAAAAAACACCAAAAAACACCAAAAAAACAAAAAAAATGTATTCCAAAACGCACTTGGTTTTTTTTGAAGGTCAAATTTCAACATTTTATAAAATTGTGCTAAAAACAAAATTGTTTCTTGAAAAAAGGATTGAAAAAACACCCTCAAAACAAAACTAGTTGACGCTGGAATTAAAAAAAAAAAAATTGTCATATTTTTGACATTTTTAAAAATAGAAATAACATTTTTTAATATTTAAAATTCAAACATTAAAAAAAACTAAAAATTTTAGATTTTTTTTTTTTTTTTTTTTTTTTTAAATAAAAACATTTTAAAGCTTAAAATTTAAAAACATATAGGAATAAAAAAATAAAAATAAAAACAAAATAAAAATTTTAATTCAAACATTAAAAAAAACCTAAAATTTAAGAAAAAAATAAAAAATAAAAAAATTTTAAAGATTAAAATTTCAAAATATATACAAATAAAAAAATAAAAATATTAAATTAAAAAGAAAAACAAGCTTAAAAAAGAAAGAAAAAAACATTATTGAAATTAAAAATAAAAAAAATGAAAAATTAATTAAAAATAAATGAAAAAATAACACAATAAAAATATTAAATTTAAAAAAATATATATTAAAAAAACAAATAGATTTTAAAAAATATATTAAATTTAAATAATAAAAAATAAAATATATATATATGAACTTAAATTAAAAATATATATATTAGATTTTATTAAATTAAAAAAATGTTAATATTAAAATAACAAATTAAATTAAAAAAAAATATTAAATTTTAATAAATAAATGAATAAACAAATAAATTTTGAAATAAAAATTGAATTTAAAAAAAAAAAAAAAAAAAAAAAAAAACATTGTTAAAATAAAAAGTTAAAAAACTTTAAAAATTAATTAAAATTAAAAAATTGAAAAAAAATAAATAAATAAAAAATAAAATAAAAAAAACAAATTAATTTGAAAATATTAAGTTTAACTAAAAAAATATAATTTTAAATACACAATTTTAATTGAAATAAAAAAAAATAAAAATTTTATGTAATTAAAAAAATAATAATAAAAAAATTAAAAATAAAAATAAAAAAATACAAAATTTACTAAATTTAAAAAAATTAAATGAAAAACTAAACATAAAATTTAATAATAAAAAAAAAATATGAAAGAAAAAAAAAATCAATTAAATAAAAAAAAAAAAACAAAATTTAATAAAAATTATTAACAAAATTTTGGAAAAAAAAATAAAAAAAAAAATAAAAAAAACACAAAAAAATTAAAACAAATTAAATTTAAAATATAAAAATTGAATTAAAAAAAAATAATTTTAAATTTTTTGAATTTAAAAAAAAAAAAAAAATCAAATTAAAAAAAAATATTAAAAAAAATAAAAAAAAATTTAAAGAATTTTATGATCATGGTGGCGCCGCCAATCGGCCTCCCGCCCAGGTGACGGCGGAGGCCAACTGCTAGGCGGGAGGCCGATTCCTGGAATCGCCCTTCCGCGGCGAGAGGTCGATTCCGGGAATCGCCCTCCCACGACGAGAGGCCGATTCCAGGAATCACCCTCCCGCGGCAGGAGGGTGATTCCCGGAATCAGCCTCTCGCCGTGGGAGGGCGATTCCCGGAATCAGCCTCTTGCCGCGGGAGGCCGATTCCTGGAATCAGCCTCCCGCGGCGGGAGGCTGATTCCTGGAATCGGCTTGAGGGCGATTCTCGGAATCGGCCTCCCACCAAGGTGGCGACAGAGGGCGACCGCTAGGTGGACGGGAATCGGCCTGCCGCGGCGGGAGGGTGATTCCCGGAATCGGCCTTTCGCCTAGGTGGCAGCGGAGGTCAACTCCCCGCCCACCCAGCGGCCGGCCTCCGCCGCCACTTGGGCGGGAGGCCGACTGGTGGCGCTACTACGATAAAAAAATTCTTCTTTTTTTTTTTTTTTTTTTTTTTTTTAATATATATATATATTTTTTAAATTTTATTTGATTTGATTTTTTTTATTTATTTATTTTTTAAATTTATAAATTAAAAAAATTTAAAATTATTTTTTTTAATTAAAATTTTATTTTAAATTTAATTTGTTTTTTTTTTTTTATAAATTTAAAATTTTAAGTTTAATTAATTTTTTACAATTTAAAATTTATTCATTAAATTTATTAAATTTAATTTAATTATTTTATTTTTTTCAATTTTTTTAGTTTATTTGGTTTTTCATTTTTAAAATTTATAAATTGTTTCATTTAAAAAAAACAGTAAATTTATGGATATTTGTTTTTTAATTATTTGCACGTGGTTTTTTTCATTTTTTTTTTTGTTTTTTAATGATAGTTTATTATTATTATAATTCTTTTATTTCCCGGAAGATTTATAATTATAATGTTATGGATCACAGAAGCTTGCACTCTCAATTTCTTTTTCAATTTTATTTTATTTTTAATTTTAAAATTTGTATTTTTGTTTTCTTATTATTATTATTATTTTAATTAAAATTTTAAATTTAATTTTTCTTTTCTATTTTTTTTTTAATCTAAATTTTAATTTTGTAATTTTAATTTTTTAATTTTTTTAATTATGGATTTTTTAATAACTTAGGAAAAATATTTATGATGTTTTTTTTTTTTTTGTTATTATTATTTTTTTTTTTTTTAATTTTTGTTTTTTTCTTTAAATTATGTGTTTTTTTTTCAAATTTTGTCATTTCTTTTGATATAATTTTCGAATATTTTTGTTTTATTTATTTATTTTTGTTTAAATTTTTTATTTTTACGAGTTAATTTTGTTTTTTTTTTACATTTTTATTGGTTTTTTATATTGTTTTTATATATATATATTTTTTTATCTAAGTTTTGTGTTTTATTACCAACATGAAAATCACCACTCTAAAAAAAAAAGGTTGATGCTGCATCAATACGTTTCAAAATTAGCATGAAAATCACCGCTCAAAAAAAAAAAAGTTGATGCTGCATCAATACGTTTCAAAATTAGCATGAAAATCACTAACATTTTAAAACAAATATTCATACTTCATAAATAAAAATATTAGAGTGTCAAAAATGTGCTTAAAAAAAAAAGGTGATTCTGCATCACCACTTTTCAAAATCGGGTGCTTTTTATGTTACAAAAAAAAAGTAGGTAACAGTGTTGATGTGGGCTTCCCCTTATCTAGCTACCCTTGAGCCCCAATATGTGGCGCAAGATTTCCCCTCTCATTACCTATTCCATTTCACTTATTTATAACTTTCCATCCCCATTTGAGGGATGTACCTTGGACATACTATCCCCTCTAAGGGTAGAAACTACCTAATAAAGTACCTGGTTAACCCGTCTTTGGAGCTTGGATACATCAACACATGCCAAAGCCCACTACAGAAGGGAATGCCATTATGAAGTGCCTACTTTATTGTCTATGGTTTGTAAGCTCTTTTCCATGATTACTCTAATTACTCGTTGTACTGGAAGGCTAGGGGACACATTGCATCTTATACAGGATTGCAGATGGTGTCCATTTGGGCTTGGTCTCCCTATATGGGGTCCTAACCTCCTAGAGGGCGACATTGACACATGTAGGGTGTGTGTAAAGAGCCATGGACCTCTACCACAACATACATCACTTCATGGATCTCCATCGATGTTCAGAGATTACTAGAGATCCACTTTTAGGATGAGGATGATGCACTTGGTACAGTATGCCCAGAAGGCCCCACAGGAGCACCACACACTTGGCAGGTGTCCTAGGACTTGTATGATGATATGGCAGTGTCTATTCCATCATTTGAGACCTTACATATGATCTACAGGCATCTTCGATTCATATGAAGATCCATGGGGTCATTGGTGTGCCCCCACACCCATTAGGAGCACCATAGGTCTACTACTTGGAGAATAAGGGGCCACCCCCTTGTCCATCACATTTTCAGGAGTTTATTCATTATTATGGCACTACTAGACATTATCAGGCCTTTTGGAGGGCCCCATGACATGCACATATTATTATTTGATCTTCTGGGAGGCTTATTATTTCATTTATGAGCTAGTTTGGTGGGCTTGTCACCAAAAGTTAGGTTATTTGCACATTATTTTTATGTTAAGGGGCTAATGTAGGCTCATTAGCTAAATCGAACTCCTAAAGGGTGTATAAATAGGAGTTAGTTGGATTCATTTGTATCATCACTTGGATTGGGAACTCTCTCTCTTAAGAGGATTTCACATTTTTTTCTTGGTGAAGATTTTTGGATGATGGATGAATTTTGATCCATGGATTTGGGTTCTCTCTATCTTGGAGCTTCTTATATTGTGAATCTGATGCTGGTTGGATATATTCTATAATGTGTAAGTGCAATTTTGATGTCATTTTATTGTTGCTACATACATTTGAACTTTGTTATGATTAGGGCTAATTGCTGCATATGTTAAATGTGGAATTATGTGTCTATTTTAGCATATATATGTGTATGAGCCATGTTATATGAATGAAATTGCCTATAGATCATGTTATTTTGATAAGACTTCACCATTTGGGAACTCTCTGTCTTAAGATAATTTCACATTTTTTCCTTGGTGGAGATTCTTGGATGATGGATGAATTTTGATGTATGGATTTGGGTTCTCTCTATCTTGGAGCTTCTTATATTTCAAATGTGATGCTGGTCGGATACATTCTATAACATGTAAGTGAAAATTTGATGACATTTTCTTGTTACTGCATACATTTGAACTTCACTATGACTAGGGATAATTTCTACATATGTTAAATATGGAATTATGTGTCTATTTTAGCGTATATATGTGTATGGTGTTGGAAAGTGTAACTAGGTTCAATTTTCATATTGACTATGTAATTATGTATTTATGTACTGAGGAAGAGAAAGATAATAAAATGTATTTTTGTTAAGCTTGCTTTATGGGTTTCATGAGCAAGGAATTGTATTATAGGTCAAAGACATTTTCTTGATGTCTTTTAGGGATTTGTCATCTTGTCGTAAATGTATTAATTAGAGTAATGTATATGAAGTATCACTCAAGTAAAGTCAATTATGTATGCCTCAAGACCTTGTCAATTAAGCCTGAAGACATGGTTCAAAATAATGCTCAAGATCGACATTGAAATATCTCTTCAAGTTGACCTATAAACAATGCACACATTGGCTCATGAACCATCACACCCTTTCACTGGTCAGGTCGGCTTATTTATAGGCTCAGGCAACTATATATACCTTAAAATATTGTGTAGAAAACAATGGAACATAATTCAGATTAGTCTGAGATTTTCGGTTTGAATTGCAGAAAGGATTTTCGGAAATGCTCTGTGATTGAATATGAAGTTCAGGTCTGTGTTTTAGTGCGTGAAAAGGAAGGACATTACAGCGTGAAAAAGTTTTGTTTTTGGGTTAAAGATAAGAGAAATATGTGCCACACTTACCTCATATATCTCAGGTAATCCAAAGGCTACCTCTGTAATAAGAAGTCTGCAATTAAGGTGTGGGTAAAGGTGAATGTGCAGTGAAGAAGGGAAGACCGTAAGGAATGCAAGTAAGAAGCCTCAGTGTTAGGCTAACATATTCCAGATATCCCTGAAGGAGACTATTGTATACACAACTTTAAGAAGGGATATTCCAGCAAGTGCAAGAGTGTTACACAGTATTTTTTCACCGTCCCTGCAATCCCCATCCCGCACATTGGAGGATCATTTCAGTGGCTTCTGTGTATTTTCATACCTTGCAAAAAGTGTCATTTCATCCATTAGCATGAGAAGAACATTTCCTCTGTTGACTATTCCTAGGGCAAGCTCTCAAAAACACATGATTTTGGGTCGGCGCTGATAGGCAGTTATGGCCTCGCGCCCATTGGTGCTCTGTCTCAGTGGACTGCCCACACAGAGATGTTTTTGGAAAGTTTTTTAAAACAGAAGCAAAGTTTCCATTCCCAACCACTTCGTGGGTGAAGTCAGCATGGTTTTTTAGACTGATAACGTAGCAGACCTTCCTTTGGCTTCTTGTTTCCTACATTTGAGAAACTCCCCAAAGGATAAGGTCTCCCTTCCATCTTATGAGGGATTCCAAACCACCTCCTCCTCTCCTATAAATACATCCTTCTCACATAATTGTAGCTAGTTGAAATGGTTGAATAGCTGAACAATCCTTACTATAGCTGGTGTGAGATAGACCAAAGAGGAAACCATTGTTGAGAGAAAGTCTAGGCTTATTGCCTTGCCAAGTCTAATTCCTCGACGAATGCTTGAGACGCGTTTGACTGGACCCGTCAAAGGAGGCTGCAACGTTAAGGCTCTTTTGGTTGTAAAATCTCTCCCTTTATTTGGCTGCCGCGTTTAGCACTATTGCCATGGTTCTGGTGCAAGCCGATGATGATGGTGACAAGCACGTAATTTACTATTGGTCTCGTAATCTTCTCGATACTGAAACACACTATGCACATGTCGAGAAGTTGGTGTTGGCTGCTGTTCAAGTTGTTCAACGTTTTCGTCACTATATTTTGTTGCGCACATTGACTGTGATTTTTGATTGCAACCATATGACTTACATATTGACACGTCAATTATTGGAGGGAAAATATTCGAAGTGGATTGTTATCCGCCAAGAGTTCGGTTTGGAGTTCACTACCGCCATGTCGAAGAAGTCATTGGTTTTCGCTGATTTTATCTTCTCTCTCCCTTCTGATTCTACTCCATCTGGTTCTGAGGAACGCATTCCGGACGACACGCTTTTTCTTATTAGCACCCTCGATCCTTGGTACGGTGATATCATCGTATATCTTCAGACTTCCACCTTTCGATCTGAGTTGACGAAGGATTCTCGTCGACGCATCCGCCATCATTCGCAACCTTATCGCATAGTCGGAGATACTCTCTACCGCATCGGAGCTGATTCCATTCTCCGCCGGTGTTTAACTCTCGAGGAGGCTGAAAAGGTCCTTAATGATTGTCATAGTGGCGCCTGTGGTGGTCATATGTCTGGATATGTTGCTGCACAGAAGATTCTTTGTACTGGCTATTTCTGGCCCACCATCTTTAAAGACTGCATTGTTGCTGTCTCTAAGTGTCACGATTTCTAGATCTATCGGCACAAGATGCGCGTGCCACCCTCACATCTTCATCCTATCATTATTGTTGGTCCCTTTGCGAAATGGGGTATTGATTTTATGACGTGTAACCCTCACTCGGCCAGGGGCCATGCTTATATTAACATAGCCATGGACTACTTCACAAAATGGGCTGAAGTAATGCCTACACTTACAACTGACGGTAAGACAACTGCACAATTTCTATTGAATCATGTCATTACTAGGTTTGGTGTCTCTCAAGCCATTGTTACCAATCATGGTTCTCATTTTCGTCATTACATGATAGCTGAGTTGACTTCTAAGTTGCATCTACATCACGATAGCTCAACGCCATACTACCCTCAGGCCAACAGCCAGGTTGAAGCTGTGAAAAAGGTTCTCATCACTATGCTTCAATGTACGATTGGGATGCACAAGTCAAACTAGCATCTCATGTTGTTTTCAGCTCTCTGGGCTTATCGAACCTCAGTGAAGGATGTGACTGGATTCACTCCATTCCAGCTTGTTTATGGTCTGGAAGCTACCCTTTCGATTGAATGTGAAATCCCTTCTCTCAAGATAGTTGTTGAATTGCTACCGAATACCTTAGTAGAAGAAGAGCATCTTCTAACATAGTTACTGATCAAATAGGTAACTGAACTAGTACCTAATTTTTTGAGGTAGCAAGAAAAACACCTGATTTTGAAAAGTGGTGATGCAAAATCACTTTTTTTTTGGAACATGTTTTTGGCACACTAATTTTTTTTTTTGGTCATGCTTTTTATGTCGATTTTAAATAGTGGTAGTGTATCATCACTAACGTTTTTTTAGAGGATTTATTTTTACACTATACATTTTCTAATGTCTTATTCTTCCTTGAGATGTTTATTTTTAAGTGCATTTGTGTTTGTGTTTTAAAAAGAATTTTTTTTTTTTTAAATAAAAATAAAAATTTGAAATGAAATCTTCATTTTTTCACATAGATAAAAAAAATGAAAAATGTTCAATATTATAAAGTTTATATTTTCTACATATTTATGTAATGTTAATTAATATTTCAATGCACATCAAATAATTGTCGCTAAAAAACCAATATTTTGAACCATATAACAAAAAAAATACAATTTTTCAATATAAATATAATGCAAAAAATACACTTTTAGAGACTTTTTGTGAAAAAAAACATGTTAAATAAACTAATTTTTCGGGAAAATATTAACAAAAAAACATAAGAAAATAACATTTGTATTGAATTTTATGTCAAAAAATAATAGTAATCACATGTTTTTTGCAAAAAAAAAGGATTCTTCTCATAAAATATTAAAGTCTAAACATTACAAGTAAAACTGATTAATATATCTCAAAACTAAGCTTTATTTGCAAGAATAACTTAAAGATCATCAACAATATCAACTAATCCATGTTCAACATCTTCTAAAACATCATTGATGTCTTCTTTCTCAACATTTTCTGCTTCATTTTGGTCATTGTCATATTTTAAAGGATCTTTCATGTCTGCAAATCTTCCAAAGTGTCCCTTTCCAATCATTCCATATAATGGTGGTTGAGGTTCCTTTGCTTTTTTTGCCACACGTGATTCATTAAAATCCCCTTTCCTCAAACCAACTTCTTGCTTCGCATCTGGAAGGAATTGAAGAGCATTAATTCTTTGTTGAATAAATTTGCATTGCACTCGGTTTTTCTCAATGGCAATGCAATTTCTTCCTTTTGGTAGACAACATGCTAGTGTTGTATCTAATCGTCAAGCACACAAGAAATAAATAAGAAAATTAGTATAAAGACATAACAAGTAAAAAATAAAATATTTAAATTCAAATTTGTATAATAAAACTTACTTGAACCTGAGAATAAATCCAAAACCCAATCTCCTTCATTTGAACATAGATCTATAAGATAGTTAATCAATGCTTGTGGTTTTTGACAAATGTTAACTACATCTCCTTTTGCATCTTTATCCTTATATGTTAGTTTTCTTACAACTACATCATGAACCAACACTTGAGTGTGACTCTTCCCATCTATTCGATTCACAAGAATATGCTTATAGCTATCCTTTTTTCTCCAACATTCAATATGGATGAAATCACAATCATTTATAATAGGCTGATCTTCGGAAGAAAAAATAGTTGACTTCTGCCTATAACATAACATAGTAAAAGTTCAATTAACTTGTACATAAATAAAAAAATTTAACAGTAATCAAACATACAATTTCAAAGTCATATCATGTAAGTTGCATCCTTGAGTTTGTTTTTCCCTTGAAGCTTGTTAATAACATTGCAAACAGCGTGTCTGAATGAAATGTCACAAATCGCCAAGGTGGTGATGTTGTCACTTCTTGAAAACCCGTAATCACTTTACTAAAATCTTGATAAGTATATGGTTCACTATCATATTCAATGTCTGGGAAATTGAAACCGTGTTGAATATTTGCAATAACTAGGGCATATTCCCTTTTAGGTATTAGTGATGCAATGTCTTCACAGTCACCTTGTATTATTTGATATTGGATACTGTCGAGCCCATTCCAAATGTAATGATTAAGAGTAGGATCAAGTTCAACATTCATAAGACGCTTCTTCCTCATCTTTTCCCACTTAATTTTTTCAATAAAGCTTTTGAAAGTATCTGGTACTCCATTTCCATCCTTCTTTGACATCTTTAATGACATAAAAATATATATCTATAAGTAATAAAATAAAAATAGTTTAAATATGAATAAAATGAATGTATAAATCAACATACCTTATTGAATGCAATATAAAAATCTTTAAGTGTTGCTGTAGAACTTGCTTCTGGATAGTGGTGCACAGCATAATCCCAACTGTACTAAATAAATAAAGTTAAAACTATTAGTATAGTGACATGTATAAAAAATTCTACCAACAACATTATGTTTTATTTAAAAGAAAATTATAATGAAAGGAAAATAAGAAATAATTCAAGAAACTTACTTTTGAAATTTTGCACACATTTCATCCATTGATAATTCACCCGACTTCACACGGGCTAGTACTGAATTGACTAGTTTCTCATCCTTCACACCTTGCATTGTTCTCCAAGGTGTGATAGTCATATCCTCTGGAAGTTGCTTCATTTCAGGACCTGTCTTACTGTTGGTACATATTATGGGTTTACTCTTTTTAACCTTCTAATTTTTTATGGAAATATTCTCCCACCACTCAAAAATCTCATCAATCAAATCCTATATCTCCCTAGTTCTAAATGCCAACTGAAAAATGTTATCCATGCTTCTGAATATACTTGAATGCATTTTTCCATCTTTTAGTTTGATTTTTTCATCAATTTGATAACCTGTTTCCATTAAACATTCATTCTGAAATGTTAGAGTAACTTGTGTCTTATCCCCACCACATTTTTCTATGAATTCATTATGAATAAATCCGACCCTTTGGATGAAATTCATTTTCATTATGTACTCATTATCTGCATTATGATCCCATGCCAATAACTTTGATTCTATTTATGTTAAGCAAACGTAAATGATGCATTTCACCGTTTGAAAAAGATAGTTATTGGGATATTCCTCAATCAACTGTCTTTTAGTCTCTACCGATTGGTTCCTCCAATTACATAATACTTATAATCAAAACATTTTTTCTTGTCAAATGCCTGTTTGTTGGGAACTTGACGTGAATCAATAAGAACCACATAATCCACCACATGCGCATATGGATTGAACCTAAACAATGTTTTCAGATTATATACATGTAGTTGATGGGCCGTTCTAATTTGATATTGAGATTGTCCTTCATCCGGCCTATAAAATTGGCTGACATTAAACTCAAATGTTTGGCCACCAAGAATTAATTTATTCTTCCTCAACTCATATCGAATGGCATTTTGTTTTGTTTTAATAATGCCATCCTCTAACTCAGCACCTGGTGTTATGATTTTGCTGCTATCGTTAGAGCTTTCAGTTTGTTCTTCACCGCTGCTCATGAGTTTTACAGGTTGACCAATATTTGATTTCCTCTTCTTATTGGTTAACATATCAATTCTTTTATAAAAAAGCTCTTCATCATCAGGTAAAAGAGAGACATATTTGGCCATTTTTATTTTTGGTGTCTGATTTGTTTTCTCCTTTTGCACAACAGTTCTAATCTCTTCCTCACTAATTCTATCATAATTTTCAGTTTCATGTTCCACATCTTCAAAAGCAACATGTTTAGGTTTACTAGATTGACCCACCTTAGTGACTCTTGGTTGATCCCCTCTTTGTACTATTGCAATGTCACGAGCTATTGATCTTTGCTTAAATCTCCTTTCCTCTGCTTTGTCTGTGTGGAAAGTGTTGATCACAGTCATAACATTTGGCTCCATATGATAAATACCTTCAAACATGTTTGAAAGACTCAGAACAAAATCCTATGAAACAAAATAAAACATGTCAATGGTCAATAATTTATTAAAAAATGAATGATCCTTACAATAATGCATAGCGTAAATATAAATAAGCATACTTACAATGTTATTTGCAATGTTGCTTGCGATTTTTTCAGAAAACTTAGTAGATATTTCATTTATGTCATACTTGACCTTTGATAGACGATATCTAACCTTCTCATGTTTATTAGCCTCCCTTGCAAGAACATAAATAATGTTTGTATTCGGGACCATACATATGTCTCGTACTCTGCCAATCACTTCATATGGTTCATTTAAGTCAATCATACCACAAATCAGATAGATATGTATATTAGCCTCCGTTTCATTGTCTTCAAGATACCATGAGAAATCAGTTTTATTTATTTCCTCGGCATTCTTCCAATCATGAATAAGCTTTAATGAACCTGGTGGGCCACTTGCTTGACTTATATTAGTGTGTGCAACAATATTCTTATTGCGTCTAGTAGTATCCATAGTGTGTCCAACTACAACTTTAGATTTCAGAGTTGTGTCCATAGTGCGTCGAACTGCAACTCTAGATTTGGGAGTTGTAGCCCTAGGTGTAGAAACATTCACAAAAATATTTTTTGATGCCATTTTCCTGATAAAAAGAAATATATATATATTAGTTAATGAGAAAACACATAACTTAGTTAATCAAATTTGCTTTTAAGTTTGTCAATATAAATTTAAAATTTACCAAAAAATAATGTCTATAAAATAAATTAAAAAACAAGATTTATTTGTAAAACTAATAAATTGAAAATAAACCAATAAAAGAGACTACAGAAATTTTTCATTTAAAAACAAAATATTAAAAATCATATTTAGACATATGTATATATATCTATATAATATATATATATATATATATATATATATATATATATATAATATTGTTTGAGTACCTTTTATAAAAAAATTAAAATTGGTTTTAAATTGCATAAAACAATTTAAAAAAAATAAAAATTAATTTCAAACTTAAGTTTATATTTAAGATTAAAAACAAAGAACACAAAAAAAATATTTACTGTATAAGAAATGTTGATTTTTTTTTTTTTTAATAACCTAAAGAGAAAATTAAAAAATAAATTAATGTTAATTTTTTGTTTTGTTAATTTTAATGGTTTTGTTTTGTTTTGTTAATTTTAATTGTTTTGTTTTAATTTTTAATTTTTTTTGTTTTAATGTTTTGTTTTATATCAAGCAACAATTTTTTTTAAATATAATTGTTTTAATTTAAAAAAAATTAAAAAACAAATTAAACATAATATACTTGGGTCTGCGGTGAAATTTTGCGGTGAATTTTCTGGATTAATACTTGGGTCTACGGTGAAATTCTGCAGTGAAAATTTTGCGGTGAATTTTCTCCATTACTACTTGGGTCTACGGTGAACTTTTCTCGATAAATTTTTGGACCTGGGCACTTGAGGTCTGCTGTCCGGTTTGCTGATATTCAGGTGCACACATTCCTTCTCTTTTTCTAATACATATCTGCTCATATATTCTCAAGTATGAATAATTCACCACAACTACCAAAGATTACCAAAGGTAGACCTAGCACAGTTACTCTACAAAGCCTTTATGAGTATATAGAGTCTTTAGAGAAACGTAGAGAAGAAAGAGAAGTCAAGCTACAAACCGAGTTAAAAGCCATGCTGGAAAACAAATTCACATCTATTGAAGACAAGATCCAAAAAAAAATAGAAAATAAAATAGAACTATTGGAGAATAAAATGGAGAAAATGGAAACTAAGTTGCAGGTCATAGAAAAACAAAACCAAGATACGAACCAAACATCCCAGCAAGGAGATTCTCATAATATAGAGAGTCTTAAAATGAAGGACATGATTGAAAAACTAGAAGAAAAAGTTAACAACAATCCCACGCTAAATAATGGGGTAGGTAAAATAGATATCAAACCAATTAAAGATGAAATTAAAAAATTGATTGAATTAGACCATGAGCATAATAAAAAGGCCTTGAACCTTATAATCTTCGGTTTGAAAGAGGAGGTAAATGAGGATACTTTAGCCATAGCCCAGACACAATTACATAATAGATTACAATTTGAAACCACGTGTCTCATAGAAGCAACAAGGTTAGGGAAATTAACTGAGAATAAAGGAAGGCTGATCTGAATAAAGGTGAGCTCTATTTACCATAAGTATGACATACTTAGTAAAACCTCAAGTCTAAAAGGAACGAGAATATTTATAAACGAAGATCTCATTCCAAAAGATCAAGCATAATTAAGAAAAGAGGTTCAAAAGGTAAAAGAAGCTAGGAAGGAAGGAAAATGGGCAATAATCAGAAATAGAAAAGCTGTTATTCGAGATAGAAACCAAAAAGATAGTAATAAATAGAAATTCAACATGCTCCGAATTCTTTCTTGGAACTGTTGGGGCTTTCCATGGAACAAAGGCCCCAAGCTAAGTTGGATCTCAAATGATGTTAATATTATATTGCTTGTTGAAACTTGGGAGCACGAAGAATCTAAGGCCCCTAACATAGATGGCTTTGCACTATGGTCTACCTGGAATAAGCGATCCTCTAGTAGAGGCATTGGGGGCATAGTTACATTAAGAAGAACATCTCCCCCCATGCTAGGATTTATAAAAACGACCCTTACAACCAATATAGTTGGATTGAGATTACTGACATTAATGATAAAAATACCTACGTAGAAATCTGTTATTTTCCCCCCATTAATTCTAACTTCTATAAGAAAAAGAATCTAGATAAAAATAGTCCTTACAATGGTTTAGAGAATGATATTTCTAGCCTAAGGAATTAAGGTAATATCCTTTTAATGGGTGACTTTAATGCTTGAACTTCAAGCAACCAAGCTATTCTTCTAAGCAATCATTCCAACCCCAATCCTCTTTGGTTAGACGAAGACCTTACTCTGGGTAGCTGGTATAAAAGGAGCTCTGAAGACCTCGAGGATAATTTGTTTGGGTCAGAGCTAGTCAAGCTCTATAGTCATTAGAGGAATTTTGAGGTCTAAAATGGGCCTCCTAAGGAAAATGTACAATCAAAATTCACTTTATGAGAACCAATCACATTTTAGGGGATGACATCAACCCTAATGGTTGAGGTGACATTGCTTGAGTTAGAGGTAATTACTTGTCACATTCTCAATGGTGGATAAAAACTCATGGTTAACCATGGTAGTGCTCTTTGTACTTTTAAAATCAAAGTAAAGTACTCATAATAAATTATTTCACATTTTTTGAATAAAAATATATTATTGTCATTTCATATTTCTTGAAAGAAACAATGCATATCCCTATACATTTATTATATTATATTATTTTTATATATTATATTAATTACATGTTATTATACAATTTAAATAATATAAATTTTAATTAATAGCATATAATATAATTAAGAATTTATAAATTTATATTTATATTTTATTTTAAGTTATTTAAGTACAAAGGACAAATGCATTAGTTGTTCAATGATAATGATTTTTTCTTGAAAAACTCATTCTTATTTATAGTCACATCAATGCAATTTTTTAATTCATTTTATTTTGGTACAAATTTTGAATTGAATTTAACTATGCTTACATGGATTGTGGTGCAAAAAGTGAATTGCAAATTTATAAATATTATTTTATTGGTTTAGCTATTATTTTATTATTTCCTTAGGAGGGCCATTTTAGACCTCAAAATTCCCCTAATGGCTCAGTGTCTCATAATTTGCAATGGGCTAAAGAAGTGGCCTAATTCTAGCAAGATGACTTGCATCCATAGGCTTGGCAGGAGCGTGGTAGACTATGTTATTTCCAATCTCCCTTTATACAACGTAATAAATTTTGACATCTTAGACGACCACAAGCCTGACTCTGATCATAGGCCTTTACTCATAACTCTCAATTTTGTCATGCATAGAGATCCCATAGAAGATAATCCTTATAGTCAAAAGAACTTAATCTTTGATAGAAATAAAAACGATCTCTTTCTAAATGAATTAAAAACTAATTTGCTTCCTTTATCTAGTATAGACAACATAGATGACCTCTATCATAATTTTACTACAAACCTCTCATATTCTATTAACAAGTTCTCAATTGTAGTCTCAAGTAATAAAAGAAATAGCAAAACCAACCCATGGTATGACAAAGATTGTAAAAGTGCGAGGAGAGCAATTAAGGACGCTGTTTATGAATCTCTCAAAATTAACAAGATAAAAATCTACAAAGCCTTAAATAAAAGGAAAAAAAGGTAATATATTCGTAAAAGACAAGAGAATCTCTTACACCTCTCTAAGGTGGCTCCTAAGAAATTCTGGAGGTAGATTCTAACTAGGAAAACTAAAGATAATAATAAAATTACTTTACAAGACTGGAATTCCTATCTTAAAAAGATTTATGAATCTCCAAATGTTGAGGATTTTGAAACCTTGCTCACAACGAAATAATTTTTCTCATTAGAAGACATTGATTTTTGGGTTAAACGTCTGGAAATTGGGAAAGCTAAATACATTGAATGTTACCAAGCGGAAATCTTAAAAATTGGAGGTCCTGTCCTCATCCCCCACATCCACAAGCTTTTCAACCAAGCAGTCAAGCAAGGGTTCCCTAAACCTTGGACTCAAAGCCTCATTATCCCCATTTTTAAAAGTGGGGATACAAATAACCCCTCTAATTATCGAACAATTATGATCAACCCTCTCTTAGCCAAGTTATATGGTATTATTTTGGAAAAGAAGTTGAGCATTTGACTTGAAAGTGAAGGTAAGCAGGCTAAAGGCCAAGCAGGTTTTAGAAGGCAACACTCAACAATGAACCACCTCGTTACGCTTAGGATCATTGTGGATAAATGCCGCAATGATAAATCCAATCTCTTATGTTGCTTTGTGGACTTTAGAAAGGCTTTTGATACGGTTCCTAGAAATAACTTATGGAATAGATTAGAAGAGCTAAATGTTCCTTTCGAGCTAAGAGCAGCTGCTATAAGGTTATATGAGAATGTAATTGCCAAGTTAAAGAGTAATGAGGGGTAGTCGAAAGATATTAAGTGTAATATCGGACTTAAACAAGGTTTCCCCCTCTCCCCTACCCTATTTGGCATTTACATCGACAAGCTAGAAGGTTTTTTAGAGGAAGCAGGATGTGCTGGCATGATCTTAGCTGGGATAGTCATCATCCTTCTTCTATATGCTGACGATATTATTATTCTCACAAGGTGCCCATTTGATCTTGATAAACAACTTAGACTTCTTAAGGATTTCTACTCTACCATGGGTATGTTCGTTAACACTGACAAAAAAAAATTATGATTATCAAATCCAAGAAGGACACTCATGCTAATTTTATGTATGACAATAGTAACTTGGAGGAAGTGTCTTCTTACAAGTACCTAGGAATTGATATTCATCACAAGCTCAACTGGAACTATAGCATTCAAAAAAGGATTAATGGGGTGTGGAAAGCTTATTTTGGTTTTGAAAATAATTGTAAAATGGAAAACCTCGTAATGTGGGATAGAAAGAAGTTCCTCTTTGAAACTTTAGTCACTCCTGTTATCTTATATGGATGTGAGGTTTGGAGTTGCAGCATCTCTAGAGAATCCTGGAGAAAGATTGTGCAAATCCAGAAGTGTTTTATAATGTATAACCTTAAAATTAAAAGCAATACAACCAATCCTATTCTCCTTATAGAAGTGAGTCTTTCCCCTATCGAGAGCCTAACTATGACTAGGCTTTTGTTGTACAAGCACAAGCTCAATAGAATAAGAGACCATAGACCTTCCTAAGCTAGCTTTAAATTCCAGCCAAAACCACCTAAGGCTTAAACGAGGTTGGTATAAAGACACCAGGTCCTGGTTAAACCATTGAGAGATCGACGAGAATGTTGCATTGCAAAACATCAATAACATTAAAAAAATTGTTACTTCTAAGTTCAAAGAAAAAATGTGGTGTGAGAAAGATCTAGCAGCTAAAAGAAAATTAAGGTATTATAAGGAGGTCATCAACCCTACCTTAGAAGATCAAAATTATCTCTCTGTTTTAACTAGCTCAAAGAAGAAAATTAATATAGCCAAGATTAGAATGAAATCTCATGAGCTCCATAGTGAAACAGGTTGTTGGACAATTCCTAAAACACCATGGATGGAAAGGATCTGCCATCTCTGTGAGAATATGAACATCGAGGATGAAAATCACATCCTCTTAGAGTGCCCCGCGTACAACCACATTAGAGCTCAATTTCATAATCTTTGTTGCAATACTAATGTTCCTAGCCTTTTAGGATGTCAAAATTATAGTGAGCTCGGGAGGCTTCTCTCCAAGCTTTTTGAGCATAGGAATAAAATCTTAAATCAAATTAAATAACTCTTTTCTTTAGGTCCGATAGACCAAGGATTGGTCTCAGTGGACGTTAACTAAAAAATTAAAACTATTCAATTTATAATTAAAAAAAAAACAACTAAAAACAAAAAAAACAAAAAAAAACATATAATTGTTTTATAATATAAAAAATTATATATATATATATATATATATATATATATATATATATATATATATATATATTTCATTTTGTTTTTTTTTATTGTTATTTTAAATTAAAACCATTATAATAAAAAAAAGAAATGTTGTTTAATATAAAATAGATTACAATACAATCGATATTTAAAAAAAGAAAAAAAAAATTGAAGTACAGGTTTTAAAATCTAAACGAAAACAAATTAAGATTATAAATTAAAATTAAGAATAAGATTTAAAAAAAAAATTAAAATATAAAATAAAAAACTTTTCAAATAAAAAATAAAAAAAAACAATTTAAATAATGCAACCACCAATATATTTATAATAAAAAAAACAAAGAGGTTTAATATAAACTAAAACTATATATTCTCCTTTAAATAAACAAAAAATCTAGATTTTTGTCCTAAAAACCTTAAAAAATTGAGTTTTTTTCCCATTTTTTCACTAAAAAAATATAAAAAAATTATGGTTTTTGAACATAAAAACACTAAAAAATTAGTTTTTGAACACTAAAACCATAGAAAAAACAAATTTTGCCCAAAATCGTCTTTAAATGGACATAATAGAAGGAAAACTAACCTTTCAAATGCGAAAAAATCATGTTATCAATCTGAACACAACGCGTCCACAAAATTACCAATGCCAACACAACCCCTCCAATGCGAATGCAACGCCTCCACAAAATTACCAATGCCAACCCAAAACCTCCAGAAAATTGCTCCAACAAAAACCAAAAGACTTGATGTGATGTCATGAATAGAAACAATGATTCTTATTATATAGCGAATATTGTATGATTTGTTTACTGTTTAACGAATGTGGGATTAAAATTTAAAATTTAAATATTTAAATGTAGTTAAATATAGTTAATATTATATTAAAATAATTTATATATGCATATAGTTATTATAGTTAATTTTTTAGTTAATATTTACACATACTCAATGTTAAATCATTTAAATATAATTTGGGATTAAAATTTAAAATTAGAAATATTTACATGTAGTTAATTATATCTATATTATAGTTAAAATAGTTAATATTTGCATGTACTTATTATAGTTAATATTTACATGTAATCAATGTTAAATCATTTAAATAAGTAAATTATTTTAGTTTGGAAGACATGCATGAAAGGAATTTTTGTGGATATTTTGAATAGAAAGTATGGTGAAATATTTCAAGACCAACTGTTTATTAAGAATTTTTGACATATATTTTAGACGAATATGATTTAGGTTTAAAATTTAAAATTTAAAATATTTACATGTAGTTAATTATACTTAAAAAAGTTAATATTTGCGTGTAGTTATTATAGTTAATATTTACATGTAGTCAATGTTAAATCATTAAAATAACAAGATTATTTTAGTTTGGAAGGCATGCATGATAGGAATATTTTGTGGATATTTTGAATAGAAATATCGGTAAAATATTGCAACACAAACAATTTATTAAAATGTTTTTAAATACATTTTAGACAAATATTTTATAAGAAATATTTGAAACGAAAATTTTGGAGGGAAAGTTTTTAAATAAAATTTTTGGGGGGGAAATTTGGAGGGAAGTTTTTAGTCTTTAAGCTATATATTGTAATTGGGAGAGGCATTTGCATCATTCAACATCTTCTTGTTAAAAGCAATGGGTTCTTCTGATAGTGAAGTTTTTCTGTCTACAACATCAACTTCTTCGTCATGTAACAACTCTATTTAGATTGATGAAAATAACAAGAGTTCGTTGACCATGAATAGAGAGTCTAAATTCGACTTGGTCGTAATCCTAACGATGATGAGAACATAATTGATGAGGCGCAAAAAAAATAAATTTATGTAAATCGAGAGTCAGTTATTCCACTTACTCTTAATCCTAAGGATTATGAAAGCAACAGTGATGAAGGGCATGATGAAGAATTTCCAGAGTCAAAATTTTCACTGCGTCCTAATCCTAAGGATTATGAAGGCACCACTGATGAAGGGGGAGATGAAGAATATCCACTTTGTCCTAATCCTAAGGATTATGTGAGCACCACAGATGAAGAGGGGAATAAATAATTTGCAAAGTAAAAATATCCAATTCGTCCTAATCCTAGGGATTATGCCAGCACCACTGATGAAGAGGGGAATGAAGAATTTCCAGATTCAAAATATCCACTTTGTCCTAATCCTAAGGATTATGCCAACACCACTAATGAAGAGGGGAATGAATAATTTGCAGCGTCAAAATATCCACTCCATCGTAATGCTAAGGATTATGCCAGCATCACTGATGAAGAGGGGAATGATAAAATTCTAGAGTCAAAATATCCACTTCGTCCAAATCCGAAGGATTATGCCAGCACAACTGATGAATAGGGGAATGAAAAATTTGCAGCGTCAAAATATACCCTCCGTCCTAATCCTAAAGATTATGCGAGCACCACTGATGAAGAGGGGGATAAAAAAATTCCAGAGTCAAAATATCCACTTTGTCCTAACCCTAAGGATTATGCGAGCACCACAGATGAAGAGGGGAATGAAGAATTTGTAGAGTCAAAATATACACTTCGTCCTAATCCTAAGGATTATGCCAGCACCACTGATGAAAAGGGGAATGAATAATTTGCAATGTCAAAATATCCACTTCGTCCTAATCCTAAGGATTATGCTAGCAGCACTGATGAAAAGGGGGATGAATTTCTAGAGTCAAAATTTTCACTTCATCCTAATCGTAATGATTATAAGAGCACCACCGATGAAGGCGGGGATGAATAATTTCCAATAAATATAGCTTCAAGGCATCCAATTATTCTTAATCTTAAGGAATATGAGAGCACCAGTGAGGAAGGGGAGGGACGAGATGAAGAAATTCTAGTGAATACAGATTCAAAGCTTCCACTTAGGCCTAATCCCAAGGATTATGAGAGCACCACTGAGGAAGGGGAGGATGAAGAGTTTATTGAAAATGATAATTTTAGAGGCACATTTCTGAATAATGCATTTTCTCTAAGTGATCATTTCAAAGACACCCATGGTGATGAAGAATTGAATCCTCCCAATGAAGAATCTGAAAGCATGGATCAAGATGGTGAAGGATTTGGTCTAAGTAAGGGTTAAAAAAGCACAGATGATTTTTGTGAAATGTTTTCTTCAAGTGAGGATGGTAATGAAAATTTTCCAAGCAATGATGTTGATGAATTTATTAACCATGTTGAGAATGATGATAGTGGGGATAATATTCCTCCTAATGGTGATGAAACTGCTTTTACAAAGGATGATGGAATGATGATGCCGTTGCAAGAAAATATTGTAACTAGGAGTAGGAGTAGACCTTTTCATATCAATCCAAAACATTCCAGTTAGACAAGGGTGAGGACAACATATCTCACAAAAAGAAGTTCTTTCATTCATTTGATTTCAAGTGAATGTTTTCGAAGGGATTGCTTGAAACATATCGATTTCAACTTTTCTTTGGAGAAAAGGAAAACATATCTGTCAATGAATAAAACCATGGAAAATTCATATTTAGTGGCTTGCATGCAATCTACACTAGCAGGTTATGATTATCATATTGGGAATGTATTGCTCTATAGAAAGGCTTTCAAAATGTTGCATTCAATTGGTAATTTTCGTTTGTTAAGAATCCAAAAAAAACTGAAAAAAGATTCCACATATTATTCACAAATACATTATAAACGGGAGGTTGGGCCGTTAGAAAATACTGCTATGTCATGGATGAAAGACTTATTTTCACAGCATGGAGAGTGTATGCCAAATAAAGACACAATACATATTCCAGATAATTTCTCAAGACGAGAAATATTCAGCTTATACAGAGATTATGTAGAAGCTGCTGAAGGAGTTGGTAATTTTATTACATATTCTTATTTTACAAGGGTATGGAAAAGTGCATACAACAATGTTCGTATTCCTAAGAAGGCAAGGATGGGGGTTTGCAGCACATGTGCTTCTCTTAAAGCAAAAAGAGATAAATGTCAAGGGCCAGAAAGAGGTATGCGTTCAAAACATTGTTTTTTAAAATTGGATAGTTATCAACTATGAAATATATTTATTCATATGTTTCTTTTATTTTAGGTACAGATTCTGTTGTCAAAGAACTTCAAGAGCATCACAATCAGCAAACAAGTGAAAGGAAAAAGTTGTATAAACATCGAAAGAAGTGTTATGATAATCCAAATAAATATCTGGATTTGATAATTGATGGTATGGACCAAAAGAAAACACTTCTTCCACATTTTTTCCTCACGCCAAAAAAATTATAGGAGGAAAATTTCATTCAGTTCCACTTGGTTGGTTGTATGGTATTTAATGAGAAGATGTTTCCAAGAGTTTTCTTCACAGCTCCAAATATTCATAATGATGCAAATTTGACCATAACTATAATCCATGATGTGGTTACTCATTGGTCTAGTATTCTTCCTGAAGTTCTGTATGTATAATTAGGCAACACAAGTCGTGAAAACAAAAATCAAGTTCTTTTTGGGTATCTAAACATGCTCGTTGAATTGGGAATTTTTAGAAAGATAAATTTTGGTTTCCTTCTTGTTGGACATACTCATGATCATATTGATCAAATGTTTAGTCGTTTTTCAATAACATTGAGGAGGAAAGGTGTTGGGAGCTTGCCTTCATTAATTGAATGTATTATGAAATCGTACATTCCAGAGCCTGTTTTTCATGTGTTGGAAGAAACTATTGACATGCGAAGGTTTATTTTGGGATCGCATGGTGAGGAAAAATGCATTGAACAACTTAATGACATTATCTTCCAACATCAATTTCGTATCAAAAAAATTGATGGGATAACACTTATATGGGGCAAGAATTATTCCACTGTTGCAGAATGGGGGTCATCATCAGGTTTAGCATTTTTGAAGTTCATTCCAGAGCGTCCAATATTTTCATCAAAGATATTGTTATTACAGTTAGTTGCTGAACTCCATAATGCACTAAGGCATAAGAGAGACATAAATTATTCTAAATGTCTGGAGGAAATTAAAAGATGTATTAGAGATACATTTGAGTACTTCGATGTTGTTGATTCAGTTTGGTGGGAGTCTTTTTTCAGTAATCAAGTGATATGATTTCAAGATCAATAAATGAGGATACACTTTTGAAGAATCTTTTGTTTTGGCCACAAAATATTCCAAATGAACATGAGGAAACACACATTGTTGAACAACAACAGTATCAAGCTATTATTAATTCTCCATAGGTAGAGGAAAGAGAAATCTATATTGGTTCTAGAAGATCACGTGCACAACGTGAAGCCATGGAAGACCTTTACAAGGGTTCTGTGTAGGATGTTAAGGAGGGTTGCATGATAGCAGTGTTAGCAGATGAAGATCCACTTGGCTATCCATTTTGGATTGCCAAGGTTATAAAGGTCATTAATGAAAATGAAGATATTACAGTTGTTGATGTACATTGGTATGCCACAAGTACCCACCCTTTCAATGGTGTGTACAAGCCAGAGATGGTAGTTGAAAAAAAAATTGGCAGAAAGAGAAAAAGAAAGGGCACAAATATAAATCGTCACCGCACAGATGTCTTAAAATTGGAGGACGTTGACATACTTGTGTATGACTTCAATTTGACAAAGAGAGGAAATCTTTGGTTGCAAACCATAAATATTTTGAAGAAATTGCTACCAGAACAATTACTGCTGAGATGGGACTTTGCAGAATATAGTCGTAGATCTACAAGACATTCAAACTCTGAAATGGTGGGCATGCATGTTGACTCAGATGGAGCACTAGTTGATGAAAGAGAAGAATATGGATCATCTTCATCTGCATCGAGTCATTCATCTGAAGATGTAGGTTCTGATGGTGTGCCAGAACCTATGGTTGATTTTGAATAACTTTCTAAGACACTTTCATGTAATTGATGTTTGCATGGCAAATTGAAATAAATATTTTGACTTCCATCTAATTTTTCATGAAGTTATGAGGCATTTCTATTTTTGTTGGATTATATGTTTTAATTATGAAGAATTCATATCTTTATAATATCCACAGCGCAACAATGAATTAAAAAAATAATTTATGTTATATTCAATGTATCGATGTTGATATTTTGATTAGAAGTAAAAAAGAAAATAGAAATTAATGTTGAATTTTTAGATTATGCAGTGATACTGCCATGATATTATGTATTGTTACCATTTCGTATAAGATACTTTTAAAAATTATAAAAATTATATGCCTTATTGAAAGGGGACACTTTGTTTTGATGTTTGATTTTTAGGTTTTGGCTGCAATTAGATTTAGATTTGTCTTAGGCTAAGATTTGAAAAGAGATATATTTTTATCCTTTAAAATTAAAATTACTCTTGGAATAATAAATATTTCATTTACTTGTTCATTTTTTAAAATCGTTTAAGTCATATAATTTCTCCATAATTTCATGGTTCAAGTATGTTGAGTACTTAAGATTTAAAAACTTGAGATTTATAACTTGTGATTAAGGTTTTTATGCGCTATGAAATTTTATCTTTAATGTTATGGTTGAAAAAATTACAATTTTAGGGTTGTTTAGAGTCAAGATATTTTATCTTTAACAACATGGATGAAAATTGTTCGAAATGATAAGGCCTTCAGACATGATTTTGTTTATCTTTAACATCATTTATCAATTTTTTTAGAATTTTACGATTTTTCAATGTCCTAATATGTTGTCTTTAATTCCATTGTTACAATGTGTCAAAAGTGTGACACAATGCTTTTTTTGTTATTCCAACATCAACTTGTTTTGCTTTGAGGGCGTTTTTTTCAATCCTTTTTTCAAGAAACAATTTTTTTTTAACATAATTTTATAAAATGTTGAAATTTGACCTTGAGAAAAAACCAAATGCATTTTGGAATACACACTTTTTGTTTTTGGGGCCTTTTTTCATGTTTTTTGAGTCTTTTTGGGCTAGAGTTCCCGTTTTGAGGTAATAGTTCCCTTTTGATCGGTAACTATGTTTTCTATATTTAGAGAGGCTTGATGAAACTCGCCGCTTTGCTGCTCTTGTCATAGAAGCACAAAAAAAGTGGGTCAAAGCTCATTTTGACCAGTTAGTTTCCCCTCGTTCCTTTATAGAAGGAGACCTCGTCCTGCTGTACGACCAAGCTCACGATAAGCTGGGGGCAGGAAAATTCCAACCCATGCGGCATGGGCCCTATATTTTTAAGCGTGTTTTGCAAAATGAGGCTTATGAGCTTATTGATTATGAATATTATCCTCTAGATCAGCCCAGAAATGGGATGTATCTCAAAAAATATTATGCATGAGTTTCTCGTGTATGTTTCTTTTGTACATAGGTGTTTTTTCATTTTTGTACATTTTTGGCCTGGTGTGCTTTGTGAGCGGTTTTATTGCTTATTGGGTCGTTGCTTATTGTGCATATGTCTATTAATCCTTATGTTGGTTTCGCGGATGGTGCCTCCCGCAGTAGCCAGAACCTGTCTTCTGTAGCCTGGGTGATTTATAATCCTAATGGTGAGTTCATAGACCTTCAAGGTATTTTTTTAGGACGAACTACAAACAATGTTGCTGAATATAGTGTTGTCATTGAACTCTTAACTGAGGCCATTTCTCTTGGTATTCGTGCATTGATTGTTAACCTAGATTCTTAGCTTGTTGTTCTTCAGCTTAATGGGCATTATTCTGTTAGAAATCCTCATATCTTAAGGTTGTATTTATGTGTTCGTTTACTGGAAAGACATTTTCATTAGATCACATATCAAAATATTCCTAGACGAATGAATGCATTAATTGATATAGTAGCCAATATTGTATTAGATAGACATTTGCGTAATTTGTAAAACATCATCATCACATGATAAGATTCATACAGGAAAATAGATGTATATATATATATATATATCGATTGTTTGCATCCACGTGCATCATAATTTCAAAAAAAATGTATGTTTTGGTTACATCCTGAGACATCATGTCTCTCCAAAAGTATGTAGAAATAAAAGCCTAGGTGTCTAGACGGCGTGATGCTCATGGTAGCATGTCACTGCCTGTACGAGCCACCTTAATAAGAGACGAACACGGTTCGATACCCCTGCAGTGTGTCTCTGGTACGCGTGAGGAACATCATCAAATCTCGCATAGTCTGGGATTCTACTGGCGAGTCCCTCCAAGTTGCGTACGATTTCCTCCTCTTTGCTTCCCTCACCATGAGGGGCCACATCGATTTTGCGAGGAATTCGCCATGCTATTGGAGACATTCCTGCAGGTCTTTCTGGGCCGAAATATGTAAATACATGGATTCACATCAAAACATATATAATCAAAAAAATCATAATACTCGTCAAAATAAAAAATGAGTCTTACCCAATGCTTCATCCCAATCCTCTCCTGTTGGGAGTGAGATATCCGCATCACCGGTAAAGTCCGTGCCAGAATAGGGCCAGTCCTCCACGAAAATCAGTTGTCGACAGAGCCACTCGAAGAAATCCGGTCTCCAGGACATATATTGACCACCTCCTGATCTTGGCATCAAAGCCGCCCAACGAACAATCCATGGATCCTAGGCTGGTGGTGTAGGAACTATCACTTCTCGACATTGGAATATTGGTAACCGTTCCAAGATGAATGGTACCAAGATGGACCCATAGCCGAATTATTTCAGCTTTCCATTCTTGGATTTCGTCAGTTGGTGTTTCATGTTGATCATTGTCGCTTTTGCCCAGTTGTAGAGAGTTGGTACCACACAATCTACTGCAATAATTAACTGTGTTTTTGTGGCCTCATGTGGAGCCTGAGATCTCTCAGCTTGCGTGATGGTGTGCAACACTACTTTTAGTGCCAAATCAGGAATAGTTTGGATATCCACCTTCCCGCTCTTGGATCCTTTCCTCACCCCTCGACACACTCTGCCGATGACCATGCTCATATTTTCCATTGTGGGCTGGGTACCTGTCAGGATTGGTACTTCCCCGCTCCGTGACAATCCAGTTATGAAGTAAAAATATGAGACCTCAATCTCTAGTTCTTGATCGTCAATTATGAATCTTTCCTGATTAATGTCCCATACACTGATCAAGTATTGTAATAGCTCCGGTTGAGCTCGGAGACATGGTGCCATGAAGAATTTATTAAGCCTGCAGTCCCTAAGAATGTCCATGCATCTTACATTGCCCAAGGCTTTCTCATCTTCTTCACTATGTTCTCCTCCCTTCCATTCGATCGCACCTACAAAAACATCAATGGGGTCATCATTAGTCAAATCATTTTCTATTTGAGTGTTTAAAACGGGCTAATTGTTTGAATTGACAAGATAAAAAAGTGGCCGTGTTTGGTGTGCCCCTGTTTGGATTCAAGGCAGGTTGGTGCGAGTCTGTGCCCAAAACTCATGTCGACTGCCACACCCTAATTTACAAAAAAATCTCTCCACAGATTTATAAATTGAGTTGCAGGAAATGAAATTTACATCAAGATTTAGGCAAGGATATGAGCTCTTACCTGGAAAAGAAGGATTCGTGATTGGCCTTGTGGATTGTCCGCTATCAGCTCCGCAAAATCATAGTGAAAAAGGGTAAAAAGTGCTCACAAGAGGTAAAAGTGAAAAGTAATTTGTTTTTACTATTTTTGGCAGTTTATAAACTTTTCAGAACCCTAATTAGGTTTTTGAGCATATTTTTCGATCATTTTGCTCTTTTATCTCGAAAAATGGGTTTTATGTGTGTTTCTTGTGAAACAATAGGTCCTCAATGTAATGATGATGAAGTAACGAGTTGTATTTTATACTTTTTCAGACTCGGTAACAACATGAAAAAGTCACCCCTGGAGTCATATTTCAGCTCTTTTCTGACTCTCGAAAATTGAAAATATTGCTGAGACTCTTGCCGTTTTGAACTCGTTAAAAGGCTGCGAAAAAATATCTACCCAATATACGTTTACCCCTTTTTCGGGCTGGGATAGATTATTTACGAAAAAGGAATACCTTAACCTGTCGTGACTAAGAGGTTCTCTCAGACATAGTTTTCTACCATTTTGGATCTGTGAGACTACCTACGAAAGGGGACCGCCTGGAGTCTTCTTTTCGGCTTCTTTCAAACTCTCTAAACATGAAAATATGCCAATTTATTTCTTTGTCAGAATCGTTAAAACCTAAATGACATTGGAAATTGTCACCATGAAGTAACCGAGTTCCTCCTTCCTAGCACTCGTAAAATGTACTAGGATGGATTTTTCCGAAGGAAAAACTTATATGACAAGCACATGCTATCCCCTTCAAGCTTGTTTCCAAAAATAATTGGGGTACTCACCAACAATGGTGGGGGGAAATGGAACCAATTCTCAGTCTTGTCGGCACTATATCGCTCTTGAACATGACACTCATCTGCATTCGGGTTGGGTTGGGGGCATCCCATTTTGTCATTTTTTGCCTCCATGGGTTTGGGTAATCCGTTTTGACCTCTCATCTTCTCTTTTCCACATCATCATGAGCTCAGATCCCTTGATGTCAAATATTGCCAATTTCCGGAGTTGTGTCTCCAATATGTTCAAGAGAAGTTCCCTTTTGCATTTTTCAACCTCTGATCCTCTTTGTCGGTCTTGATTCACTATCATCTTATTCCTCTATCTCGTTCTGATGATGTGGGAAACATTATGGTCCTCCTTTGACCAGGTCACTTCTTGTCGACTTTAGCTCATTATCCAGGAAACTGATCTAGAGACTCTCCTCCGGTACCTTGGAGCTTGCATGCCTCAATGGCAAGTTCTTCACATTCGACAATAGGTCCTCATCATTGGCCTTTGACCGAGTGATTCTATAGGTGTTCGATGCTAGATCACTGTTAACATTCTGTGGATTGTACTTGTTGTACCTTGAGAGACATTGTAAGTATTGGTGGTTTCTCTCGTGCCTGTTAACAACTTTCATCATTGGCTGGCAATCAGGTGATTTTCCTGCATGTTCGACTTCAGCTCACTCATTCGCATGCTTGAATTTGTACTCGTTCAGGTCGAGATGGAGCGCAAGACCTTGGGTTTTGTATGATAAGATCCAGGCTGCGAGATTATTTTGGTTTATCATGGCTATATGCATGACTATTTTGATTGGATGGATGCGACCATACCTAAGTCTATTTATTGATCCTTCTTGCTGGATGGTTGTGTCCATTCCTCATAGCTCTTTTTTATATGTACTCTATTATGGACAAGATAACATTAGAACCAATCTTTAGAGTTCCAGGATCTAGTCCTCCTGTTCTTAGAGAGGGATCTCTCAAATGTTTTGCAAGGATATATCTTGTTTGATTTTAAGTATTGATTTTAGACTAGTTATTAAGTGCAAGTTGTTTTGTTTTGTTTGTTTGTTTGGTTGAATTGGTATAGCAAAACATGAAAGGTATAGGTAGTATAGATAGAAAGAAGAAGTGTTAGGTTCATTGGGCAATGGAGTCAAAATCAAGTTGGTAACAAGCTCATAAGTGGATATGGGATATCAAAGGGAAAATCTATTTGGCCGAAGGATCCTTTAGTTTTTGTGAATGAGATGGACATCAATGATTTGAAAAGAGAGTTTGAATTCTCAACAAAGGGAACTTAAAAACATAACTTGAACATAAAGAGGAATTTGATAGACAGGGCTAACCATGAATTCTACAAACCACACTTTAAGCAAATGATGACTTCAAGACAACTTTTAAAATGAAATCTAAGATTCGGGAGCACATCCTATTTCCTCAAACATTTTATTTCAAAGGAGTTAGAAAACATGAAAGATTCACTGATAATTGCAGTCATAGAAGAGGGAACACCTAACACATCTATGATTACAACTATAAAGACCTTTAAAACAAATATTTAAGTAGGAACGAAGGGTATGATCAAAGCAAACCTCTTTGGTAAACTATAAACAATGGTACTTCAAAGGGAGACTTCAAAAACAACTTTCAAGTGGCAGCAGACAAGCAGGGAAAACCATAAATCATGCTGGAACCAACTATTTGAACTATTTGAGAAATAAACAAGCATAAGGGTTCAAGAGAATGATTAAAGAATCTAAAATGCCTCAGCAGAAGAAAACATGAAACATTGAAGGATAAATAGGTCTAAGGTGCTTCCAGGAGTCATTTCTTAGCCTAAACTTTTCACCGTACTGTAGTAAGAATTTATGGAACAAAATGAAAACAGGAAAAAACAACAGACAGTTCAGAATACATCACCAACAGCCAAGCTCAGGGATCCAATGATAGAGCCTTCTCAAGGACAAGTATGTCAAAACATCATCAAGCTTCCAAGACTTCAATTTCTTCCTCAACTTCAGGCAGACTATGTATTATTTCAAAGAGTTCCGATGTTACAACTAGTGACCAACCAACAATCATCCATCTTCTTCAGAAGTATTTATAGAAGAAAGAGGAGGTGGAAGAGTTTTAGGGTTAGATATCATTAATTCCATACTAAATGCAACTCTTAGCCTTGAAAACCATGCAAGGCATAAGGCAGGAAAGCATTCGATTTACAACTCTGTTTCATTAACTCTGTTTTCTGCTTTTTAGGCTTAGTGGGTGAAAAGTTGACTTTAAGGCTCTTTTTATCTTTTACAATAACTTTGTTGTCAGTGTGAAATATTTGATTTTTCTTGTAATAATTGTTAGCAGCTTTTGGCCTTAATTTTTTCTGACTGAGATTTGATCTGGGTATTCCTTTGAGGTAGAGAGGTTAAAAGTGGCAATATGGTAGCTGGGGATTCAATTAGCCCCTTTGATGTGGCATTCAAGGTTCTTCTGGATCTATCTTCATTTGTGGATTAGGCCTTTGATATTTAATTTGTGCCTTGATCCATTTAAACTCTATCTAGAACCCTTAATCCTTCAATTATCCTTTGATCTTCATCTTTGACACTGATACTCTTTCATTAATTGATGCCGAATGTGTTTGCTATTTGCAGGTGCACAGAGGGTTTGTTAAAGAATTTGTTCGAAAAGTCGATGATCATGACTCATCGACCCTTCCAAACCACAAAATTTAAACCCCTAATCTCTTTAATTTGTATTCAGGGCTATGAGGATCGTCATCCTCAGCTCATGCCACTCTAACTGGATGCGGGAGGGTTTTACCCCTATAACTCATTAAACCTGCATAAAAACAAACGAAAGTTATTTAAATCCTGCGAATATTGGTTTGAAACTACTTTGGAGGATTTATGGAGGCGATCGGAACAGTGAGGAAAAGGCATTTGTAGCGGAGGATGGGTTTCTATGGCAGAATCATAAAACCAGGGTTTAATTTGAAATATGGCGCGAAATGAGAGTTGGTGGTTTCGGGAAAACCATCAATGGTTTTCGCACAACGAAATGGGGGCGAGTGGTATTAGTCGGAGGGAATGCAATACCATACATCACCTGACATGTGTCCTTCCGAATACCGCCGATTTCGCAAAATTTTGAAGCGTGAAACCTTGGGCACATAAATTTTATGATATGCGTCATCAACTGTTGGATCAGAGGCTCCATATCCAACGATGCGGAATGAGCACGATGGATGAAAAGCTACGCGGGTGGGGATGGTAGTGGGGTCTACGGTGACGTAGATTTTGTTGCGTAGCAAATGGGTTTAATGGGCTATTGGGTCAAGTCCCGACCGTTGGATTTGGGAGAATGAATGGTCCAGATTAAATCAGGCACATTGCATCGGTAGGGAATAGAGGTGCGAGGTGAATGAATAATGGGATCACGCGATGCGATGGAGTGCCGTCCGTCAGATCTGAGAGTAAGATCAACGGTCGGGACTCAATTGGAGGGGCGATGGCGAAGGGCTATGGGTGGAGCGTGACACAATCTCGGCCGTTGGTTCTTGTGGTTTCAACGGCTGAGATCAAATCGGCGGATCGGGCCATCGGAGGACCAACGTTTGGGAAAGAAGACTTATGTTTTTTGCGATTTGGCGAAGGGGTGTGGTCCCATGGAAAAGGTAAGGAGACCGGGGCGCAAGAAGAAAGGGCTTATCGCATCGGTGGGGGAAAAATCAAAGGAAGACAAGGGAACGGGAAAAACTCCGATTGCGATGGGGCGATGAGGCCTAGGGCTTGGTTATGGCTCTGCGTCACATGCAGAGAAAGGGGCTAAGGGCTAAGCTGAAAGGCGCTTAAGCCCTGTTGTTAGAAAATGAGCTTTTTAGGCCTAAAAACAGAGTTTTTAACCTTTCAAAGGGTTCTGATAGAGGAAAAAGGGGAATTTAAAACATAATAAGAAAAGTTTCATTAGTTTCAAAGGTATTTTGATGGAAATGAAGGGTAAATGGGATTTTTGGGAAAGCAGAAAGTGAGGTTAGGGGAAGATGAAAAAATGAATGAAGATGAGTGAAGTGAGAGAAGTAAATGATGAAAATGGAACTTCACAGGCAGGATTTCTCTTGGTAAATAACAGGTCCTTGAGGGATTATAGTGAAATAGCGGTGAAGATTAATTTAAAGGATAAAGAACATTATAAGACTTCAAAGATGATAGGTTTTCAAAGGAAACTATCTCTTGAAGGCTTGAAAACAAATTTAGCCACCCTGGGGTATGAAAAAATTTATAGGTGGCTAACACTTGTACTTGCAGGTCTTCCGACGGTGGTGTTTGGTTTGAACACGTTTTGATAAAGCATTTCACTCCTCCCTCTCTCTTGGACCTCATACTTTAGGGGGAATTCGTTACACAGTATTTTGTCACTGTCCCTGCAATCCCCATCCCGCACATTGGAGGACCATTTAAGTGACTTCTGTGTATTGTCATACCTTGCAAAAAGTGTCATTGTATCCTTTGGCATGAGAAGAGCATTTCCTCTTTTGACTATTCCTATAGTAGGCTCTCAAAAACACATGATTTTGGGTCAGCGTTGGTAGGCAGTTATGGCCTCGCGCCCATTGGTTCTCTGTCTCAGTGGACTGACCGCGCCGCACTGTTTTTGGAATTTTTTAAAAATAGAAGCGAAGTTTCCATTCCCAACCACTTCGTGGGCAGATTCAACATGGTTTGTTCGACTGAATAATGTCGCATACCTTCCTTTGGCTTCTTTTTTCCTACATTTGAGCAACTCCCCAAAGAATAAGGTCTCCCTTCCACCTTATGAGGGATCCAAAACCACCTCCTCCTCTCCTATAAATACATCCTTCTCACATAGTTGCAGCTAGCTAAAATGGTTGAATAGTTGAACAGTCCTTACTATAGCTGGAGTGAGATAAAGCATAGAGGAATCCATTGTTGAGAGAGAGTCTAGGATTATTTCCTCACAAATTTTAATTCCCCGATGAATGCTTGAGACGCGTTTGACTGGACCCATCGAAGGAGGCTGCAACGTCAAGGCTCTTTTGGTTGTAAACTCTTTCTCTCTACTTATTAATACACGACTGATGTTTTGGTTCCTGTTTTTCTTTTTATATGTTTAATATTTTTCAATGCGTTTAATTCTCCTTGACCAATTAGATAGTTATGAATGAAAGTATGTGTTCATATGTTGTTATCGTTCTCCGATCCTTGTGCAGGCACCTGAGTATTACCACTGAAGGACCGTGACATGTTAAGACAAAGATCAGTAGACTGCTACCACATCTACGACAACTGTGTTGGAATAAATGTAGGTCATCTATCCCGACTCCATTTCATTCATAAAATAGGAATCCGAAGGATTAACATGTCCTCTTGCTGCTAGATCCACCCTAGGGATAGAGGGATCGCCTCTGTCTGCACAAGGGATTTACCTGCACAACAAAGAGCTCAGTCTTGGGTACAGATAGAAGGCTAAGGAAGAAACACTTAAAGGATGAAAGGTAAAAGATAGAAGCACATTACTGGGATAGAGATTGAGTTCTCTAGTTCAGGTGAAAAACGATGCAGAAAAAGGAGATCAACTTGAGGAGCCAAGAAAGGAGTAGTGACAAGGTATTGGAGGCATACAAGGCTCAATGGTTTGTGTCATGGTCATGGTACTTGTCAACTAAAAGTCTATAAGAAGAATTTCTTGTGAGGGAGAGGTTTTAACCCTGGCTTGAAGAGCCTAAACTTGTGTCTCTTGTGTTTTGGTAATTGACTTGATGAAAGACATAATAAGCTAAGAAGAGAAGACATAAGTAAAAGGAGTAAGCTCACAATTAATTATCAAGTAGAGAATTTGAATTAAACCTAGCCCTACCTAATTCTCAACATGGTATCAGAGCTAAGGTGCTGAAGACAAGGGCTACTTGACAAAGAGACACTCAAGGATTAAAGAAAAATAATCCATTTCTCTAGAAAGCATCAAATTCAAGGTCAAAGTTTTCATTGGATAGTCAACTCAGTTTGCAAGGAAATTCTTGAACCATTCCAAGAATACCTTCAAAGTATCCACTCATCAAATAATCTTTGTCATCAAAGATTTATGATATTGGAGACATTGTTGAAAGACACATCATCAAGCACCATCCAACATTATCCAACATCTTTGAAAACATCATCATTCTTAAGACATCCTTTATCATCAAGGATCCAAGGTCACCTACATTGGAGAATTAAATCTAAGGATTTCCTGTCATCATTCTCATAATCATCATCCAGGGAGATGATAAAAGGAAGAAATCAATCTATACAAGTAATTATATCTATGACCTCATCTGAATCTGTCAAAATGACTTGTCACAAAGAGGACAACAAATTCGTTGGGTCATCAAACTTTAGTGCATGGAAGAAAAGGACATATTTGAATATAATTGAAAATGAAGTTATGTGCTACATTGAAGGATCTACAATTCAACCTTCAAAAGAAGACATTCAAGCTTATACCAAGTACATTAAAGGAGAAATCAGAGCTTGGAGGATTCTTATAGAATCCATAAAGGACTCTCTCATTCCCTATGTATCAAATCTAGAATCCTCAAAAGAAATATAAGATAAATTGGCGGAGTTATTCTTGAAAAGTATTGCAGGGGAAATAATGTCTATGAGACAAGAATTATACAAGTTGAAAATGTCAAGAGGAGAAGGAATAATTCCATATTTTATTAAGATTTTCGTAATACGAGATCAACTGTAGAAATTGGTTGAAGCAATGTCAGATGGAGAAATACTCACTATGGTACTAAATGCTCTACCTAAAGAATGGGGAAATTTCACTTTAAGCATCAATGGGAAAGAAGAAACAATTCCATTCCAAGATCTATGTAAGATAGAAGAAACAAGATTGAAAGCCAAAGCTGATACAGGATCAAGTGAAGGGAGTCAAGCCTTTGCAGCCATGTCTAGGAAGAAAGGAAGATTCGATAAATTTGGTCCTCAAAATAAAAGGATAAATATGGACAAGGAATGATGTTTTAGATATAATGAACTTGGACATTATAAAAGGGATTGTCCTAAATCTGGAAAGGACAAGAGGAAAAAGGAAGAAGCCCATGTCACATAAGAAAGGGAAGAACTCGATGCAAATAAATCTAAGAAAGAAGAAGCGAAAGATCTCTACTATGATTGAGATCATCTTCCTCTTTAAGTGATTTTTGTGGATTTAAAATATTATGTTAGGAATCATTGTAAATTAATGGCATCATGGAAGGAGCACATATCATAGGAAGATGTCTGCAATACAACTATGAAATAAGTAGCTCCTGGAAACCTCACTGATAAAAAATTTGATGGAAGGAAGTCATTGAGATCAAGGGTCATCATTAGTGAAGGCCATGAAGGAGAGAATGGATAGACACATCATTTTGGTCTTCACCTGGGAAGACAGAATGGAGGTTTGGGTAATCATCTGGCATTCGATACTCTTTGAGAATGTGATAGGTAATTCAATATAAGAGTAATAATGGAATGATATTCTTTGAGGATTAGCTACCCAAGATAAGAATAGTCCAGTAAGGTCATATTTTTTGAACACCCAGGTAGAGTATGTACCTTGGAGAGACCATGACGATGGTGTCTATAAGCCATTTGTCTCGCCAACATTGTAGCCCATTGTCTCGTTTAGGGATGAGGTTGTTAGTCAAGGCCTTGCACTATGGTAATGTTGGTTGATATGATGCTATATAGATGTGATTACCAATTTTATTATTCTTATGAGATTCTTCATATTGAAATTAACCATGTACCATTGGGAATACCTCCCTAGTTAAGAGGGAGTGTTGAAAAGGGTAACTATGTTTGGTCTTCATAATGTCTATGTAATTATGAATTTATGTAATGAAGAAGACAAAGATAATAAAATGTATATTTGTAAATATTTCCTCATGAGTTTCATGAGAAAGGAATTTTTATTATAGGTCAAAGACTCCTTGATGTCTTTTAGGGATTTTCCATCTTGTCATAAATGTACAATTTAGAGTCATGTATATGAAGTGTTGTTACACATATAAAGGTCACTCATTGATGTAATTATATTCCTCTAAGACCATTTCAAATATGCTCCTCTAAGACAGCTCAAAGTATGGAATACTCCTTGAAGAAGTTGGCCTCATAGAAGATGAACAAGTTGGCTCAAATATTAGTCACAACTGTTCATAGACAAGTCGGCTTATTACAGATGGAAAAAAAATATATATATACCCTAGTAAACTGTGTATAACAGAGACATAATACAATTCATATTAGTCTGAAAAAATTGAAGAAGATCTACAATTTAGTGCGAGATAGGAGATTGAGATTTGAAGGACCTAAGATGCAGTGTGAGGAGACTAGAATCTATAGCAAAGGACACCGTGATTAACGTTGATGTCTCTGTCATAAATAATTTTCAGATTCTAGGAAGAAAACCACAGTTAGAGTATATATAAACATTGTAGAAAAGGAGAAGCATTATGTCACTACCTCGGGTCTAACACGTGGCATATCATAGTTCGAAATTGCAGCAACAAGTTAAGGTTAACATAGTATATAATACGGTGCGAAGTTCTGGAATGTAATGTGAAGAAGGATATAATGAAGAAAAGGAGTTGTTACATTTAGTTTTGGATCTATCTCAAGAACTACAAGGAGCGAGGAAGGGATTGAAGCATAGGTAGACAGAGGGCTATCTCATCAAAGGAAGAATTGGTATATCTCTGAAGTATATGCTACAGTAAGAAATAAGTATCTAAAGGAGGTCGAGGATAGTCTATCTAGGAATTGAGCTTTCGTAGCCCTGGTGCAGAACAGTGCAGAGAACAAGATGAACATAAAGAGCCAAGAAAAGAGAAGTGACAAGGTCTTGGAGGCATACAAGGTTTAAGCATCTATGTCATGGTCATGGTAATTTTTTTTACACAAAAATTTGTCACTGTACCTATACTTCCCGTTCCTGATCCTGGAGACCCCTAATAGTGACCCCTATGTCTATTTTCCATCATGAAAATGCGCCGTCATATCCCTTCCACCACAATGAGTAAACTCTTTGTTGACCATTCCTGAAGAAGCTCCTTGAAAACCTAATTATCTGGAGCTTCACGCTCTCTCCGTGTCTTTCTCGCGCCGATGGCCCTTTTTTGGTCTAGGGAAGCGCCAATCGGCGCTGGAATGAGGATCATACTCGTGTCGATCCTCTTCTGGAAAGTTTTTTTAAAATGGAAGTGAAGCTTCGAGATCTAGAATCTTCGTGGCAGAGAATTGGTTGTTTGTTCCTGAGGATAGAGCTGAGCTTCTCCCTTTGGGATCTTTGTTCCTACAACAGTGGAACCACCTAAAGGGATAACCCATTTCCCCACCTTAAGTGGATCCATGCTACCTCCTCCCTTGCTATAAAATGGACAATATCCCATAGCTCTGCTAGCTAGAACAGAGATAGAAGAAAATCAAAGAGATATTTTGTTGCTATAGGCATCGAGCGAGATTTTAAACCTTTTTCCCTCCACATCAAGTTGAAAGAGCACTTTGGAGACGTGCCTGGATCAGGACATGTCGAAGGAGAGCTGCGACATCAAGGCACATGTTGTAACTCCCCCTATCTATTTTAATATAATACAATTGATTCATGCTTTGCATTCTCGTCTTTATTGTGTGATTGGATTCTTAGTTTTCCTTGATCAACTAAGTAGATTGTATATGTGAGATATATGTTATGCTTTCACATTTTTTGTTGTTTGAACCCTTGTGCAGGTAACCAAGTGCCGGTGACAACGAAGATTTCACTACGGAGCGTGAAGGATCAAAGGATTCAAACGAGAATTAGCATCAGATTGAGGTAGGTGATCTATTCACTATCTACATGTATTTACAATCTAGGAAAGTAGGCTTCTAATTGTTTGTTGTTGTTACTAGACCCATCCTAGGGCTAGAGGGATCGTATTTGTCCGTAGAGAGGATTTTATTGCATAAAAAATTGGTGACTCCGTTGGGGAGTGCTAGCCTTTCAGTCTCCTACTTTCAATTTTTTATTTCTTGTCTTGTATTTGATTTTGGTCAAGTGTCCATCTCCTTATCTCTATAGCTCCTATAATTTCTTACATACTTTTATCTCTCTGCTGAAGTGATAAGCCTGGTGTCAGTTTAGAAAACCCTTTTGTTTTTCAGTCTTCTCCCTGATCAGTGCTGGTATTTCTCTAGCAGTCGCGCCGATTGGCGCTAAATGCGTTTTACACAGTCGCGCTTTTACCCTTCCAGTGCGGATTGCAGCTTAACAGTCGCACTGATTTCTGTGCGTGAATTTTTTATGGTTTCCCTCATTTGGTCAGCTAGTGGGTGTTATCCTTCTGAGTGTTCTTCCTTGTTTGAATAGCTCTCGTTCTTCTCTGTTCAGTGACATTTCTGGTTCAAGTTTTTCACCTTTGATTGTCTCTTCTGCAAAGCTATCACATCCTTGTCTTCCTAGGGTTTCTAGGTGTCCTCAGGCCATCTGAGTGGTTGCTTGCTTTGTTGACCTTCAGAATTCCCATTGAATCAATTCTTGTCATACCTTTCAGGCTTTGTGTTTGATTGAGTTTTGTCTTTCGGTCGGTTCTCACGGATAGTGTTTTTCAAGTGTCAACTCTGAATGCATTTGAGTTTCTATTCGCCATCAAGAAGAGATTATAATTTCTTGTTCTCTAAATGGAGTTTGTTTTCTTTGAGTGATTGATCAATGTGTGAATGAAGAGTGATTTGATTTGAAGAAAATGGTTTATGTCTCTCTTTGATTTTCGAAAGCTTTACCTCGTACATGCATTTTTGAGAGTTTTCATTAGTACTCAAAGCATTGCTGATTAATTTGCATTCTACATTTCGCATTGTGCTTAGAAGAAAAATACAAAAAGTTTTTTGTTTCATTTCGCTTTAGAAAATGAAAATCTCATTTCGATTCGCTTCTAAGTGCATTTAGTGAAAGGAAGGAAATTGTAAAATTTTTGTTTTGCTTTAAAATTCTGCACCTGAAGAGAAAAGTGAATGTCATTTTATGAGTTTGTTTTGTTTATGTATTTATTATGTGAGTTTCTCTCTCCTTCATTAACGTAGTATTCATCTAAATGAATGGTTATTTTCTCATTTAGATGCATCTTAAGGGTTCAGGTGACATCGGTAGGACTTTGAAACCGAGACATAATTCAAGATCAACCTTAAAATTTATTCAATCAACCTAATGAGCATTTGGAACCTAATGAATCAAATTTAGAGGTCTAGGCTAGAGACGCATTTAGGAATCGTTAAGCGTAGGAATTGTCGCTAACAATCTGCGTTATAGCCCAGGGGTGATATCCTGTCCCGCGTATGGAAGTATATTGATGTATGAAAGTATATTTTGGGATGCTCTGATTGAACAGTTACACATGAGACAACACTACTACGGATTTGGAATCCCACGTATTGTCGCGTATATTTTGGGAGACACCACTAGGCTGCAAACTTGCCATAGGTAACTGAGTTGGCTACCTTGTAGACGTGATGCACCAAACACAACATTCAGGGAGATTGGTTGTCATAAATTAAGTCCTTGGTAATTTCTCTTTCATTTGATCACAAAGGTGTATATTGCAGTTCACGTCTACCTGGTAATCCTTTTTGCCTAGCTTACCCCTTTTTGATTTATTTCATTTTTTTCTAAAATTAATTTCCCACAATCACATGGATTACCTATTAGAACATTTCTAGGCCTCATCATGAGTAACTCCTTATAAAGACATTGTTTAAAGCCTTGAATTAATCATCTTTCTCCTCTTCTTCTTTTTGAGATAATATCATCGTGGTTGAACCACCAAGTTCAGTTTCCTCTCCATCCACTCCTTCCAAAGAGACATTGTCACCTGTCTATTCTGATTCTCCACCTTCGCCTGGGACTCAAACTGATGAGTTCTCTCTTGTTCTGAGTATTAAACCTCTCACCTCTTGATCTCCTCTTGATGTTCGAGTAGGCTACGTTGCCTACCCTCTGAATCGATTATTTGATCCCATTGAAATCTCCCCTCAACGGCCTTACAGTCCATACGATACACATGGTGTACCATTTGTGAATACACCGTGTCCATCTCGAAGCACTTCTCATCAATTATTCCCGATGGCTTCTAAAGGAGAAGTTTCATCCCCCTTGGAGGTTTCAAGCACCATCAGTGGTGTAGATGCGTCTCTATATGAGGGACCTCAATTCCCTCCTGATGGTTTTCCCTATGTGACGATTTCTTAGCCTTCCTCCCAACCGTATATTCCGCAAAACTACACCTTGTTGGGACACCTGATCTCGAGTATGTTAAGTGGTATGCCTTTTTATTTAAATACTATTTAGTAGAATACTGGAGTATCTACCCCTGGTCCGAGTGTTTCGAACGTAACCGTTTCCATGCCTGCTCGAACTATAGTCATGCCTACTTCTGCAAAGCCAACTGTTTGCGCAGGAGTTTCAATGCCTCCTGTTAGTACTCCTGTGTCGATCCCATCGACTTCAGTTTCTGGAGGAGGTCCTACCTTGTTGAATGTTTCCCAACCTTTCATTGGATCATCTGTAAGTGGAACCTTAGCTTACATTATGGGTTCCTCTCAAGCTATTGGCAGCATTCCTATGCCTATTGGATCGTCCGGTCCAACAGGGTTCAAATATGATCAATATCAGCAATTTTTGTAGAGTCTTAACCAACAACATTATCTCCCATATGGTTCCCAACAGTTTCAAACTTAGCCGGTAAATGCGCAGGGATTTCAAGGGCAACCTGTCGTTCAACCATGGGGTTACATCTATTAGCAGGGTTTTACCTATGTAAAAATCAACCTTATGGGTCACAAAGGGAACCTTTCATACAACAGGAAATACCTTATGTACAACCTAATCAACCTTTTTCTCATCAAGGTCAGTTTTCTTATTTTCAGCAGGGACAACTGATAAGTAGTTCATAAATTTTGCTCAAAATTGAAAGTTACAAGATTGGGTTGAAAATAGGATGGTTGTGTAGATCTCGTCTTCATGATTCCGGCGCTGCGAACGGTTCAAAAAACGATTTCGTATGAGGGAGATATCATGTTCTGATCGAATTATCAAACAACTAAATTTTGCGACAGGGTTGACTGGGATGCCCAGTTGGCATGGAAGATGCACAGTTAGAAAAAAGGAATATTTCAAAGAATATTCATTTTCTCAGAGCCAATCAGAGGCTGACAAGTGGCTTGTTGTGATTTTTTGGTGGATTGTATGTTGTTTTTGGTGGACCAATTATAGGGTGACACGTGGCCAGCCTGAAGGCCACCACGTGTCCCGAAGGTGTAGTGTAAAATTTTTATGAGGTCGCAGGGTTCGACCCCACGACCTCCAGCCTGCACGTAAAGGTCTCCCAAACTGGGCTACGTTGTGACTTAACCTCTATAGTCCAACGGTTGTATTTAAAGTTTAAATCATATGCTATTGGGGGTTGAGACCGTCGGCGGTCCCAACCTGTCGACGGTCCCGTGGAGCTATCACATGGAATTTATGACAGACCCTAACATAAAACGTAACCTTCAGCTCTTAACCCACCAACATAACCACGATACTTATCACATGTTACAGTTCCGTGCGGTTAATCTGCCGACAATTTTGTTAACCCCGCGTTTAACTCCAGTGCAAACAACTTACTGTGGTTCAAGCCTGGAGTTCCGCTCCAACGTTTAATATCACCGCGGGTTTTTGGGGTTGGCATGTGGCCAACTGATCCAGGGTAAAATCTTGATACCCCTTAACCAAGACCTTTTAATTCGGCTGATAAATAGAATTTCATTTAATTAAGACGTTAAAGAACTTAAATGAACAACTGTAGCTGAAAATAAGAGGAACATAAATGAACAAGATCAGCAATCATAAGAACACGTCGTTTGATGACGGAGTTCGTCCAGGAGGGACTACATCTCCGGGCCTCGGTGTCAAGATGGTGTAGGCCGCTGCATTATGTGCTGTAAGAAGAGATGTACATGGCTGTGTTTCACTATGACATACAAGGAAAAATTGCCCTCACGCAGGAGTGGCTTGACTTCTTTAAGAGATGTTCCACTGCGAAACTCTCATACATAAAGAAAGACTCCTATCAGTATGACCATAGCTGACATGTAGCAAACAAGAGTATCCCGCCAATCCTGGTAAACAAGGGATCTCAAAATACACATAGCAAATAAGAGCATCCCGCCAATGTGGCATAAAAGGGGCTCATACATGACACAAATCCATAGCTGAAAGTACATCAAAACCAACACAAAGCAAGATCCCACGACTCATGTATCAACCGGGATCTGCAAGACATAATGCATCTCAATGAGAAATAAATGAAGAAGTACATGGAATACACATCATATACCTCATGCTACCATTTGCTGAAGGCTGAGCAGCTCTGCGGCTGAATCTGAAAGCACCATCAATCTTGTGGCGTTGAGAAAGTGGAAAATGACTGCTCACATGTGCAAAACTGACACCGGCATAACCCACTTCCAAAAGTGGCTGGAAAATCAAAAACTCAGATGCAGAAACTGAGCACACCATTAGACTCGTGGCGCTGAGTAGTGCTGAAACGACATAAAATTTGTCCCATTTGGACAAAGTCAAAATTTCGCCCTCCTCAAAGTTGGCCTCAATCAGGGTTCCGCCTGCCTCTTTCTGGGCTCATGGTTCCACTGCACCTGCAATTAAAAAATCATAACTCTGAAATTTGTGCGCGCTCTCCCGCTCCTCCATGGCTTGGGCGCACTGTAAAAATTTGGGTTTATATACAAAATCTGGGCGGAATTACCCAAGTCATCAGTTGGGCGCAATGGTAAAAATGGTTATTTGTTGAAGAGAGGTCGGGGTATCAAATCCTGCCTCTCTAAAAATATGCACGCGTTTTGTTTTAATTACCAAGTATGGGGGTCGGGCCCGCATTAGGCGGCCCGCCCCACAGCGCCTTGTCGGCTCCGTGCGGTGTGGTGTTTGGAGTGGGTTGTTTTAAGTTGGGCCGCCCGTGGAGTGGGCCGGCCCACGTGGCCAGGCGGGTTTGATTCCCGCCGGCCCATTTATATATGGTGCCACATATGGGTCGAGTGGGGTGGCGGGAGTGGTGGCCTGCCACCCCTTTTTTTAAATAATTTTTGTTATTAAAAACAACCTGGCCATTTTTAAAAATCCGGTTTTGGACCGTAGGAGTGCAATTAACCAGGCCACAATTTCGCCCGGAATCTGGCCTGAGCTTGCCAGAATCCGGTGGCCGGAAAAAGTCCAATTTGTGTCCTCTTTAAGGCTACCCAGTCACCAAGTCAACCTGGAACTTTGACCGCTTATAACTTCTTCATACGGACTCGGAATTGAGTGCCGTCTGCGCCATTGGATTCAGAAAGATGAGATCTACAACATGAACCTGGTTTGAGAATCTTTCGAACACTTTGATTTTTTGAGCCTTGTACTCAGGCCACTTGTACCTGTACCTGATTATTCCACCTGGATCACCAACCCCTACCCTTAACATTTAATATTACAGTTAGCACTGGCAGAAATATAGAGCGCGCCTTAAATTTAGCGGATTTTCACTAAAATAACTCCAGTTAAGTGGAGTTCTCCACAATTAGTGGATTTTTTCTAGATGTTACTGGGAAAATGAGTTGGAAGCTCAATTTTCGCCTTGTATGAGTGAATGAAGAGTCATTCTAGACTAATTGGAGCATTATGGATCCATTGGTGTAGAGAAAATAATCATTAGAGGCCTATAAACACATGTATTTGCAAAAGTTTGAGCATAGTGAAAGATGGACATGCCATTGGGACCTAGACCAGCAGATGTAGCCCAGGAGGGGTGAACTGCTTCATAAATGTTATGTGGTGTTTTATTTCTCTGTTTTACACTGTTGTTCAGTGTTATTTTCTCTTATTTTCATGCTTCTAATTCACTAAAATCATCTACAATTCATGGTTAAAATCCTCAATACTTAAGCAAACCATGGAGACAAGTATGCACATGTTTAATAACTGAAAAGACACTTAGCACAACAAAATAATACAATCCTTTCAGATCAGGTTGGTATTAGAGCTAAAGTTTATTCTCTGGTGTTGTTTTGTGCAAAGATTTGTTTAACTGTTTGCAAGTGTTAGATGCTTACTAGGCTCAATCTCAAGAGAGGAGAAGACACATTGGTGGAAGCAAGAGGGTCTCAAAGTGAGCCACAAAAAAGGAGAGAAAGGTTGCCACAATCTCCACCACCTAGTTCACCCCCTAAGGAAGAAGAAGTAGCATTAAGCATGCCTCCAGAGGAAGAATAAATCCATGAAGAAGTTGATCCCAAAGAAGATGAAAGAGTGTTCAGGAAAGCATTTCTTGACATGAATGAGATTGTTAGAATCCTTTATCAAGAAAAAAATGAGAAACTAGAATGAGAAGGATCCAAACTTCACAAGGAAGGACAGGGATCATCAGGAGGTCACAATGATGAAGATAAGTCAAAGAATGGAAATGGAGGAAATGGAGGCAGTGGAAAGTCACCGTCCTCACTCTCATCATCATCATCCTCTACTTCATTTCAGTACATCAGCCACATAAGTCAAAGAACACTGGTAAAAATCCCTTTTTAAAAATTGATGTTAAGTTTGAATTGCCAATGTTTAATGGTGAAGTCAATGCATAAAAGATTGATAATTGGATTAGGAAATTGAAGGTCTATTTGAGAATCCAGAACCTTCAAGATGATGATACCAAAATCCAATTAACTTCATTGAGAATGGAAAGTGCAACACTTGTTTGGTGGGAAGCCAAGACAAAGGAGGAGATCATTAAGCATGGTAAGATTATTCTATCATGGACTGATTCATTGCTGCAATAAACAAAATTTTTATCCATTAGCTCATATGCAGAAAGCCATAATGAACTGGCAAAACTTTAGGCAATTGAACGGAAAAAATGTGCAAGAATACAACCAATAATTTAGGAGAAGAGGTCTCTTATTAGGGGTAGATTTGCAGAGCCAAGATACTTTTCTCAAGTACATAGGAGTCTTACATAGCTACCTAAAACATACTATTCTCATGTTTAACCCTACAAGTCTAGATGAAGTATGTGTTCAGGCCACACATCTAGAAGCTATAGGGAAAAACATTTCTGAAGAGGGTAGGAAGAAACCTTTTAAGGGAAAAAACAAAGAGAAGACCTCAAAAGGTAAAAGCAAGAAGAATGCATCTGTTAAGAAAGAGGGAGAAAAATTGGTTTGTAAAAATTGTTCAAAATAAGCCCATGATGAAAATCATTGTTGGAAATTACATCTTGAAATGAGGCCCAAGAAATACAACAACAAAGGGAAACATAAAACTGCAGCTACAACTCAACATGATTTAGGAGAGTATTCAGGTGATGAATAAAAAATTATAGCCATGGGATTGAAGAACATGAAGGGGAAATAAATTGAAACTAAACCCAGTACTAGTACATCAAACTGTCACATACATGCTCCAAATGAAGAAGAAATAATTGAACTGTTTCATGTGAGGGTCATATCCAAACATACTAAGATTGACACATTGTTTGACAGTGGGTCACAAGAAAACTTAATATCTGAATACTTGGTCAAGAAAATTTACCTTGAGACCATACCACATCCAAAACCATATCCACTTGGTTGGATTTGTAAGGATGCAATTTTACAAGTTTCAAAGAAGTGTATATTGCGGTTTGCAATAATTGCACATTTTGTTGACACAGTTGAATTAGATGTGGTTTTTCTTGACATAACAGGTATTGTGTTGGGGAGTCCTTACTTGTATGACAGGAAAGTGATCTTCCATCGCCATGAGAACAAATACCATTTATTCAAATATGGCAAGGAGTACATTGTTAGAGCACATCGCAAGAAAAAAAAAATTGCTATGGTAAATGTTGGACAGGTAAAGAGGCTGGTAAATTCAAGTAAGAATTTTGTTCTTCTAATGATTAAGCCTAAAGCTGATGTTAATCATGAATCATTTGAGGGCTTTGATCCTAAGTTGAAATCAGATTTATATGATGTATTTGATGCACATCATGAGATGTTTCAGGAGCCAACATGATTGCCTCCAAAAAGGGACATTCAACATGAGATTCAATTGCAGCAAGATTGTCCTCTTCAAAAAATCGGCATGCATCGCATGTCGATAATGGAGAATGTTGAAATAAAGAGGAAAATGAAGGAGATGTTGGACAAAGGAATCATAAGGACAAGCACTTCACCATGTGGTTCACCCATAGTCTTGATACCAAAAAAAGATGGGACTTGGCGCATGTGTGTAGACTTCAGAGCTTTGAACAAGATAACGGTAAAGAATCGATACCCACTCCCAAGGATAGATGATTTTCTTGATTAGATGAAAGGAGAAAAGCTTTTCACTAAGTTAGATTTATGAAGTGGATATCATCAAGTAATAATTGCAGAAAGCGATGTATGGAAAGCTGCATTCAAAACCAAACAAGGACTCTTTGAGTGGTTAATTATTCCATTTGGTTTGTGTAATGCACCGACAGCTTTCATGCTTGTTATGGATAGTGTTTTGCGTTCATTCCTTGATGAATTTTTGATTGTGTACTTAGATGAAATGTTGATTTTCAGAAAAACAAGAGAAGAACATGTCTTGCATGTGAATAGAGTGCTTGATGTTTTGAAGAAAGAGAAATTGTTTCTTAAGATGTCAAAGTGTGAGTTTGGAAAGAATTCTTTGGTTGATTTGGGACACATTTTAGGAGGAGGAGGGTTGAGAATTTATCCACACCCAGAACAGTAACCGAGGTAAGAATTTTCTTAGGTGCAGCTCAGTATTGGAGAAATTTTGTTGCTAACGTTTCTACCATCGCAGCTCCTATGCATGTAGTGACAAGTGTGAAGAAAGGCTTCCAATGGGGAGGCAAAAAACAACAAGATTTCGAAGCTTTAAAATACAATATCAGTTCAGCTCCAGTCATTGCATTACCAAATTTGAGACAACCATATGAGATACAAACTGATGCTAGTGATTATGCCATGGGCGCAGTTCTTTTGTAGCATCTTAAGCCTATCACTTTTCATTCTGAAAAATTCAATGGTGTTGTAACTAATTATCCTACATATGACAAAGAACTGTATGCATTGGTACAAATCGTCAAGAAGTGGAAACACTACTTGATGGGTAAAGAGACGATTATACATACCGATCACCAACCATTATAGTACTTGCAGTTGCAAACAAAATTGCGGCAATCAAGACATTTCAGGTGGATGGGATTTCGTCAACAGTTTCACATGGTTTTAAAGTACAAGAAAGGTATTTTCAATAAAGTTGTTGATATGTTGTCAAGACTGATTATAAGTGCTTCTAATTTACTAAAAAATGATTCTATTGTACATGAGAGTTACATAGAACAATATGCACATGATGTTGATTTTCAAGATGTGTATGCTAGTTTGAGTGAAGGGAATCAAGTTGAAGAAAATTATTATCACATGCATAACAATTTGTTGTTTCATTTGGGAAAGCTGTGTATACCACAAGGAGAGAGGCTAAGTGTCAGGAGAGAAGCTCATTCATCTCTTATTGTTGGATACTTTGGGGTAAGCAAGACAATGGCGCATCTATAGAGATATTTTCTATTGGCCTCGCATGATAGATACACTACAAGGAAAAGAACCTCTAGCGGAGGTTATAAAGGAGGTTTTTAGTGTTATAAAATTGGCCAAAATTATAAAAAAAAAAATTTCTAAAACATCCGTTTATGGTTACAGATGTTTTGGCGGAGCTTTTAACAGAAATTCAACACAACTAAAAAAAAATGGGAGGTCGGAGGTTATTACGGATGTTTTTTCAGCGGTGCTCAACTCTATCTTTAATGCACCGGTGTGTACATGTAGAAGGTGTCCCGGGGCGGTCGAAGGAGAATGCACCGGGCCGTTAAGGTATAAAATCGCACCGGGCGTAGTATTGGCGATACAACGCACGAGGCCGTTCTAATTGGTGTTGGGATTTGTGCGGTGCCCATAGGTCGTATCAACGCCTCGACGCATAGAATTTTAGAAACACATCGGTGCGCAGTATCAAAAAAATGCACTGAGATTTATAATTGTTATCAGTATTCGTACGGTGCCCATAGGTCGTACAAACACACCGGTGCTAATAGACACATAAATGCCTTGGTGCGCAGTACCACACAAACGCACTGAGATTTATAATTGGTATCGGTATTCGTACGGTGCCCATAGGTCATAAAACGACATCGGTGCGTATAGACACATAAATGCACCGGGCACCGTACCGCACAAATGCACCGATATTTTTAATTGGTTTTGTTATTTGTGTGGTGCCCATAGGTCATATAAATGTGCAAGTGCGTTTAACGATACAAACACACCGATGTCAAGTAACTGACACACACCGGTTTTCATTTTGTATTTTTTAGAAACGTCAACTTGTGACAGTGCAATTATTGTGATTGTTTTAAATTCATTATTCATCAAAAGTTGACACATATATATCTTATAACAATATTCATATGAATTAAATTTTTATTAGTGCATTTGATAACAACAATGGAGAACGCAATAGCGACAATGGAGAATGCAATAGAATAAATTAAAACACACACACATATATATATATAAGACAATATTTGTCATACAAAATGAGACAGTTATTGGTATCCCTTTGTCTTTCAATTGGGACACTATGTCCATTACATTAAACAAAATGTCTGATTTCACAGACATATTTCAAAAAATACAACAACTTGCTTTGATATCCAAACATAGTGATCAACATTCTTCGCTTGAACTTCTGTCACTGCTACTAGAGCTACTTCCATGACTTGGGTTATTTTCGGGAATGTTTTGTTCATGGTGTTGATTTTTTTCTTCTTCTTCACCTTCCATCTACAAACATAAAAATAAACTGAAATGAGTGGATATACATTGGTGAGAATAATGACAATTGCAATATTAAATGATATACATCAATGTAAATCGAAAAGAAAAATTACGTACCATATCAACAATTGACTCATAAACTACACACATTCTTTCAAAATCATGTACGTCCATGCCAATTTTCAAAATTTCATTTGGTGGCACAGTTCCATACTTTGTTTCCTGCAAGTTTTATACACCATAAAAAATCATATATTTAATATAAAAGATTTTTTTGTTCTTATATTAATTATAGACGGATCTAAGTAAAACAAGATCGATAGATGATTACAAATTCCACAATTAATTTTCGATATGCCTACATATACTCACAACCCATATTTAACCCAATTTCAATCAATTCCTCTAATGGTTCTTCTTTGTATGTTAGCACCTGTTTGAGGACATTCAATGATGATTTTTGTAAAACAACTTAAAAAATACAAAAATGAAATCTAGTTAAGACGTTTTTATAAGGAAGTAACAATTACTCACAAACTTAGATATCAACCCTTTTCTTCCTTGTCATCCTATTTTATGTGTTGAATGGATTCCATTTTCTTTTATTTTCTGCAAGAAAATACTTGAAAATTAATATTTAATGCTAAATTGCTTATTTATTGTACCTAATGATCGAAAAATTCAACGATTACATATTACATTTGAAGCACGTTGTTGTTGAGATGGCTCCTCCTGGGATGCAATTTTGTCCATTTCTTTGATCATCTTCTTGTACACCATTTTGGACATTCCTACTGGAATATTTCTAATATCATCTTGTTCATCTTTTGAGATTTTCATAATCTTCCTGAAAATGTAACATGACAATAAACTATTTAATTTTTATATTGATATATGAAAAGTAAATATAACAAAAGTCATGTTTATGAATAATTCTAGACAAAAAATTAAAGGAATATTAGTTTTTCATTCCTTCTTTTTGTTGTTGTACGTTTTTGCTATTAAAAGTCTGACATGTCTAATTGACCAATTCTCTGGAAACTCTTCCCGTAGTTTACATAAAATTTGGTTCTTGGAATCATTGGATTGGTTTTTGTATTGTAAGTGGAAAGAACGTCTATACATTCGTTCCACTAGATCCCTCAAAATTTTGTAAAAAATTCTCCCCCTTTCGTTAACCTCCAACACCACTCCAGATGAGCTAAGGAGCAATTCATTTTCATTTGCATGTTCTATTTTTTTTCTTTTCTTAGAAAAACATTCCTTTTCTGAGTTGTTGGTCCCTGTAGAACATTAAACAGATGTGAATTAGTAGATTGTTTGACACATGTTATATAACAATTTTAAGTATATTATTAATGATAATTAAAAAAATAAACTCATATTGGATCGATAGTATTTTTTCATTCACCTGATTCATCCTTTTGCAATTTTTCCATCAAGCTTTTATGCTATTTTGGTCCTAGATCAGAAATAATCTTATCGAGCTTTGTCATTTTTTGGCTCTGCATGATACACAGTAAACAATACATATTAGTTAAACTTACATATAGTTCAAAAATAATATTTTTTATAAAGAATTTACAAAGAATTTTCCTTTTTTTATTTTCTTAATGTGTTATCAGTATTTTTGTTACTTGATCTCTTGTCAGTCATTTCTTTATCAATATCAAAGCTGTACCATATCATTAATTAATATATTTATAAATAAATTGTCAACTTTTCAGGTAAAAAACAAATCTCAAGAAACCGGTGCGCCTTTCATTCTGTATGCACCGAAGTCGGTGCGTTGGGGTCTTCCAAATGCACCGCAAAAACAGAATAGCAGACCATACGGTGTTGTATGTCAAGAAGGAGCACCGACGCGTTACATGTCAACCATGGCACCAATTAACTATGATAAAATAATAAAAATCGTCTAGTGTTAGTTTTTGTAGCATAAACCAGTGCCATATTTAAAAAATGGTGCACTAATAAAAAAATATGTTTTTTAATTTTTTCACATTACTTTCGTGGTGCGCTTGTACAATAAAAAGCATTGGTGCGCTACGTAACACCAGACGCACTGATAAAAAAGAAAATATGTTTTTTTAAAATTCACGCAAGGGTCTACATGGTTTGGGATTCGACTATGAAAATCGTCTCGCCGGTTGGATGTATTAGGTATATATTTAGCAATAAAAACCCTATAAATCTAAATTGAAAAGCCCTAATTTTGAAATCACAGAAAGAGGGATAAGAAAGGGCATAAACAAAAAGAATGTAGGGTTTGTATTTTTTGAAAGTGTAATATATATATTTTTTTGTGAAACATAACTTTCACGATGCGCCATAATGAAATAGCGCACTAGCTGCATATTTCAAAAATAACACATTGAGAATTTTTTTTTTTTTTTTTTTCATTTCTTATCACAGTACTTTCGCGGTGCGCTAAGGTACGCCGGGTGCACCGCTGAAAAATAAATAAATAAAAATAAAAATAAAAATTTAATTTACGCAAGGGCCGACATGGATTGGGATCCGACTATGCAAGTCGTCCCGTGGGTTGGATGTCTTAGGCTTATATTTAGCAACACAAACCTTATAAATATAAATTGAAAATCCCTAACTCTGAAATCACAGAAAGAGGGAAAAGAAAGGGTAGAAACAAAAAAATGTAGGGTTTCTTTCTAAAATTGTTTTCTTTTGCGAAACAGCATGTTCGCGGTGCGCCGTAATGAAATAGCGCACTGGTGCCATATTTTACATATGGCACACTAATAAAAAAAATGTTTTTTTAATTTTTTATCACTGAACTTTCGCGGTGTGCTGGTATTACATAGCGCACTGGTGTGCTATGTTACTCAAGGCGCATCGCAGAAGAAAAATATGTTTTTTTTCAATTCATGGAAGGGCCGACATGGATTGGGATCCGACTATGTGATGCAGGGGCATTAGACACTAGCCATCAATGTAGGAGGTTTGTCCACATGTTGTGGCTAGGAGGGTTCGAAAACATTCGAATTGTGACAGCTAGGTGTCAATACCTCAACTGATTGTTTCATTTAGATTAGTTAGAATTTGTAGAAGTCAAATAGTTATATTCGATCCATCTGTCATGTTTCAATTAGTTGAATTATTGTAATTAGGCTCTTGATTTTCTAAACGGTCCTCACAGAGGAACCAAAGAGACACATTATAATGAATATAAATTGTATCCCTCGGATGCATTGAGAGAAGAAGGAGAAAGAGATTCTGCAATAAAATCTGTGTGTTAACAATTTCTTCCAGTTAAATAATTTTAGTGCTCATTGGCCATCGAATTGTCTCGAATCCTTATTTGTGAAGAAATTGTTTAATTGTGAGGTGATTGAGCTTTGTGCATATATAATTACTGAGTTGAAATATTGTATCGATTCCACATCCCTCTGTCTATTGTTTCTCTCAAAATTATTCGAACAAACCCTGTTGAATTAATCCCACCCGCAGGGGAGGTTTGTGTAGAGAAACCGTGTTTGTGAACACTGGTTAAATAGTATAATTCCCACTTAATAAAGAGACAGAATTGTTTTTCTATCAGAACCCTAAACCGAGGTTAGACGTGAGTTAATGAATGAGAAGGATAGCGTAACTTGGCTTGAACCCTGGTCAACACTATTTCAAAACCGGAAGTGGATTTGTGAAACCTGCTAGACCATATCGCACTGCTTTTGTGGAGCAAGTGGTATTCTCCAATTGCGAGCGATTCCATAGAACAGTCGACACGTGGCGTCGGGCGAAGTTCCAAAACCACCTTTTCCCGTTGCCATCGCACATTAACGACCGACCAAGGAGGCCGTGCGATATTGTTGAGCGCCATCGATCTGGAGGGGAGCCATCAGACGGTGGTCGTATGAGGAAGATGCGCGAAGCATAACCAAGGTACGGTGCGTGAATTTGATTGGACCATTGATTATAGATGTGGGGCCAGAACCAAAGGGTTATTACAAAGCCATTTTTAAAAAAAAGCATTGGGTATTAATATAAGGTTCGGAGATATAAATTAAATTTCAAAGGTCGTTGATAAGGTTATTTATCCAATTCCACGAATTTGATAAATAAAATTCCGGGAAAAGAAAGAAGGCCACGTGGGGGTAAACTAAGTTAATTGTGAGAATGCTGACAGAGCCACGACTACAGTACATTAGCTCTCCTTAGGGGCGACTTTCAGTTTTGTTGCCGTCATTTGTGGTATCAAAGCCGTTGTTTTTAAGTGTTTTTCAGAGAACTAACATGGCAATTCGAGTTGGTAGAGGTGCTGGAAGAAGGAGACCTGTTGCCAACGCAGAGGTGTTGGATATTTTGCAGAGGTTCGGGGCAAGAATGGATGCCATGGAGTGAAGACAGACCAGAGATCCTGAAGACATCAGCGAACTTGAAATAGAAGAAGCCGAAGAGAATGCTGAGATTCCTCCTGACTTGAGGCTCCTCATAACTGTTTTGGGGTCTGCAGTTAAGCCCAAGATTGAAGTATCAAATTTTGTAGGAGGATTGAATCCAGAGGAATTGGTGGACTGGATAAATGAAATGAACAAGTGCTTCGACTATGAAGAAATAAGCGAAGATAAAAAGGTCAAGTTTGCAGTGACAAAGCTGAAAGGACATGCTGCACTTTAGTGGGATGGAGTGCAGGAAGAAAGGAGGAGAGTTGGCAAGCAACCTATCAAGAGCTGGACCAGAATGATGGCTAAATTAAAAGGTAAATTCTTGCCTAGTGACTATCAACTGACATTGTTTAGGCAAATGCAGAACCTGAGACAGAGGTTGCTGACAGTAAAATAATACACAAAGGAGTTCTACAGAGTGAGCATAAGAGCTGGGAAATTTCAAGACACTCCAGAGAAGACTGCCAGATATGTGAATGGTCTCAAGCTGGAGATCCAAGACGAGATTGGTCTTATGTCTCCTAAGATAGTGGAAGAGGCCTACCAGATGGCCTTGAAAGCAGAGGAGAAACCCCTGAGGAAACAATCTGCCAAGAAGAGAGGTACTTTTCGTGGAAAGGGAAGTCAGGGTGGTAGAGGAAAGCCTACTACACCCAGGGATGGAGCTAACAATAGCTCACCTCAGAATGCATCTACAGAGGATGATGCAAGGGGCAGAAGGGGTTCTTACAGAGGAAAGGGAAGAGGAGGCAGAGACAGAGGCAGACATAGAGAGTTGAGGTGCTATAGATGTCAGCAAGTGGGACATAAGCACTATGATTGTCTAGAGAATGTGGGTGCTGGTCCAAGGAATGTTGTTGTTGCCCAGGCAAGAGAAGAGGCAGAAATTGAAGAAGAAATTCTACCAGAGAGGGGAGAGTCCTTGGTGGTTAACAAGGTCCTGTTGAAGCAAACCAAAGAGGCCACTGAGCCTGCACAACGGAAGACTTTGTTTAGGAGCATATGCAAAGTCCAAGGGAAATGCTGCCAGCTAGTTATTGATAGTGGCAACACAAACAATCTGGTTTCCACTGAGGTGATAGAGAAGTTGAAGTTGAAGACAAGGGAGCATCCAACTCCCTACAGGGTGTCCTAGCTGCATAAGGGGCACTAGCTGGTTGTAAAAGAATAGTGTGAGATAGAGCTGCAAATGGGAAAATACAAAGATAAGGTCTTGTGTGATGTAATGCCCATGGATGTGTGTCATATACTGCTGGGTAGACCTTGGCTGTTTGACAGAGCAGCAGTGCATGATGGCAAGAAGAACACTTACAAGTTATTCAAGGATGGGGTACATCATACATTGATACCCATGGAAGAAGGAGAGCCATCCAGCATAGTGATTGATCCAAAGACCTTGTTGCTGAGTGGGAAGGAATATCTGCAGCAGATAGAAGAAGAAGAGGTAATTTTTTCTTTAGTTTTCAAACCTAAGGTAGTTCTTACTTCTACAAAGATTTCTGATTTGCCAATAGAAATCCAAGAAATGTTAGACAACTATTGTGACATTGTTGTGGATGATTTACTTGATGAGCTGCCACCAGTGAGAAAGATCAGCCATCAGATAGATTTTATTCCTGGTTCAAATCTGCCAAATAAGGCAGCCTACAGAATGACTCCCACAAAAAATGAGGAAATCGGGAGACAAGTACAAGAATTGGTGGAAAAGGGACTGATCAGAGAAAGTTTGAGTCCATGTGCAGTACTAGCAGTGTTGAGCCCAAAGAAATATGGAGGCTGGAGAATATGTACTGATTCCAGAGCAATCAATAAGATCACAATCAAGTACAAATTACTTTTGCCCAGAGTTGAGGATTTGATGGACTGTTTGAGTGGTGCTAAATATTTTTCAAAGATAGATTTAAAAAGTGGATATCATCAGATCAGAATAAGAGAGAGTGATGAGTGGAAAAATGCCTTTAAAACAAATGAAGGACTATATGAATGGATGGTAATACCTTTTGGGTTGTCAAATGCACCTAGCACTTTTATGAGACTTATGAATGAAGTATTGAAGGAATTCATTGGTAAATTTGTGATAGTGTATCTAGATGATATATTAGTTTTCAACAGAACTAAAGAAGAACATCTAAGGCATCTTAATCATGTCTTGAAGAAGCTGCATCAAGAGAAACTGCTAATAAACTTAAATAAATGCTCATTCATGAAGGAAGAGTTGGTGTATTTGGGTTTTGTTGTTTCTGCAGAAGGGTTGAATATGGACCCAGAAAAGGTTAAGGCAATTGTGGAGTGGCCTTCACCCAGAAATGTCTTTGAGGTAAGAAGTTTCCATGGACTTGCTAGTTTTTACAGAAAGTTTATAAGAAACTTCAGTAAGATTAATGCACCCATCATTGAGACATAAAGAAGAGCAAACAACCATTTAAGTGGACTGCTGAAGCAGAAAGAAACTTTAAAATTTTGAAGCAAAAGATAACTGAGAAGCATGTTCTGATTCTGACTGATTTTACTAAACCATTTCAAGTGAAGTGTGATGCCAGTGGGGAGGCCATTGGAGCTGTGTTGAGTTAGGATGATAGGCCTGTAGCCTATTTCAATGAAAATTTGAATGACACCAGAAGGAAGTATTCCTCTTATGAGAAGGAATTCTATGCAATTGTTCAGGCACTGAAAAAATGGAGACATTATTTGTTGTCCAGGGAATTTGTATTATATTCTGACAATCATTCTTTGCAGTACATTGTACAACAGCCCAAGTTGAAGCATAAGCATGCCAAATGGGTTGAGTATCTCCAAGGTTTTAATTTTGTTTTGAAACACATAAGTGGCAAAGCAAATAAAGTAGTTGATGCTTTGAGTAGGAGGCACATGCTTGTTCAAGAAACTACTTTTGAAGTTGTAGGGTTTGATTTTCTCAAAGAATTGTATAAAAAAAATCTAGATTTTAAGGAAGCATTTGAGGCACGTTGTAACCGTGTTCTAACAGATAGAAGCCAGTGGCTGGATTATTTCTTGCAGGAGGATTTGTTATTCAGAAGAAATCAACTGTGTGTACCAAATTGTTCCATGAGAGAAAATTTGATCAAGGAAAAGCATAGTGGTGGACTTGATGGAAAATTTGGTACTGATAAAACTTATGAGCAGCTGAGTCACTTTTATTATTGGCCTAAGATGAGAGCAGTAGTGGATTAGTTTTTGAAAAATTCCAAAATCTGTCAATATGCCAAAGGAAGGAGCCAGAATGCAGGATTGTACACTCCCTTGCCTATTCCAGACAGACCTTGGGACATGGTGAGTATGGATTTTGTTCTACGATTTCCCAAGACTCAGAGAGGGAATGATGCAATTTTTGTTGTAGTGGACAGATTCTACAAAATAGCACATTTTATTCCATGCTATAAAACTAGTGATGCCACCCATGTTGCTAACTTGTTTTTCAAAGAAGTTGTTAGATTGCGTGGGTTGCCCAAGAGTATTGTTTCAGACAGAGACACCAGATTTGTGGGTCATTTTTGGAGGACAATGTGGAAGAAAATTGGTACCAAACTGAGTTTTAGCTCAGCTTATCATCCTCATACTGATGGACAAACTGAGGTAGTGAATAGGAGTCTGGGAAATTTGTTGAGAAGTCTTGCAGGAGAGCATCCCAAGCTGTGGGATCATATTTTTCCCCAGGCAGAATATGCATATAATGACTCACCAAATAGGAGCACAGGGCAGAGTCCATTCCATATTGTTTATGGAATGCGCCCCAGAGGAATATCAGAGTTAAGAAACCTGGGAAGGGCAGAGCTAAGGAGCGCAGATGGTGAGGAATTTGCTTAAGAGATCCAGGCCATACATGAACAAGTGAAACAACAACTACAAGGCAGCAACATCAAATACAAGGGCAGAGCAGACTTGAGCAGAAAAGAAGTTCATTTTGAAGTAGGAGATCTGGTTTTGGCGCACTTGAGAAAGGAGATATTCCCAAAGAAGCAGTACAATAAACTGAAGTTCAAAAAGATTGGGCCATGCAAGATACTTAGAAAGTTTTCTGCAAATGCTTATGAGATTGAATTTCCACCTGATGTTGGAATATCTCCCATTTTTAATGTTGCAGATTTGTACAAGTATGAAGATGATGGTGAAGAAGAAAGATCAGCAGACGAGGAACAGATTGAGTGGAAGGAGCAGCTACCTCCAGTACAACCATTGCAACCAGAGAAGATATTGGGCAAAAGAGTGTTCAGGAAGACCAGAGGACAAGAGTACTTTCAGTACTTGATCAAATGGAAGGAAAAGCCAGAGGAAAATGCCACTTGGATGACTGAAGGAACGTTGCAGAAGATAGGAAGATCAGTGGAAGAGCTCATGGATAGGAGCCCATGAAGAAAATTTCCCTCATGAGTCTGATGCAGGGGCATTAGACACTAGCCAACAATGTAGGAGGTTTGCCCACATGTTGTGGCTAGGAGGGTTCAAAAAAAATTGAATTGTGACAACTAGGTGTCAATACCTCAGCTGATTGTTTCATTTATATTAGTTAGAATTTGTAGAAGTCGAATAGTTAGATTCGATCCATCTGTCATGTTACAATTAGTTGAATTATTGTAATTAGGCTCTTGATTTTCTAAACGGTCCTCACAGAGGAACTGAAGAGACACATTATAATGTATATAAATTGTATCCCTCGGATGCATTGAGAGAAGAAGGAGAAAGAGATTTTGCAATAAAATCTTTGTGTTAACAATTGCTTCCAGTTAAATAATTTCAGTGCTCATTGGCCATCGAATTGTCTCGAATCCTTATTTGTGAAGAAATTATTTAATTGTGAGGTGATTGAACTCTGTGCATATATAATTACTGAGTTGAACTATTGTATCGATTCCACATCCCTATGTCTATTGTTTCTCTCAAAATTATTCGAACAAACCCTGTTGAATTAATCCCACCCGCAGGCGAGGTCTGTGTAGAGAAACCGTGGTCGTGAACATTGTTTAAATAGTAGAATTCCCGCTTAATAAAGAGACAGAATTGTTTTGCTATCGAAACCCTGACCCGAGGTTAGACGTGAGTTAATGAATGAGAAGGATAGCGTAACCTGGCTTGAACCCTGGTCAACACTATTTCAAAACCGGAAGTGGATTTGCGAAACCCGCCAGCCCATATCACACCGCTTTTGTGGAGCAAGCGGTATTCTCCAATTGCGAGCGATTCCATAGAAAAATCAACACGTGGCGTCAAGCGAAGTTCCAAAACCGCCTTTTCCCGTTGCCATTGCGCATTAACGACTGACCAAGGAGGCCGCGCAATATTGTTGAGCGTCGTCGATCTGGAGTGGAGCCATCGGACGGTGGTCGTATGAGGAAGATGCGCAAAGGATAACCAAGGTACGGTGTGTGAATTTGATTGGACCATTGATTATAGATGTGGGGCCGGAACCAAAGGGTTATTACAAAGCCATTTGTTTAAAAAAGCATTGGGTATTAATATAAGGTTCGGAGATATAACTTAAATTTCAAAGGTCGTTGATAAGGTTATTTATCCAATTCCACGAATTTGATAAATAAAATTCCAGGAAAATAAAGAAGGCCACGTGGGGGTAAACTAAGTTAATTGTGAGAATGCTGACAGAGCCACGACTACAGTACATCAGCTCTCCTTAGGGGTGACTTTCAGTTTTTTTGTCGTCACTATGAAAGTCGTCCCGTGGGTTGGATGTCTTACAACTATACAAACCCTATAAATCTAAATTGAAAAGTCTTAATTCTGAAATCACAGAAAGAGGGAGAACAAAGAGCAGAAACAAAAAGAATCTAGGGTTTGTTTCTAAAAATAAATTTTTCTTTTTTAATTTTGTTTTTGAAAAATGCAGAAAAAGTAAAAAAAACTGCAGAAAAAGTTAAAAAAACAATAAACTTTGATCTTTTCTTTTACTGCATAAAAAAAAACTATAGAAAAAGTAAAAAAAACAATAAACTTTGATTTTTTTCTTTTACTGCATAAAAAAAATTTCAGAAAGAAGTAAAAAAAACAATAAACTTTATTCACGAGATCATTTGAAATTCTATGCTACAGGGTTTGAATCACCAGAGGTTTGGAATTCTGATTGTCTGAATACTTCTGTTCGAACGTATTCCCTACTCCATAGTGTTCTCATGCTCTGTTTGCTCCAGGTATGTCTCCTGCAAATCTCTACTAGAAAGTTTTGCAAAAATAGTGTAATAATGAAAAGTGTTTAGTATTTAAAGAAATGTTGGAAGAAATTAGATTTTCGAAATTATTTTGCCGCCCATTTTTCAATTTACTGCTTTTTTTCACTTAAAGAAAAGAAGAGTTGCACTTTTTTCATTTGCATTTATTCGTCACCAGTGCATCCTTAATCGCGCCGCACCAGTGCGTCTGGGGATAAACTGGCACCAGTGCCTATTACCAAAAACGCATTGGTGCGATGATCTATACATTAGGCACCAAAATTACATTTAGGTGTGTGCACCAAAATTTATTTTTGTTTTGCTCAAATGCAGGGAGAAAATATCATAATTATGTCCAATGGAAAATTCTTCAAAATCCAGCTTGTTCCATAATATTTCTCAAAGTCCATCGCGGAGTTCTCCCTATCCATCTCGAGATGTAATATTTACTTTAGATTTTATTTATATTTTCACTATCTAATTGAATTTATGTTTTTTATCCATGCAGTCAATCATGCACATCTTAATTAAATTTATAATGTATACAAATTTGCAGGTTCATGCAGATTCAACATCGAGTTCAGTTGCACAAAATATTCAAAGTACTGCTCCAAAACGTCGGAAGTTCTTATCAGGAGATGCATACCGCAAGACGCATTTGGTAGATGAAAATGGACAGCCACTTCACCCTGCCAATTGTAACAATATTGCATCTTCTAGCCACAATCCTAGGACAATGATGGTAATAATTACAATTGCTTGGTATATATATTGATTAATATGTAATTATTTCAACGTCAAACCAATTTATAATCATGCAATATTGTCAACGTGGTTACTAATTGATATCATATATTTTGTACTAATTATTAAGATTCTAGTGATGATAAATGACCTACCTACCACATTCCGTTGCACCCGACGACAATGTCAAATCGAGAGAAGACTGAATTAAGAGAAAAAACTGGAGAGAAATGATACAAAGAATGGTTGAATCAACCACCAATTCAATTCCCACTACGTCCAGATTCACCAATTAGGAATGACTACTACAATAGTAGTTCTTCACAAGTTGGCAATATTGGAGGCAATCAAATAGAGATTGGTATGGATGATTACTTAAGGGATACGGCTGCCATGGAGACAATGTTGTTAGAGCATTCCAAAACAATGATCATCTAGGGGATAATGCTCATATCGCTGACACCTTTTTCGAAAGCCTTAAATTTGCTTCCACCACCCCTCTCTTTAGACCTGGTGGTCAGTCAAATTCTACCCAGTTGGGGACAACGATGTTACTATACAACTTGAAAGCAAAGTTTGGCTTGTCGAATGCATGTTTCTCGGAACTTTTGAGGTAAGTTACCATAAAGTACTCCCTTATACAAATTTGAAATATAATCAGTAAGTCACTGCAATGAACATTACAAATGGTAAATTTTATGAATGTTAATAATTATATCAAAATTAATGTACATTTATTAATATATTTTTCCATGATCACCAATTACAGGTTATTCAAAGATAAGGTTCTTCCGAGTGATAATTTCTTGCCCGGTAGCTACGAAGAGGCAAATAAATTGTTGAAAATGTTGGGTGTTGAGTACATATCATATCATGAATGTCCAAATGATTGTATTCTATATAGAGGAGAATATGCAGAAAAATAGATGTGTCCGAAATGTGGGCATGATAGGTACGATAAATAAAAAAAGAAGGGTAAATCACGTACTGGTCCTCCTTTTAAGATATTGAGGAACATGCCTATAATCCCAAGGATTCAAAGGCTCTTTCGTTGCAAAGAATTAGCTATGTTTCAGGGATATCATTCCTCACACATAAGTGAGTTGGGAGTTATGTGAATCCCAACTGATTCAATAGCCATGAAGCATATAGAGGATACATGGCCTGAAAAATTCAAGAATGAAGTACGAAGTCTACGACTCAGCATAGCCATGGATGGCATCAACCCATATTCCCTCCAGAACACCAACTATTCTATTTGGCTTGTATTAGTGATCAATAACAATATCCCCCCATGGTTGTCCGTGAAGAATGAACATCTTATGTTGGCTCTCATAGTCCCTGGTAGAAGACAAGTAAAGAATATGGATGTCTACTTACAACCACTAGTAGATGAAATGAATGAATTATGGGATGGGATAAATGTATATGATGTATCAAGACCCATCGCAGCAGAGAGGAGTTTTACATTGTATGGCATATGTGCTTACACGACACATTAGTATCCAGGCTTAGGATTTTTCTCTGGTAAATTACATGTTTAATTTATTGATTTTTTTATATACGTGACAATATTCTTTCACATATTAGTTATTTAATTCGACGTTGTAATATTTGTTATGATCTTCATGATATTATTTAATGTGCCATGCATATTAATTAATGTATACAAATATAATCTCACAGGTCTTGTAACAAAAGGGTATTTTGGATTTAAATGTTGTGGACCTTCTCTTAAAGCTAGATGGTCCAAGGACCTATATTGAAATCCATTGTATGATTGCTCCAGGGTATTCCTACCAGAAGAACACCCTTATGGAAGAGCAACATCTACTTTCAATGGTAAACGAGAGAGAACCCAAAGGCCTCCAATAATGACACCAACTGAATGGCTTAGAGCATATGAGAGAGAGAAAGAGGAGTTCATAGAAATGTTCGATTCAAATGGGGAGCCTATGTTCCATGATCCAGATTTCTTCAACACCTATGTTGAGAAATTCCCATTGGGATGAAAAGGAAATCTATCTATTATGACCTCCCATATTGGGAGCATCTTAAGATTACCCACTTATTAGATCCCATGCATATATTTAAAAATGTTTCTTCTTCTTTATGGAGGCACATATCATCGAAACAAATGACACATTGGCTGTTAGGAAAGATCTTATTACTTCAAAAACTAAAAAGAAACATTGGATAAGACGATTAGAAAGTACGGGATCAAAGGCAGGGACTGGTCCCTCTAATTCATGGTTTTTAAAATAAGTTGATGTCCCATGGATTTTAAAAAAAGATGACATTTCTTTGGCAAAGGAAGTTATAATGGGTGTGAGGGTGCCAACTTCATACGGGTCTTCAATATGGTGTTGCTTCACTGTGGATGACCATTTGTCGGGGTTGAAATCGCATGACCATTTGAATCTTCTAAGAGTACGTATATTAATGTCATGAATAGCATATATGATTTTATTATTTGTTATATTAATAATAAATTTTATCCCAATATGCGGGGATCATAAAACATAACTATTTTTGTATATTATTGCATGTGTTTATAACTTTGCGGTGTCATTATCCTTTGTTCATGCGTGGGTGTGTGAAACATGAATTCCCTAAAAACCTAGGACATGCCATATCTAAATTATTTGCATTTGTACATTGGATCATGTCAAAGGAGATTCATGTGGCTAGCATTCCACAGTGGCGTCAAGAGATAGTTGAGATTTTTTGTATGTTTGAGAAGGAACTGCCGACGAGTTTCATGGACTTACATGTTCATATTCTAATCCAACTAGTAGATGAGGTTGAATTAGTTGGGGTGGTTTCTTGTCATTGGATGTTCTTCTTAGAGAGGTACATGAAGAAATTGAAAGGTTTTGTTCGACAAAGGGAAAAACCCGAGGGGTCTATGGAAGAGGGGTACATATCGTATGAGTCTTTCTATTATGTCAGTGAGTACATCAAATAGATCGACAATAGACCAAGTGCGGTGATTTGGAACGATGAAAGGAATGAAGACAAAAGAGAAGGAGAGTTGCTCCAAACGAGTGGAAAAAAGCGCTTGATAAAGAGTAAGCGACTTATAATTTTTCAAATTTACAAAAAGTAATTAATATTCATGTTGAACTTTGATATAATGTATATTTTGATCTTTAAGTACTATATAATGTTGGTTTTATTTCACCAGCGAATGCAGAAATTGAAGCAATCAATAAATTCGTTCTTTACAATTCTGAAGTGACACAATCGTGGGTCACATTGTACGAACAAAAGAGGATGAAATGGGATAGTGACAGGAAAGAATTCAAATGATTGAATGGTATAAGTGTGCCTTATCCCGATCATTTAAAATAAAATATGCCAAAAATATGCCCCAACATTTGGGTTGCTGACCAAGTCAGAGAGAAATACGGTGCTACTGGTCGTTACCCACGTGCTGAAGAGGATGCGCTAAACGTAGGGATTGGGTGCAGCAACTCGATAATAATATTTTTAATTTATATGTAAATTTGAAACTTATATTAAGACATCTACATTTCATGTTGGATTATTATAAGACACATGACACTATGATTTTTTTAACTTTTTTATAATAGGTGCATTTGTTTCCATCTATGTGGGCATATGGACACCATTTTCGCACAAAAAATGCCGATGCTGGAAACATCACACAAGACTGTGGAGTGGAAGTCGAGTTCGATCAATCTAGTCGATCTAGCCACCGTGATCAAAACCTAGTACGAGGGACGTTAGGTTACATCGGAAAGATACAAGAGATCATTGAAGTGGATTTTTCTTCTTTCCAATGTGTTATTTTTAGGTGCAAGTGGTGGGACACCTTTGATCAGAATAATGTAAAGGAAGATCGTGATAGTAGGATGATATGTATCAAATCTAAAAAGATGTGGGATGAAGCTAAGGAGCCCTATGTTTTCCATAAACACTACAACTCGGTGTTTTTTTACCCAGATGTGTTGGATAGGAATTGGTGGTTCGTATTGACACAATACCCTAGATCAAAACATATTTTTGAGAACAATAGTGTTATCATGCCATGTGAGCTGGAAGATAATGAGGGTGATCATGAGAACCGAGAGTGATATGGTACATGTGTTATTTCATCAATATTTATACTTTTTAAGATGGGTTTTTCGAAACATTATAATATGTATTTTGAATTAATTGGTAATTTTCATTGTGTTAATGTTTAAATCAATAATTCACTTGATAATTTGCAATTATGTTGATCTCAAAAACAATGGCGTACTGTATAAATTAATTCTTTTTTTTGTATCTAAGATCATAATAAAATAATGATAATTCTAAAGTACATGAATTTATTTGCATTATTTTCTAAACTTTATTATGTTACAATAAATCATATTATTCTAGATTTATTATTTTACAATTATTACAAATTTACAAATTTACAAATTTTAATAAATTCATTTCACATTAATACAATTAAAATTTTACAAATATTTTACATACAATTACAATTATAATTATAATTACAATTACAATTACAATTACAATTTTACAATTTCACGTACAATTACAATTTTAGAATTTTACATATATACAATTACAATTACAATTTTGCAAATTTACATATATACCATTACAATTACAATATCATGATCATTTAGTATTAAATTAATTAATAAACATCACATTCATGATAACCATTGTACAAACATCATATTTGACTAAAAAACACATTCATGCTCATCTAACAAAATACAATTAACATTATATATTAACATCATCACAACACAAACATCAAATATACATCTCATGTCAAATAACTCATGCTATCACATACACATCTATCTGCAAGCTGCACATTAAATGAACATATATAACATGACCTAACAACGTACACATCATGATGATCACCAACATGTAAATTAAGTACGACTGCAACATGAACATAAAATAAATGGACTATATATATATATATATATATATATATATATATATATATATATATATAATTTTAAAAATATACAACTGTAATATAACTGTCATGGATTAGCTGGTGATAGTACAACATCAATATCAGTACTAGTGGAGGCCGACTCATGAGTCAATGGTGCAGCGTCAACGGTCAATGGTCCAGCCTGCTCATGATCATCAGTACTAATGGGTGTTGCAGGTTGCTGACTAGACGCGGTCGATGGTCCAGCCTCATCTCCATGATGACTGCTGCTATATGCTTATGGAGGCTCATGCTCATCTGGCGTGGCGCGAGGTGAACGATCATGAGATGATGGTACATTGCGCCTCACAAACTGTCCATCACGTGCTGCGGCTCGATCCTAACGTGCAACAATCCCCATCAGTCACGTAAAATCTGTCGTAACTCCTACGACATGCCGCATCAAGATGTACATGTCACGTGGCATGCCTCTCCACATCTGTAATATATTATCATCGACCTCTATGTCTCTGTAATGAGCAGGCCTGATGCCCGCCTCAACAATCAATGCACTGAATTGGTCACCCAACTCCATCTTGTATCTAGCATCATTAAGTTGACCGCACACCAGCAGGAGCAGGTTTCTCTGCACCGGCCTCCTGATGATCCTCGACATTTGGCATGCCCTCATTGTCATCAGGATCCACACCTGGATCATGTGGTGGTGTCGGCATCTCCTCGCCATCAAAAGATCCAATTTTTGCAAAATATATATAAGTACACAACAATAATTAGACAAATTCATTACACAATTTAATAAAAACAAGTTAAAGAACATGTTAGAATAAATTTAAATAAAACAGTAATATTACCTCTATCATTTGAAGGCTCATCAGTTGTGAAGAGGATGTTGGCACACCCTTGGAAAACCAAAACCACATAAGGACAGGGGACCATAATGAAGGGATGCTCATCAACACTGGCTAGCAACTCCAGTGCATCATGGGATATCCTCACTGGAAACAGAGTCTCCTCCCTCTTGGGCATCATCTGCCCCCACATGTGCATACGTGCCTCAGTAATCGTCCTACGAGGCTGCCGAAGAAAAGTAGGCCTCGTCTCTGGAAACCTCTCAAAAAATAAACAAAAAAGCTTTGAAGCAAAAGGGAATTTGACCCTCCCTTGTGCATTGAGCACGACATATATCTAATGATGTACAGAACTGCCGCAAAAAAATGGTAGACCACTTGACAAGTCGTGGATGTTGTACTAAAGAATCAAAATAATATAAAAACGAGCAACTAATGCGTTTCCCATCACTGGTGTTGTGCGAAATGGTCGAAATGATAAGTGAGAGAAATTGGACCTCCTCACGACCAATGCACCAATACATGACTGCCCTCCAGCGACCCGAAAATCTGCAGGAGACAGTACATTTTCTCTAATGTATCTCTGGGAGTAAACTAACTGACTCCCTGCTACACAGCCAGCTGGAACCTCGGGGAACGAGGGAAAATCCACCCCTCTCCTCGATAGCCCTGTAATGAAATATATATCCTCCTCAGTGGGCGTGTACCACTGGTTGATACAAACTCGGAAATCCTGTTGCTGGGCATTCCACCTTCAGATAAGATGTCTCAAAAACAAACTATGGGCCTTTAGGGAAGTATCCTCCTCATAGAACTTGAGGAGGCTTACCTCCCTTAGGAGCCCCTGCGTAGTTGTTGTAATAGGGCGAGGGTACGCATCTCTCTCCCTCTCTTGTGCCTCCCACATGCGAACCATGTTATACTGCTCTGCCTATTGTTGTTGTTGTTGCCCCTCTTCTCTCCTTTCACGTCTCTGAATGATTGACATATTAAACACAATTTTTTTATTAAATGAGACATGTATTTAGAAATATATGTATATAAATACTTTTTTAAAAATAAATAAAACAACAGTCGGTGCACCAAAAACATAGTCACGCACTGGCCCCTGTGTGTCTTTCAACAGAGCGCACCGGGGACGGTGCACCTAATAATATTCAACGCACCAGGGGCGGTGCTCCAGAAATTTTTTTTAGCGCACCGTTGATTACGTGCAGTGACAGGAGGGTGGTGCGCTAACTACACTATACGCCCCGGGCAATATACTTAAGTCAGCGCACCACCATCCTGACACCGTACATAGTCGTCGATGTGGTATTTTACAAGGCTGCACCGTTGACGCAAGCCAAATATGGTAATCGGTGCGATAAAAAAAATACCCATCTCGGGGTGGTTATTTTGGTCAATGCACGGCATCACCACTATTCAACTAAGTCAACAGTGCGGCCAGGTAACTGACCGCATCGCACTTTTAAAAAAAAATTAAAATAATATGGTGCGCATTTAGTACCGCCCCGAAACCGATGCAGATACCCTTAGCACCAGTTTTCCAGGCCAAACCGTTGACAATGTCGAATTATGGTATGCAGTGCGTTGACAACATTACCTGCCCCGGGGCAGATAATTCCATCAATGCACCGAGTTGTCGCGATCCCACATTGTCAACGGTGCGGCCTGGTAAATGATCGCATTGCACTTTTTAAATTTTTTTAAAATAACATGGTGCACCTATCGGTATTTCCCCGAAACCGGTGTGGATATCATTAGCACCGGTTGCGGTGCGGCCTATAAATTTACAGGTAGCACCGCAAACCGGTGCGAGCCGAACGGCTCGAGCGCACTGCGCGACAATTTTTGTTTCTTTTCTTTTTAATGGTTAATTTTAAGTTTTTTGAAATTCTAATATGCTAAAAGGCTTAATTAGGGAAAAATAAGAAAAATACTTGTACATTTACTCGTCGAGGAGGCATATTGGCTGTAGAATTTTCAAAAGAAAAATTGTCCATCGTTTTGCAAAATTAAAGCTGGAGATTGGTGGGCAATGCACAACAGTCGTGCATGCAATGAGTGAAATGGGAGCACCGATTTCAGGGCAGCTCAGACAAGGATAACTTGCACCAGTGCTTGAGAGCTCTGTAGCACTAACAAAAGTGACAAATGAGGTTTTTTGGCCATAATTTTTTTTTTATTTAACCTTGTTCCAGTGCGTGGGGTTTTTATGGGCGTACCGATGCGTTTTCAACATGCCACCCCGAGTGGTTTCTATTTTCGCGGGATTTTTATGAGGCACCAGTGCAGAATAGTTGTAATGCACCGGTGCTCTACAATAATACGACGCACTGGGGCCGTGTGTACGGAGTGCGCAGTGTCCGGTGAGCCAATGTTTTGTGCTATTTTTTTGACGTAATTTTGTTTTTATTTAACTCTGTTCCGATGCGCAGGGTTTATGGGTTCCTCGGTGCGTTTCTGTCATTCCACCCCGGGCGGTTTCTGTTTTTGTGCGCTTTTTATGAGGCACCGGTGTTGAAGATTTGTCAAGCACCAGAGCGGTTCCATAATAGAATGCACTGGGCGAGTGTGTACGGAGTGCACGGTTTCTAGTGTGCCAATGTTCTATGCAATTTTTTGGCCATAATTTGTTTTTATTTAACCCTTTGCCAGTGCGCAGGGTTTATGAGCGCCCCAGTGCGTTTGCTTTATTCCGCACTGGGCAGTTTCTATTTTCGCGCGCGTTTTCTAAAGCACCGGTGCGGAAGAGTTGTAAGGCACCGGTGCTCCACAGTAATATGATGCAGTAGGCAGGTGTGTAAGGAGCGCATAGTGTTCGGTGTGCCAATGTTTTGTGTGGTTTTTTGGCCATAATTTTTTATTTATTTAGCCTTGTGCCGGTGCGCAGGGTTTTAAGGGCGACCTAGGAAGTTTCGGTTTTCGCACATTTTTTTTAAGGCACTGGTGTGAAAGTTATGTAAAGAACCCGTGCGCTACAGAAATACAACGCACCGGGCGGGTGTGTACGGAGCGCACGATGTCTGGTGTGCCAATTTTTTGTTCGCACTGGTGCTTTCTCGTGTTGAACGCACCGGTGCGTTTTACGGTGATAAGAGCACCTGACAAAATTACATTTGCAAAAACCTCTGCCCACCAACCTCCTCGAGGAACCTTCGCTAGAAACGGATGCTTGGGGTATTTTTATAAGGGGTTCCTCAAAAACATCTGCTAGAGGGTCTTTTCCTTGTAGTGATAGTGTGTCACGTTTTATAAGAGGTTGTTCTATGTGTGCAACAAGAAAGCTTAGCAATAGGAAGCTTGGGTTGTATACGCCACTATTGATACTATCAAGGCCATGGGAGAGTGTCTCCATGGACTTTGTTGGAGGTCTACCTATGTCAAGAAAACAACATGATTATCTTTATGTAGTTGTGGGTAGATTCAATAAAATGTGTATACTTATGCCATGTAAGAAAACCATTACTGCTGAACAAACTGTTGAGCTTTATTTTCAACATGTATGGGTTCATTATGGATTGCCAGCTATTGTCAGTGACAGAGATTCTAGGTTCATTGGAAATTTTTGGTCCAATTTGTGGAGTATGATTGACACAAAGTCGAAAAAGAGTACTGCTTTTCATTCTCAAATTTATGGAAAAACCGAGGTGGTGAAGAGAACCATTGTGCATCTATTGAGAGGATATTGTAGCAAACATCCTAAGTTGTGGGATGAGCAACTGCATTACATTCAACACGCTTACAACTGGGCAAAGCACTCTTCTACAAATACATCACATTTTGAAGTATGCTTTGGGTATTTTCCAAAATTGCAATTAGAATTCATATTTGGGAAGGATGTTGCAATAGATGGCCATAGTGATAGTGACAAGGCTCAAAAGTTGATTGAGAAAATTCAAATTATACATCAACAAGTTCAAGAGCAGCTTGAAAAATGTCAAAGAAAGTACAAAGGGAGGCATGACAAACATAGAGTTGATCACAAGTTTCAAGAAGGAGATGAGGTATGGTTTCACATTAGAAAAGAAAGGATGTGAGGGGACGGTAAAAAGCTCAAACCCATTCGCTATGGTCCATTCAAGATCATAAAGCAAGTTGGTAACAATGCATTTCAACTTGACTTGCCTTCATATATGAAAATGTATTCAGTTGTTAATGTTGAAAACTTACGTTTGTATGAGCCACCTTTGATTGATGATCAAGGAAGTGATGTTCAACTGCCTTCTATTGAAGATTTCTCGCCAGAATTTCTGGATGAGCTCAAGGAAGATATAATTCTTGATTGGAGGACAAGAGCATCTAAGAGGGGAAGTGTTTACTACCTTCGATTTGGGCTCAAAGGAAGTAAGCCAAGCAAGGAAAAGTGGATGGAGGTTGGAAAGGTGAGGGAGTTGTACCCTCATCTATTGAACAAGTAATCAAGTCTTTTGGGGTCCAAAAGCTTCCCAATGGGGAGGAGTGACCAGGAGTTCATAAATTTTGCCGAAAATTGAAAGTTACAACATTGTGTTCAAACTAGGATGGTTGCGTAGATCTCGTCTTTCTGGTTCTGAAGCCGCAAACAGTTCGAAAAACCGATGTCGTGTGAGGGAGATATCGTGTTCTGGTCGAATTCTCAAACAGTTAAATTTTGCGACAGGGTTGACTGGGATGCCCAGTCAGCATGGAGGATGCACAGTCAGAAAAAAGAAATATTTCGAAGAATATTCCTTTTCTCAGAGCCATTCAGAGGCTGACAAGTGGCACGTTGTGATTTTTTGGTGGATTTTACGTTGATTTTGGTGGACCAATTATAAGGTGACATGTTACACGTTATTTTGTCACCATGACATTTGATTGTCCATATAGGTCTATCACTACCTATATTATGCTCCCTTAGAAGTCAAAAACCCTAATGTTCCTAAACCAAGTCTTGGAATTAGAGAAAATCTCATTAAAACCCTTAAAATTCTAACTCCGCACTTTTCCTAGCCTTTTCCTACGGGTTTGTGAATACTTGTTCTATAGCCTGCGACAGCTCCCACACGTTCTGCTATTAAAACCTGCAGACCCACGTAAAAATTCAAATAAAGGAAAAACTAAGTTCTAGAAGCCCATCTAATCGAATATTCTCCCAACTGGAAGCTTCTAGAGGCATGATCAGTTCGAGCTTTATCCCTCCACTCATAGAGCTCTATCCCTCCACTCATGGAGCTTATCCCTTGGCCTATGGAGCTCAAATCCCTATATGAGAGGAATCCATCCCCCTCTTCATGGAACTAAAACTACCTCCATTTCCCTATAAATTGAGCTCATGTTTCAATCTCAAGGGTAGCTTGTAGACATACATATTAGTTGCTGAAGAAATTCTCAAGAGAGCATACTCTCCACACTAGTTGTTGTTGGCATGAGAATGATCACACCCTTATGTCCATAAATCCATGTTGGTTCAAAGAGAGGAAAGCTTGTCAAACTGAAGGAGGAACGATTGATCAGGACCTCGGGAGAAACTTGTACGACATCAAGGCATCAGGTTGTAAAGTTACTATTTTCATTCGAGATAATACATATGGATCTCTTTTTCTCATTGATTTGTTCTTGTTCTTATTCGAATAATTCAATACTTAGACTCCTTGATCACTAAGTTAGATTAGTTGTTCTTAATTATTATATGTTGCAGGTGCTTTTAATTCTTTTATCTGTCTTTGATTGCAGGTTCTACTTACTGTAGAAACCTCTTTGGAGCAATTGGATAAAAGACTGCATCAAACGTTGGATTTCAAGGTAGGGGCATGTCCTCTTTCTTTGTTTATAATAATTCTAAATTTCAAATAATCTAGAGAAAATGATTTATAAATGGATGTTTGTTTCTAGCTATTCGTAGAATACTAGGGAAATCTCTTTTGTTCGCAAGAGGGATTAATCTACATAACACACGTGGCCAACCCTAAGGCCTCCACGTGTCCCCAAGGTGTAGTGTAAAATTTTTATGAGGTCCGCAAGACTCGACCTCGCGACCTCCGGCCTGCACGCAAAGGTCTCCACCAACCGAGCTACGTTGTGACTTAACCTCTATAGTCCAATGGTTTTATTTAAAGTTTAAATCATATGCTATTGGGGGTTGAGACCGTTGGTGATCCCGTGGAGCTATCACATGGAATTTGCGACAAACCTTAACATAAAACATAACCTTCAGCTCTTAACCCACCAACATAACTACGATATTTATGAAATTTTGCAGCTCCGTGCGATTAATCCGTCGACAGTTTTGCTAACCCCACGTTTAACTTTGGTGCAAACAACTTACCGTGGTTCAAGCCTGGAGTTCCGATTCGGCATATAATATCACCATGGGTTTTGGGGATTGGCATGTGGCCACCCCCTACCCTTAACATTTAATATTACAATTAGCATTGGCAGAAATATAGAGCTCGCCTTAAATTTGGCGGATTTGCACTAAAATAACTCTAGTTAATTGGAGTTCTCCACAATTAGTGGAGTTTTTCTAGGTGTTACTGGGAAAATGAATTGGAGGCTCAATTTTTGCCTTTTCTGAGTGAATGAAGAATCATTCTAGACTAATTGGAGCATTCTGGAGCCATTGGTGCAGAGAAAACAACCATTAGAAGCCTCTAAACACATGTATTTGCAAAATTTTGAGCATAATGAAAGATGGACTTGCCATTGGGAGCTGGACCAACAGATGTAGCCCAGGAGGGTTGAACTACTTCATCATGCCTGCTGTGTAAAGTTTATGTGGTGTTTTATTTCTCAGTTTTACATCATTTTTTAGTGTTATTTTCTCTTATTTTCATGCTTCTAATTCACTAAAATCATCTACAATTCATGGTTAAAATCCTCAATACTTAAGAAAACCACGGAGACAATTATGCACATGTTTTATAACTGAAAATACACTTAGCACAACAAACTAATACAGTCCTTTCATATCAAAAACCTTCTGGTCAATTGGGTCAACCCCAATATCAACAGGGTTAGCCTTTTTTCCAGCAAGGACAACCCTTCGTTCAGCCGAATCAGGTCTTTGTTCAGCCAGGTCCTCAGGTAAAACCTGGTCCTCATGTAAAACCTGGTGCTCAGGCACAACATGGTCCTCAGGTACAACCTGGTCCTCAGGCACAACCTGGTCAACCTTAGGTTACAGTCCAGCAACCCCAAGGTCAACCCCAGGGCAATCCATACCAAACCTTCCAACAGCCGCAAAATCCGTATGTTGCGAACTATGGTCAACCTGGACCTTAATGGTCTGTTGTAGGTCAAAATATTTTTTTGGGTCAACAACCAAGATATGGTCAGAATCCACAAGGTTTCAATACTTATGGACAATATAAATATGGGAAAAACCCTTGGGGGAAGAATTTCTCCCAACCTGGTTGGCATCCACAAATGGGCATGTATCAAAGACCGAAAACCATACCTTTCAATTTGCAATTGACATTTCTCGCGACGTTGGAACTTCCTGATGTGTCAAGATTGACCAATGATCTAATTCTTCATAATATGTATCGGTTCTCGGTTCCAACCAAAATTTCGAGCAATTTCCCCAAGTTTGAAGGCAAATCTGGGGAAAACCCCCAGGCACATGTTATGACGTACCATCTTTGGTGCTCCTCCAATTCCTAGGTTGATGATTCCATCCGTTTATGTCTCTTTCAAATAATGTTGACTGGTGTCACTGCAAAGTGGTACATTGAACTTCAGTGCAGAACTTTTTGGGATTTCAAATCCTTATCCAAGGCTTTCCTTACACATTTTTAGTTGCCTATTCATTATGAAATAGGAACCCACCTCCTGACATCCTTAAATAAAAATACTACTATGTATATCTTTGATCATATTCATGAATGGAGAAGGCGTCGTCGTTTGATAAAATTTGACATTCCTGATCAATTGTTGATAGAATGGTTTACCAAATCATTCGTCAATCAAATTGCTAAGGATATCGCTATGGGTGCAGTTGTCACAGAAGAGAAAGCCATAGCTTGTGCCCAGTATCTCGATTTGGTTTACTCTTAGTCTGGCACGTTATATGATATCTTACCTGACGCTCCGCACCTGAATTATTAGTCTGCAACCTCAAAAGCTTCAGTGACACCACCGGTAGACAACGTCATTGGTTCTACTTCCTAGACTTCCCTAAAGTCTTCTTCTACTTCTAAGCATAAATTTTCTTCTTTCTCAGATTGTTCCTCAAAGTCCCAAGAATCCTGGAAAAACTTCAGAGGTCAACATCGTTTAGGATTCTATAGCCGATAAATCCTCTAAAGGAAAAAAGAAGGGAAAAGTAAAATCTAAATCTGATGCCCCAAAACATGATTTCTCCAAACCTCACACTGACGATGGAGCTAAACGTAAACTGAAGTATCCTTGCCTGATATGTGATGACGAGAATTACACCAAGGACTGTCCATGATGGGCCGAGGTGAGTCGATTTTTGAAGGGCACCCAAGGGACTCTGACTATTTTGAAAGAATTTTTTCCATCGCAGCAGACTCAAATGGTGGAACAACCCCAATCTTCTACCCCATTTGGTTCTCAGGTTTTCGATGCTCCTACTGCTTCTCCCCCACCCGCTTATGGCCCTCTTCATATTGAAAGGCCTAGTTCTGACCTCATTGTACGACCACCTTCTAAAGGTGTGCTCCACAAGTCCTCCTGTAATCCGAACACCCATGCCACTCAACATTACAATATTGTTGAGGATTTGGCTCAGGCGTCATCTGCTATTTTTGCGCTAGAGGTGCTTCAGAGCTGTCCATCACAATGGAAAGCATTTTTATCCGCTATTGAAGGAGTTGATCCAGTCGATTCAAGCCTTATTACTTTCAATCTGGAGAATTTTGTCCCGCGTCTCCCTCATCAACTTGTTTTTATTTTCCAAGTTGGTATTAATGGCAAGAATATCCATCGGCCAGTCATGGACAAAGGTGCATCTACATGCATTATGTCTATTTTGTGTTCGAAAGCCATTGGTTCTCCAACTCTCAATCAATCTCCAAACACTTTGGAGGCCTTCGACGGGAGAGATTATTGTCCTTTCGGTATTCCTACTAATTTTCCTATGACGTTGGAAGGAAAAATGGTCAACATTGAGGTTAAAGTCGTTGATGCCAACCTTAATTATAATCTTATCCTTAGTCGCACCTATACTCATGCTATGTTTTATGTGTTGTCCACTCTCTTTCGTGTTCTCTGTTTCCCGCACGAAGGAAAGATTATCACTATTGAGTAGTTGTCCTTTTTCGCTTCCACTTCTTCAGAAGGCATTGCTCCATATGTAGACCATACTAACATGCCTTATGAGAGTGTGGGGGTAGGGATTTTCAAAGATTCTGCCCTTATGGGTCTATTTTATCTTCCTCCATCGAACAATGCTCAGGTCAATATGATCTCCACTTCTTCTGATCCGTGGATCATCCCTTCGCCTTATCAAGTCGATTCGTTCGGTGATGTGATGTCATTAAGCCCGGTAGAGGTCAAATTATTGTGAAATCATCTTAGCTTCGGCTAATGATTCTAAACATGCTACTTCTAACATGAATTTTGATGAATACTCCCAATCTCCTTGGCTCGGTTCCTCGGATTCATCTGATCCCCTGAATGAGACATTTCCATCTAACGAGAGTATTGTGAAAACTATGTATCTCGAGGAAACCCCTTGGAATGATATCCATCATCATTCATTGTTTCTCCTGAGTCCTAGAGTAGCTCAATTATGTCGTGAAAATCTCGCTCCCCATGTTCTACGTGATCCGCTGCCGACATCGATGTCAGCCCATGAGGTATTTTCTGAGGGGAACAGGGGCAATATTACTGAGACTATGCCTATCGACATCTCTGTGAAATCAGGAATTGTCGAAAACATTAATATTGGGGTGACTTTCTCTCCAGATGAGGTCAAGCTCTATACTAGTCTCTTTCAAGAATTTTGAGATGTTTTTGCATGGTCCTATGAGGAAATGCCTAGCATCAACCCAAGTATAGTGGTGCATGAAATACCAACTTATCCTAACATGAAGCCTGTTTTTTAGTGACTTCGCCTTGTGCACCCTAGAAATTCAACCACCATAAAGGCAGAGGTTGAAAAAATTCTTTAAGGCTAGATTCATTTATCCTATCCTATTGACAGATTGGGTGTCTAATATTTTCCCTGTCAATAAAAATCAGGATACCATTCATGTTGGTGTTGAATACTGAGATATCAATCGGACCCGCCCAAAGGATAATTATCCCACTCTGTTTATTGACCAGATCATTGATGAAGGTGCTGGGAGTGAGATTTTCTCCTTTATGGATGGTTTTTTTGGCTACAACCAAATTAACATCTTGCCAGTTGATCAACACAAGACAACCTTTATTTGTCCATGGGGAACCTTTGCTTACAAAAAGCTCCCTTTCGGTTTTAAGAATGCCAGTAGCACCTTTTAGCGTGTGATGTATTATGCTTTCCATGACATTAATAAAATCATGTAACCTTATCTGGATGACCTCCCTACTCATTTAGCTAAGCGTCGTGACCATCCTGCGCACCTTCGAGATATTTTTCTACGCTGCCGACACTACAACATTCGTTTGAATCTGCATAAGTGTGTTTTCTACATTGAATCTAGTAGAATCCTTGGCTTTGTCATCTCTAAAGAAGGCATTCGTCTCGACCCCTTTAAAGTAGAGGCCATCACTAATTTACCCCCTCCCTCTCCTTTATCGCAATAGCAGATTCTGCAAGGGAAATCTTATTTCTTACGTCACTTCGTTCCCAATTATGAGGAGCTTGCTAAGGGTTTTACACGATTATTGAAACAAGGGATCCCATTTCTATGGGATGAAGTTTCTCAATGATCCTACGATTCTTTAAAGAACATTCTCATCAATGCTCCTTTACTGCATCCCCCAAATTATCATTGTGAATATTTCCTTTACTTTGCAACTTCTGCTGGTGCGACTGCTATGGTACTCGTCCAAGACGACGAAGATGGTACTGAACATGTCATCTATTACCTCAGTCGTAACCTTATGGATACAAAGACTCAATATGCCCATGTCGAGAATTTCGCTTTAGCTACGGTACATGTTGTTCAACGCTTTCGATATTATATTCTTTTATGCATGACTATCGTGATCTCTGACTGCAATCCTATGAATTATATTTTGACCCGCTAGTTGCTGGAGGGAAAATATTCAAAATGGATTGTCATTTTATAGGAGTTTGATTTGGAATTAACTGCTGCCAAATCAAAGAGATCATTGGTTTTCATTGAATTGATATGCTCCCTTCCCTCTGCCTCCGCTCCATTTGATCTCGATGAGCACATTCCAGATGAGACTCTCTTCATGATCAACACTGTCGATCCATGGTACATTGATATCATCGTGTATCTCCAGAACCAAACTTTCCGAGTTGAGTTGGATAATTCTGATCGTTGACGGATTCGAAATCATTCCCAACCATATCGTATCATTGGGGATACTTTATAGCGAGTCGGCATCAATTCAATTCTTCGTCACTGTCTAAATTTCAAAGAGGTTGAAAGAGTGCTCAACGACTGCCACTCTAGGGCATGTGGTGGTCATATGTCTGGCTATGCAACAACTCAAAAAATCCTTTGTGCTAGTTACTCTTGCCCTTCTATTTCAAAGACTGCATCCTTGCTCTTCGTAAATTCCATGCTTGCCAGATTTATCAATGCAAGATGTGCGCCCCACCCACACCCTTACACCCAGTTATTACCGTTGGCCCATTTTCCAAATGGGGAATTGACTTCATTACATGTAACCATCACTCGGTTGGGGGGCAGGCTTATATCATTGTCGTTGTGGACTATTTCACTAAATGGGTCGAGGCGATGCCTACATATGTTGTTGATAGTAAAAATGTGGCTCAATTTCTCTTCAATCATGTTATCACACGATTCGGTGTTCCTTAGGCCATTGTCACCCACCATGGTTCTCATTTTTGCCATTACATGATGGATTAGATGACTTCTTAGTTGGGCTTGCGTCACGACAGCTCAAATCCATATTACCCTCAGGCCAATGGCCAATTTGAAGCAGAAATAAAGTCTTAGTTACTATGCTTCAACGCACTATTGGGATGCACAAGTTAAATTTGCATCTCATGTTGTTTTCGTCTCTCTAGGCATACCAAACCTTGCCCAAGAATGCTACTAGATTCACTCCATTTTAGTTAGTGTATGGCCTTGAAGCAACCTTGTCGATTGAATGTGAAATTCCTTCGCTCAAGTTAGCTGTCGAATTGCTTTTGAATACCTCTCCAGAAGGGGAGTGTCTCTTGTACTTGGAACGGCTTGATGAAACTCGATGCTTCACCGCTTTAGTTACCGAAGCACAGAAGAAACGAGTCAAAGCCCATTTTGATCAGACGATTTCTCCATGTGCCCTCTTTGAAGGATACTTGGTCATTCTCTATGACCAAGCACACAACAAACCGGGGGCAGGAAAATTCGAACCTATGTGGCATGGGCCGTATATCATAAAATGTGTTTTGAAGAAAGGGGCCTATGAGCCGATTGATTATGAAGGTAATACTTTGGATAAACCCTGAAATGGGCTTTATCTAAAGAGATATTATGCATGATTTTATCGTGTATCTACTCTTGTACATTAGTGTGATTTTCATTTTTGTACATTTTTTATTTGGTGTGCGTTTGCAAGCAGTTTTCATGCTTATCTTGTTTTACTTGATTTGTAGATGTCTTTGGCTCCTTATGTCAGTTTCGCCGATGGTGCTTGCTGTAGTACCCAAAATCTATCTTTTGTGGCCTAGGTTATCTATGAACCTAATGGTGAGTTAGTAGATCTGCAAGTTATATGTTTAGGTCGTACAACCAATAATATTGCTGAATACAGTGCAGTTATTGAGCTTCTGTCTGAAGAAATCTCTCTCGGCATTAGAGAACTGGTTGTTAACTTGGACTCACAACTTGATGTCCTACACCTCAACGGGAAATATTCCATCAGACACCCTCAAATTTTGAGAATGTATCTGCGTGTTCGTTTGTTAGAAAGAATTTTTCATTACATTACATATCACCACATTCCACGACACATGAATACATCAACATATGCATTGGCTAATCATGTTGTAGATAGACATTTGCGAAATTTATAATCATTATAACATGCTTAGAACAGGAAAATATCATATGCATATCTATATATATATATATATATATATATATCAATTGGTTTGCAAATAGTGTTCAAAAGTACATCATAACCCCCATAAAAAATAATATATGTTCTAGTACATAGCAAGACTCGCAGGTCTCGGAAAAACTACAGAAAAGGAAAATCTTATCTAATCCGCGTGATGATCATGGTAGCAGGCTACTGCTCGAATGACTCGAGTCGGCAGTCGGTGAATACGATTGGATACCCCAACAGTATGTCGTTGGTACTGGCAGGTAATGTCTCCCATCTACGCATACTCTAGAATCCTGGTGGTCAAGGCATCTAGGTTTTGTGCAATCTCTTCTTCTAGATCCACCCCTTCTACATACTGAGCACCCTCGAAGTCTCTCGCCACCCTCCTGGCGATCAGTGACATTCCTGCTGGCCTTTGTGGTCCGACATCTGCGACACATAAAGTTTCACATCAGCACACACACACACACACACATAACAAAAAAAAGTTTTTGCCTCTGTCATCCCAACGCTCACTCGGTGGAAGTGGTAAATCAGGGTCACCCTGGAAATCTGTCCCAGAGTATGGCCAGTCTTCTACCATGATCAGTTGATGCCTCAACCATGTAAAGAAGGCAGGTCTGAAAGACATCCGTTGTTTGCCTCCTTCACGAGGCATCAACACTACCCACCTCTCACCGTGGCTATCGTGGTAACGGTGCCTCTATCTCTATTCCCTGGTATTGGAATAGGGTTACTTGTTCTAGGAAGAGGGTTGTTAGAATGGACCCATATCCGAACTGCTTCAGTTTGTTTTTCTTTCACTTCGTGAGCTACTTTTTCCTATTCTCCACCATGGGCTCACACTAGTTGAAAATGGTGGGTTCAATGCAATCCACCGCAGTATTTAATTGGGCCTTGGTGGCCTCATGCGACACCTGTGCCCCAGCCATGCACGTGATTGTGTATAACACTACCTTGAGTGCTAGATTGTCCATTGTGCTTATGGCTATCTTTCCGCTCAAGGATCTTGTTTCCTTAGAGCATGCTCTCCCAATGATCATGTCCATGCTCTCACCCATGATTCAGGCTCCGGAAAACTGTGCTCTTGCCCCTCTACGCAAGAGGCCAGTTATGAAGTAGATATCTGCCACTTCAATTTCTAGTTCCTGGTCACCGAGAATGAATCGCTCTCGATCCGTGTCCCAGATACTGATTAGATATTGTAGTAAATCTAGTTGGGATATTATGCCTGAGGTCATGAAGAATTTGAGGAGACCACAGTTCCTCAATGCATCCATGCAAGCCTTGTTCTGTATAGTTTCCTGATCAACTTCGTTATGATCTCTTTCTTTCCACTCAATCACCATGAATGATGGCTCTTCTTCCCTGGAAACGACATTCAACAAGTCCCTTGTCAGTGTTTAAGGCTTAAAAAATGGCTTTGATAACTTTTATTGAGAGTTTTTTATGAATGTTTCCGCTCCATGGGTGGCACGGCTGTTTTAAAAACAAAAGCACCAATCAGTGACCTGCCCGTTCTAAAAATTTCATGCCGGTGCGATCCCGACATGGGATACCCGCGCCGATCCACCGCGTCAACAATGTTGAAATCCTCTCCCAAATTTTGATATGTGCCTTAAAACACAATAAAATGAATATTTAAATGCAAAGAATGACAATGCATCTTACCTAGCACTGACAGTTTGCTAACTGGCCTCCCAGATCTCCCACGATCTACTCCTAAATATTTGAGGTAAAAGAGGGTAAAAAATCCTTCTCAATAATGTGAAAGTAAAAAGTAAATTTTTTTTACTTTCTCCATGTTTTATAAATGCTCAATTCCATTTTAGGGTTTTTACCATATTTTAACAATATTTTAATGCTCTTACCTCAAAAACAGTTTCTTGGTTTGTTCTTGTGTAGTGAAGGGTTCAATTTCTTCATGGATGACACATTTACGAGTTCTAGTTTACTACTTTTTCAGACTTGATTAAAAATAAATGAAAAATTAACCCCCCTAGAGACATCTTTTAGCTCTTTTCTGACTCTCTAAACATGAAAATATTGTCGAGTTCTTGTCGTTTTGAGCTCGTTAAAGTACATGAAACTTCATTTACCCAATATACATTTACCCCTTTTTCGGGCTGGGATAAATTATTTACGAAAAAGGAATACCTTGGTCAATCGTGACTAAGAGGTTCCCTCACACTTTGTTTTCTACCTTTTTGGGTATGAGGGACTATTTACGAAAAGGGCCATCTGGATTTTTCTTTTCATCTCTTTTCAAACTCTCTAAACATGAAAATACGTTGAATTTCACCTTTGTCAGACTCGTTAAAATTTAAACGCCATTGGATCCGTCATCATGACGACATCGATTTCCTCCTTCCTAGTGCTCGTAAAATGTGCTAGGATGGATTTGTCCAAAGGAAAAACTTATATCACAAGCATATGCTATCCCCTTCAAGCTTGTATACAACTATAATTGGGGCACTCGCCAGAAATGGTGGGAGAAAATGGAAAGCATTAGTTGATTTTGTTGGCAGTATGTCGCTCTTGAACATGACACATCCTCTGTTTCATGTTAGGTTTTGGATATCCTTCATTCGTCACTTTTCCTCCATGGGTTTGGGAAATTTGTTTTGCCTCTCGTGCCTGTTAGGGTCCCGTGATTTGGCTGATTGGCAATCCAAATGACAGTGTAACATCAAACCAATCTTTGGAGTCCAAGGACCTAGCCTTCTTGGACTCAGAGAGGGCTCTCTCTATATGTGTAAAGGATATCTGTGTGTTTTTCTTATTGTGTTCTGATTTTAGGCTAGTTATGAAGTAGGTTTTTTGGTTTTGGTTTTTAGGTTGTGAGGGATGAAACTGATCAAATATATAAGATAGGTAAAAAGATGTCAGATCAACTGGGCTATGGGGTCGAAAAGGTCAAGAAAGCTATCAGATGGTGATACAAGGCTGTTGAAGGGCTGATTTGATTCGAGGTAGAAAGGATCTTTGGGCAAAATGGAATAAAATGGACATCAAGTTTGGGAACAACAAAGGATTTCAAGCATCACTAGTTTAATAGCTGACACAAACATGGTAGGGCAAACCATTAATCATGAGAAATGTAACTACAAGCTAATCAATACATAGAAATAAACATTCAAGCCATGCATAGAGATATATAACCCTCTAACTTTGGGAAATGACTATCAGACTTTGGGGAAATACACTGAAGAGAGACAAACAACTCAAATCACTATGCCAGAATGCCTAAACACAGTACTTCAAGTTATTGGGCACTTTGAAAACAAGATTTCATAGTCTTAGGCAAAGGGCAAGATCGGAACAAGGCCTCTTTGGTTCAACAAATGACAATCTAATCAGTCAAAGAGAAATTTCATGGATGGAGCTATGGCTAGCCATGAGTAAGCAGGGCGTACCTTAAATCATACTTAGCATGCATAAAACCATGAATGAAATAAGCAACAATATCCTTAAGTTATTAAAGAGAAATCAAGAATTCTTTAATGTGACTAAGGAAGAAGAAAACATGGAAGCTATGAAGAAACAAGAAATTTGAGGTGCCTCCAAGGGCATGTCTCAAATTTGTTATCTACTGATATATAGCAAGCAAGAAACATGGATTCATGAATGAAAACTAGAAAACAAAACAAAGAAAGAGACACTATACCATTCTACCAAGTCATGGAATCCAACAACAATCCTCTTTCATCATCCAAGAACATCCAAGAGACTATCCAAAAGCATGAGACAAGTATTTCTTCCAAAGCTTATATAACCATATATTGCTTCTATCATCAATTTCAGCCTTGTTTACAATGAAAGCCTTTGGAATATATAGGCTCAAGTGAGGAAAAACTCTTAGTTCAATTTGCACTCTCATTGGCCTATCCAAAATATCTAATCTTGTCCTTGAGGCTTTGCAAAGCCCAAGGCACAAAATATCTCATAAAATATCTAAAAAATGCTAAAAGAGGGAAATAAATTGACTTTTCATAACTTCTCATGTACGAAAATAGCTAAACGCACATGAGGAAAGATCAGTTTTGAAAGGTTCAATTTTTACAAAAATACTCAAAAAATACATCAGCAAAAGGTCCCCTGACTTTTCGGAAACTTTTGGAAGCCTTCCCGATGTCGAAATAAGGCTCATGATAGCTCGTTGGAAAGCTATAATTGTCTACTTTCTGGAACAACTTGAATTTTTCCAATATGATGCCTGGAAGTCCTCCAAAAAAGGCCTGTGTGTAAAAAACCAAAAAATAAGTTTTGCTGATATGTGGGCAGAATGTCGAAAAAGTGAGTGTTTTTTGTATCTTTGGGGGACCAAAATAACTTCAAATGCTATGAAAATTTCTGAGTAGATGCCCCTGAATTTAATGCATCCAATGGTACCACTCTAAAGATTTGAGGATGCTCCGAACCAAAATGGAGGCGCCCATGATTTCATGCAATTAGACCCAAAAATATCAAAAAACAAGATCGTGTCAAAATTCGCTCAATTTTGGTGAGCAAGTCCCTCAAGGATTTTTAGAAACATGTCTAGAAGCTCGGACCAAAATTCCAAGCGTAGAGGTGTCTTTCTCCTTTTTTCTCACCAGGTGCCCTCTTTGGGCAGTTTTGAGCTTTTCTTGGTTTTCTTCTTTGTTGTTTGGCATTCTAGCTTTGGTGAAGATTTCATGGCCCCTTGCCTAGGAGAGGCAGCTAGCACATGCTTTGGAGAGTGTCCTTAATGCTCTATGTTTTTTGTTTGCTTGCCCTCATCATTGCTTGCTTGAGGGCTGTTATGATTCCCATCATTAGTGTCTCTTTGAAGAATGTTATGTTCCTCATGAATACCATCACTTTTCTTCTTCCTTAGTTGAAAAACAAGTTTCTTGTTTAAATAACAACAAAATCACTTCTTTGAGCAAAGAAGCCTTTGACAAGATACATTTGTGGTTTTTAGAAAATAAAGTTTCCTTTTGTTTTTTGGCACAAAGACTCTCCCCCCTCAAACATTGCCCTTTTGAAATCACTGTTATTAAAAGGTGAACAAACACCTTACAAACTGATAAAAACCTTTTCCCCAAACAAAGTTCTTTTGTTTATTAACTACTCTTCACAAAGGTATACAAAACACCTTCAGCTGATTTTGAAAAGCTTTTCACACACTCTGTTTTTGGAACTCTGGTGGCTACACAGAGTTTGCTATTTTATAACATAGAGAGGACACTATATATTGACCAAGCTTTTACCTTATAAAACTGTGTTCACCTTAGGATTACTGCCTCACTTTTCAAACATTGTTTTGACCTTAGATTTTCCAATAGGGATTAATTTTGTTTTCACCCCTGCTAGGACACCTTCAGCAACTTGAAAACCCTCTGCCACTGTGTTTTTATTGCGATTAGTGTTATGGCTTATCACTATTTTTGAGGGCAGTTTTAGGCCTTTTGAAACCAATATAACCACACCCTAGCCTCCTACTGTAACAATCTTTGTCAATATATCAACAAATCACCTTGATTTTTCTACCAAGACCTCGATTTGTTAATCATTGTTTAGTCTTGAAAAACATGGCATTAGTCACCTCTTCAAAAATCGAAAATTACCACGAGGTAATGAAAAATACCTCAAAAATCCTCCTCGAGCTTTGGTTGATTGTTTGGGAGACTTTCAAAGCTTTTTTGAAGTTGAAAAAGAGGTGCGGCACGTTCAGATGGGAGAGTGTTGCGCTGTGTGAGGAGTCGAGTCGGTGATCGGGCGAAGGTGACTGGCGCTACAGGCGCGCCGCGTCGCAGTGTAACCTATCTTCAAATCCTCGCATGAACGCGCTGCGCACTTTTCCAGGCGCGCCGCGTAACCTTAAACCTTCAAAACTTCTACAAATTGCTTGAAATGTCTTGCTTGGTCCGGTAAGCAGCCATGAGAGTGATGGTGAACACTCATTCATGTCCTTTGAAACTTGCAAATGACCTTTGTAATGGTCTATAACTCTATGTAAAGTCGATAAGATTTTTTGAATTTGCTTTGTGAGGGTATGAATGCCTCTTGGCCCTTTTGTTTTGAAAAAACATGAATCACTGCTTTATGCCTTTGAGGACCTCTTTTCTCTTTTTTAAAACAGGAATTTCCTTTGGAATGTCATAAAAACCTTTCACCTGAGAATTCTCATTAACATGAGGCTGTTACTTAACCTTTGAAATTTTTTGAAAAACTCTTCTGTCTTTTGTGAAGGAGGCCATTTTCATGTTGACAAAACAACTGTTATGGTATTTGATGGTTGATCAGGCCCATTGTATAGGCTCAACAACAAAGGTTTCTAAAACTGCTCTTCAGGCATAAAAAAACAAAAACATCCACAGAGGCTTATGTGTGTCAATCACAACAATCAACAGCTATAAGAACCTGCCCATTCTCCCCTTCACAAGTGCAGTGATAAAACTACTCTTGGTCTCTGTCAAATAACTTGCAAGGCTGGTATTTTTAGGATGGGTCATTTATCTATTTTATTTGAAGCTCATTTGAAACTATAAGTGAAAAGATATGCTGCAAATAGTTTCCACCACAAGGAAAATGACTAATCTTGGATTGCCAAAGTAATCCAGCCTTCAACTTTTATGGAGATATAGCAGGGGATGATGAGCTGAAGTTAGAATGTAAAAAATGAAAGTTGTCCCTTTGTTCCTTTGTGAAGGAAGCCTTTAAGAATAATGTCCCACTGCACTTAAAACCCTGCTTCTGTTTCCTGGCCCTCTACTTATTAGATGAAGGAGGCCTTTTTAACCCTCTACTTATAAGATGAAGGAGGTTCTTCAGTCTTCAAACCCTCTGCTTATAGATGAAGGAGGTTTTTCAGTCATGCCATCTCTCCAGCCTTTAACGGTGTTATTTTTCCTTTCACTATCTTTTCATGCTTTGATTGTGATCGCAGGAGCTTAATGAAACAACTCTCTACCCTGTAGCTGCATTCCAGGCTCAAAGTCACATGAGAAGCAACTGTCTTATCATGTGGAAACAAATACTGTCTTCCGGGAATGCTGGTATGTTTCTGTTCTTGAAAGATCCATGAAAACACTGTAAAACCACCTAAAATCAATTTGACCTATGGTACATGTATAGCTGAGACTGGAGGGTTTATTAGTGGCGCGACCTAGGGTTGTAACCAACTTTACTTGCATAATGGGAGGTCTATTATGACGGTCTATAGCAGATAGAGGTTCTTTGGCTTTAGGATATTTTGCCAAGGGAGAAATGCCTAAAGCGCCACTTCCTAACTTAGGGGAGACTTCTTTGGACATATTTGGATTGCTTTCTTTGGAGTTGATGGACACGCTAGTATGGTTGAGGCTAGATAGGACTTGATAATGAGGTTTCATCTCGTCATGGGTGGACTGAAAAGTAAGAGGGAAAAAAAGTTTATGGGTGTTTTCCAGCTGGAAAATTTGACAATTTTTATATCAGCTACTAGAAAACTTGGCTGTTACAACTAGTCATCACCAACAAGTGAAAAACAATGATGACTAACAGTGGCTCCATTTGGGGAGGGCAGCTCCTTTTCAGGAGGTGTCCAAAATCTCAGATCTTTGGCTCATGAAGACCAGTGCCTTATCCATTGGCGCAAATTTCATCCTTCCTTGATGCTACTTCTGAAAATTGACAGCATGATTAGCATCAATAACATTTCTACCTACCCCACTATCTTTCCTAACATTTTTTCTTCTTTTTTGGTGCATTTGGACTAGCAGCATTTTGATAATATATATATTTTTTAAAAATTAACCTATCTAGTTCTACACTTATATCTGTCGGGAGTTCAGATTAAGCTGATGAACTCCTTCATTACTCTACCTATGCTAGATCAACTGTCAAGGTTAAGCTGTTTGACAGGATTTTGTTCTCTAATCTAAAACACGAAATTGAAAAATGATCAAATCAGGGTTAGACAGTCTGATTTGTCATGTACTTGCGGCATGAAAGACAAGCTGCACACAAATATTATTTTGCATAAAATGGAAACTAGGAAAAACGGGGCTAGGATGCACAATTTGTTTTTCATCCCCGCTTCCCTCTTTGGTTCTGTTTTGAGCATGTGGAACCAGTATCTTTTCCTAATCTACTCTCTTTGATAAGTCAATCTTACACAATGTTGACCATCTTTTCCACTCACTAACTTATCAGAAAATAAATTTAAAACATGTTTAGTTATGATTAGGCTAGATAACTGAACAAGACATTTGAGCACTAGTGGCGGCATTTAGACTTGCTCGCTTTCAGTATGACTATTTTTGGGTATGGGGCTATACCATTGCTTTTCAGAAACTGCCCTCTTTTTCTAATTTTTACTGTTTTTGTATTTTCTGCTTTTTCACTTTTTCTTCAAACAATCTAAAATTGAAAAGATGCTTACAAGGCTAAGCTTATTTTTCAGAGCTATCTATCTATCCTAGTCTAAAATATACACAACATACATTCATTTGATTAACTCTTCTTTCCAATATAGCTAGTCAATTAGATGATTGCATGGTTGATATTGGTATAGTTCTTTCATGATGCTGAAGTAATGAAAAGGCCACTCCCATTTGGCTTGTTTTCGGACAGTAGTGCTTAAGTTTTTTCTCATTCTTGGTAGCAACTTGTTCATGATAGAACCCACTACTCCTTCAGATTTCTCAAGGAAAACAACAAATGGATCTTGGAATAATACCTGATCTAGAGGATTTGATATATAGGCTTCATTCAGGACTACTCTTTCTTCCACTTGGCTATATTTGGGACTCCCCTGGTAAAGAAACTCTTCCCCTTGCTCATGATCACTTGAACTGTCAGACTCATCATATATTGCAGTGTAGTTTTATTTCCAAGCTGATGTGTTCTGATTAAGTGGACTGAAAACCGTGTGAAGGTCATCAGATTGATGAGCAGGGATACACTTTGACAGTAAATTATCTTGAAAGGATAGTGTGACAACTCGCATGTGTTTATCAACCTCTATTTCTTCATCTGCAATTTGCAACTCAATGGAATTTGGTGGTGGAAAATCTGGAGCTAAGGAAGATTCCATGTCCAAAATGATTTCCTCAACCATTTCAGGAAAAGGCTTCTCATTTACAACATGCTCGAGAATTTCATCATCCTCCTCAACCTCATCATCAAAGCTGAAAAACTGTTGATTTCCAATTATGTGAATGTTATCTCTGATGGACTGAAGTGAAGTAGAGCAAAGAGTCTGAGACTCTTCACTTACTTCTAAACTCTCAAGGCTCTCCTCATCAGTGTCATAGATGACCTGTAATGGCTGCTCACTTTTCTCAAGTTTATGAAATTGAGCTTCCTCCCAAAAATCAAAAGCTGAGTATTTTGCAAAGTTAGCTTCTGTTTGGAAATCATAATCATCAACATATTGATCAAACCCTGGAGAATCATTAACATAAGTAATGTCACCAGCCATGCATATTGGACTATCAGATTTCTTTTCTTCAAATTGATTTACAAATCTATTTTTTGACTTTTGATATGCAAGATTAACAGGAGAAATATCAGAAAAGTTTTGGTTATATGAAGTTTCATAGGCTGTCTGCATGTTTATAAGTTGATCTATTTCCTCTTCAGTTAAAGGAGGAGGTATTTTCTGTTTTCTTTGGATTGGGCAATAATTTCTTTCCATTTTTTGTGGAATTTGATCTTGTGGCTGAATGTCCTCTTGTATTTTACAAGGAAGGGCAGATGGATATTTATTTGTTTCAACCTTTTCAAAGAGCTCTTGTGGATCCTCTCTTATTTTTTGATGGATTTTATCTGGGATTAACTCTTCTTGGTCATCTTGATGGTTAGTTTGGGTAAGAAAATTATGGATCTCCTCTAAATAATCCTCAGGATACCAATTTTCTAAGTTTTCATCAATGCTTACAAGGTGTTGTATGAGGTCTTTAGATTGATCACAACAATTTTCAGCCAATGATAGAGATGGACAATGCCCTATATAGTGTTTACAAAATACTTTGTGGAAATCCTTCAAAGAAAACAAGATGCCAAGTTCTAGGCATTCATACCATTCTCTTGCCTTTCCTTCTAATGTACCCATGAACATTTTCATGAGGCAGTCCTCATGCCATTCAACCTTTAACCTCCATAAATGTATATGAAAATTTATGAGGTGTAACAATGGGTCGTCAACATTTTCATCTCGAAAGATGGGTAGGTTTTTTATCCAATTTACGTCTTTAGGCATTTTGTGTGGGAATCCAGGGATATGTTCTCTGATCATCGGAGCATATCTCCTTTGTATCCTTGGATCCATCTTTGTTAATCAGAAAGGATCACTGTGTCTTTTCAACCAGTCTAAAGTTCTCTACCAGTGGAGTCTTTTGGTCTAATAAAGGTTGTGGAGTCGCCAGGTGGAGGATTTGAACTGTGTTGTCCACCATCAACATGATTGGGATTGCTTAATGCATTCCCGGAAGATTTTATAAGGACGAGTGGAGTAATAGGCCTACTGGAGGCTAGTGGAGTGACCAGGTGGATGTTTTTAGTTGTTTTTAGAGATATGTGTATGGTCCACCACCAATACTGATAAAAAGCCAATCTAGGGATGTTTTTGGGGTTTTATGAGTTTTTATGTGCCTATGAGGTTTGTAAGAGTTTCCTATAACTGAATCATCACTTTGCTAAGATGGTGAAAGAGCTAGCTCCTACTCTTCAAACAACGCTTAAGTTTTCTAAGTTTGATTGAGACTTCGGGAGTTACTAAGGAGTACTTAGATTGTCACTAACTCGGAAGGTCCCACCGTGATCGCCACTATGTTAGTGAGCGGTGGGATAAGTCAATCAGATAGTATTCTTAAGGCTGCTGGAATGTTTAGGGAATCTAAGTTTGTTTGTTACTCAGTGTCCCACCGTGATCGCCATTATGTTAGTGTGGCGATGAGGTGGCTTAATCGGATAGTAGCTAAGAGTTTAGTAAAGTAGTAAGGCCTACTGGAGGCTAGTGGAGTCGCCAGGTGGATTTTTAATTGTTTTGAGGTATATGTGTATGGTCCACCACCAGTACTGACAAAAACCAATCTAAGGGAGTTTTTTGGGGTTTTTCTGAGCTCTTTATGTAGTCCTAAGGTTTGTAAGAGTATCCTACAGCTGAGTCATCATTTTTCTAGGATGGTGAGAAAACCAAATTCTACTCTTCTAAGTTTGACTGAGATTTTGAGGGTTCCTAAGGGATACCTAAGATGTTTTGACTCAAAGTCCCACCGTGATCGCCATTATGTTAGGGTCCTGTGATTTGGCTGATTGGCAAGACAAATGACAGTGTAACATCAAACCAATCTTTGGAGTCCAAGGACCTAGACTTCCTGGACTCAGAGAGGGCTCTCTCTATATGTGTAAAGGATATCTGTGTGTTTTGCTTATTGTGTTCTGATTTTAGGCTAGTTATGAAGTAATTTTTTTGGTTTTGGTTTTTAGGTTGTGAGGGATGAAACTGATCAAAGATATAATATAGGTAAAAAGATGTCATATCAACTGGGCTATGGGGTTGAAAAGGTCAAGAAAGCTATCAGATGGTGATACAAGGCTTTTGAAGGGCCGATTTGATTTGAGGTAGAAAGGATCTTTGGGAAAAATGGAATAAAATGGACATCAAGTTTGGGAACAACAAAGGATTTCAAACATCACTAGTTTAATAGCTGACATAAACATGGTAGGGCAAACCATTAATCATGAGAAATGTAACTACAAGCTAATCAATACATAGAAATAAACATTCAAGCCATGCATAGAGATATATAACTCTTTAACTTTGGGAAATGACTATCAGACTTTGGGGAAATACATTGAAGAGAGACAAACAACTCAAATCACTATGTCGGAGCGCCTAAACACAGTACTTCAAGTTATTGGGCACTTTTAAAACAATATTGCATAGTCTTAGGCAAAGGGCAACATCGGAACAAGACCTCCTTGGTTCAACAAATGACAATCTAATCAGTAAAGGAGAAATTTCATGGATGGAGCTATGGCTAGCCATGAGTAAGCAGGGCGTACCGTAAATCATACTTAGCATGTATAAAACCATGAATGAAATAAGCAACAATATCCTTAATTTATTAAAGAGCAATCAAGAATTCTTTAATGTGACTAAGGAAGAAGAAAACATGGAAGCTATGAAGAAACAGGAAATTTGAGGTGCCTCCAAGGGCATGTCTCAATTTTTTTCTCTACTGATCTATAGCAAGCAATAAACATGGATTCATGAATGAAAACTAGAAAACAAAACAAAGAAAGAGACACTATACCATTCTACCAAGTCATAGAATCCAACAACAATCCTCTTTCATCATCCAAGAACATCCAAGAGACTATCCAAGAGCATGAGACAAGTATTTCTTCCAAAGCTTATATGACCATATATTTCTTCTATCATCAAGTTCAGCATTGTTTACAATGAAAGCCTTTGGAATATATAGGCCAAAGTCAGGAAAACCTCTTAGTTCAACTTGCAATCTCATTGGCCTATCCAAAATATCTTATTTTGTCCTTGAGGCTTTGCAAAGCCCAAGGCACAAAATATCTCATAAAATATCTACAAAATGCTAAAAGAGGGAAATAAATTGACTTTTCATAACTTCTCATGTACAAAAATAGCTAAACGCACATGAGGAAAGATCAGTTTTGAAAGGTTCAATTTTTACAAAAATACTCAAAAAATACATCAGCAAAAGGTCCCCTGACTTTCCGGCAACTTTTGGTAGCCTTCCCGATGTCAAAATAAGGCTCATGATAGCTCGTTGGAAAGATCTAAGTGTCTACTTTCTGGAAAAACTTGAATTTTCAAAATATGATGCCTAGAAGTCCTCCAAAAATAGGCATGTGTGTAAAAAACCAAAAAATAAGGTTTGCTGATATGTGGGCAGAATGTCGAAAAAGTGAGTGTTTTCTGTATCTTTGGGGGACCAAAACAAATTCAAATGCTCTAAATTTTTTTGAGTAGATTCCCCTGAATTTAATACATCCAATGGTACCACTATCAAGAGTTTAGGATGCTCCGAACCAAAATGGAGGCGCCCATGATTTCATGCAATTAGGCCCAAAAATGTCAAAAAACAAGATCGTGTCAAAATTCGCTCAATTTTGGTGAGCAAGTCCCTCAAGGCTTTTTAGAAACATGTCTAGAAGCTTAGGCCAAAATTCCAAGCCTAGAGGTGTCTTTCTCCTTTTTTCTCACCGGGCACCCTCTTTGGGCAGTTTTGAGCTTTTCTTGGTTTTCTTCTTTGTTGTTTGGCATTCTAGCTTTGGTGAAGATTTCATGGCCCCTTGCTTGAGGGCTGTCATGATTCCCATCATTAGTGTCTCTTTGAAGAATGTTATGTTCCACATGAATACCATCAATTTTCTTCTTCCTTAGTTGACAAACAAGTTTCTTGTTTAAATAACAACAAAATCACTTCTTTGAGCACTATGTTTGAGCAAAGAAGCCTTTGACAAGATACATTTGTGGTTTTTAGAAAAGAAAGTTTTCTTTTGTTTTTTGGCAGAAAGACTCTTCCCCCTCAAACATTGCCCTTTTGAAATCATTGTTCTTAAAAGGTGAACAAACACCTTACAAACTGATAAAAACCTTTTCCCCAAACAAAGTTCTTTTGTTTATTCACTGCTCTTCACAAAGGTATACAAAACACCTTCAGCTGATTTTGAAAAGCTTTTCACACACTCTGTTTTGGGAACTCTGGTGGCTACACAGAGTTTTCTATTTTATAACATAGAGAGGACACTGTATATTGACCAAGATTTTACCTTATAAAACTGTGTTCACCTTAGGATTACTGCCTCACTTTTCAAACATTGTTTTGACCTTAGATTTGCCAATAGGGATTAATTTTGTTTTCACCCCTGCTAGGACACCTTTAGCAACTTGAAAACCCTCTGCCACTATGTTTTTATTGCGATTAGTGTTATGGCTTATCACTAATTTTTAGGGCAGTTTTAGGCCTTTTGAAACAAATATAACCACACCCTAGCCTCCTACTGTAACAATCTTTGTCAATATATCAGAAAATCACCTTGATTTTCCTACCAAGACCTCGATTTGTTAATCATTGTTTAGTCTTGAAAAACATGGCATTAGTCACCTCTTCAAAAATCGAAAATTACCACGAGGTAATGAAAAATACCTCAAAAATCCTCCTCGAGCTTTGGTTGATTGTTTGGGAGGCTTTCAAAGCTTTTTTGAAGGTGAAAAAGAGGCGGCGCAGCACATTCATATGGGAGAGTGCCACGCTGTGTGAGGAGTTGGGTCGGTGATCGGGCGAAGGTGACCGACACTACAGGCACGTCGCGTCGCAGTGTAACCTTTGTGTAAATCCTTGCCTGAACGTGCCACGCGCTTTTCCAGGTGCGCCATGCAGTCTTAAACCTTCAAAAACTTCTGCAAATTGCTTGAAATGTCTTGCTTGGTCCGGTGAGCAGCTATGAGAGTGATGGTGAACACTCATTCATGTCCTTTGAAACTTGCAAATGACCTTTGCAACGGTCTATAACTCTATGTAAAGTCGATAAGATTTTTTGAATTTGCTTTGTGAGGGTATGAACGCCTCTTGGCCCTTTTGTTTTGAAAAAACATGAATCACTGCTTTATGCCTTTGAGGACCTCTTTGCTCTTTTTTAAAACAGGAATTTCCTTTGGAATGTTATAAAAACCTTTCACCTAAGAACGCTCATTAACATGAGGCTGTTACTTAACCTTTGAAATTTTTTGTAAAACTCTTCTGTATTTTGTGAAGGAGGCCATTTTCATGTTGAAAAAAAAACTGTTATGGTATTTGATGGTTGATTAGGCCCATTGTATAGGCTCAACAACAAAGGTTTCTAAAACTGCTCTTCAGGCATCAAAAAACAAAAACATCCACAGAGGCTTATGTGTGTCAATCACAGTAATCAACAGCTATAAGAACCTGCCCATTCTCCCCTTCATAAGTGCAGTGATAAAACTACTCTTGGTCTCTGTCAAATAACTTGCAAGGCTGGTATTTTTAGGATAGGTCATTTATCTCTTTTATTTGAAGCTCGTTTGAAACTGTAAGTGAAAATCTATGCTGCAAATAGTTTCCACCACAAGGAAAATGACTAACCTTGGATTGCTAAAGTAATCCAGCCTTCAAATTTTATGGAGATATAGCAGGAGATGATGAGCTGAAGTTAGAATGTAAAAAATGAAAGTTGTCCCCTTGTTCCTTTGTGAAGGAAGCCTTTAAGAATAATGTCCCACTGCACTTAAAACCCGACTTCTATTTCCTGGCCCTCTGCTTATTAGATGAAGGAGGCCTTCTTAACCCTCTACTTATAAGATGAAAGAGGTTCTTCAGTCTTCAAACCCTCTGCTTATAGATGAAGGAGGTTTTTCAGTCATGCCATCTCTCCAGCCTTTAACAGTGTTATTTTTCCTTTCACTGTCTTTTCATGCTTTGATTGTGATCGCAGGAGCTTAATGAAACAACTCTTTGCCTTGTAGCTTCATTCCAGGCTCAAAGTCACATGAGAAGTAGTTGTCTTATCATGTGGAAACAAATACTGTCTTCCGAGAATGCTGTTATGTTTCTGTTCTTGAAAGATCCATGAAAACACTGTAAAACCACCTAAAATCAATTTGACCTATGGTACATGTATAACTGAGACTGGAGGGTTTATTAGTGGCGCGACCTAGGGTTGTAAGCAAATTTACTTGCAGAATGGGAGGTCTGTTATGACTGGTCTGTGGCAGATAGAGGTTCTTTGCCTTTAGCATATTTTTCCAAGGGAGAAATGCCTAAAGCACCACTTCCTAACTTAGGGGAGACTTCTTTGGACATATTTGGATTTCTTTCTTTGGAGTTGATGGACAAGCTAGTATGGCTGAGGCTAGATAGGACTTGATAATGAGGTTTCATCTCGTCATGGGTGGACTGAAAAGTAAGAGGGAAAAAATTTTTATGGGTGTTTTCCAGTCGGAAAATTTCATAATTTTTAGATCAGCTGCTAGAAAACTTGGTTTTTACAACTAGTCATCACCAACAAGTGAAAAATACTGATGACTAACAGCGCCATCATCATTCTCGTCAAACATGACCTCTAATTCCATTTGAGTCAAATACTGCCAAACTCCAGAGTCATGTCTCTTATATGTTCAAGATAATTTCCTTTTGCGTCTCATTCATTGCCTGGTTCTTGAATCAGTTTCATTATTACCTTATTGTTTTCATCTTGTGTTGATGATGTGGGATACATTATGGCCCTCCTTCGACGGATCACTTCTTGTTGACTTCAACACATTATTCGAGAAGTTGATCTAAATATCCATTTTTCAGTACCTTAGAGCCTCCATGCCCTAATGGCAGGTTGTTTGCATCCGATGACAGGCTTACATTATTGTCCTTTGATCGGGTTATTCCACGAGTGTTCGACGCCAACTCCTTATTCGCATTTAGTGGATTGTACTACTGGTACCTTGAGAGCCATTTTCATCATTGGTGGTTTCTCTCGCATCTGTTAATAGTTTACATCAGTGACTGGTAATCAAGCGATTTTATTGCATGTTCAAATTCAACTCATTTATTCACATGCTTTAATTTGTACTTGATCAGGTCGTGATGGAGTGCAAGACCCTAGGTTTTTTCTGATAAAGCCTAGACTGTGAGGCGATATGTATTATTCATGATTGTACACATGACGCTTTTATTCGGATGGATGCAACCATACCTTGAGTCTATATTTGTGATCCTCTTTATTTGGATGGTTGCGACCATACCTCAGATCATGTTTTTGATGGCTTCTATGGATGGTTGCGTCCATACCTCATGTCATGTGATTATTTTAGAGATATCCGTTTATGTATATAAGTGCTTGTTTGTGCAGGTTTCCGACGATGGCATCTTGGTCTTGGGACGTATTCGTAAAGAATTTCACCCCTCACTCTCATTCAACCTTCATGCTTTAGGGGGCATCTGTTACACAAAAATTTGTCACTATACCTGTACTCCCCGTTCCTGATCCTGGAGACCGCTAACAGTGACCCCTGTGTCTATTTTCCATCATGAAAATGTGACATCATATCCCTTCCAGCACAATGAGTAAACTCGATGTTGACCATTCCTGAAGCAGCTCCTTGAAAACCTAATTATCTGGAGCGGTGAGCCCTCTCCGTGTCTTTCTCGCACCGATGGCCCATTTTTGGTCTAGGGTAGCATCGATTAGCGCTAGAATGAGGATCATACCTGCGTCGATCCTCTTCTGGAAAGTTTTTTTTTAAATGGAAGTGAAGCTTTGAGATCTAGAAGCTTCGTGGCAGAGAACTAGTTGTTTGTTCCTAAGGATAGAGTCAAGGTTCTCCCTTTGGGCTCTTTATTCCTACAAAAGTGGAACCACCCAAAGGGATAACCCATTTCCCCACATTAAGTGGATCCATGCTCCCTCCTCCCTTGCTATAAAATGGACAATCTCTCATAGCTTTTCTAGCTAGAATAGAGATAGAAGAACAGCAGAGAGATATTTTATTGCTATAGGCATCGAGAGATATTTGAGACCTTTTGCCCTCCACATCAAGTTGAAAGAGCGCTTTGGAGATGTGCCTAGATAAGGACCCGTCAAAGGAGATCTGCGACATCAAGGTGCAGGTTGTAACTCCCCCTCTCTATTTTAATATAATACAATTGATTCATGCTTTCCATTCTCATCTTTAATGTGTGATTAGATTCTTATTTTTCCTTGATCAACTAAGTAAATTGTATATGTGATATATATGTTATTCTTTCACATTTTTTTTTGTTTGATCCCTTATGCAGGTACCCAAGCGTCGGTGACGGAAAATATCTGACTACGGAGCATGAAGGATCAAAGGATTCAAACAAGAATTAGCATCAGATTGAGGTAGGTGATCTATTCATGATCTGCATGCATTTACAATCTAGGAAAGTAGGCTTCTAATTGTGCCATGTTGTTACTAGACCCATCCTAGGGCTAGAGGGATCGTCTATGTTCGCAGAGAGGATTTTCCTGCATAACCCTTTTAAACTAAAAGTATATAAGAATAATTACTTGTGGGATTTCCTCTCCAAGAAGGACAAGTTTTGGACCTCGCTTGAATAGCCTAAAACTTGTGTCTCTTGTGTTTTGATAATTGACTTGATGAAAGACATAATAATCTATAAATGTAGTAATTTACAGGGTAAGTTCCGTAGATCAAGAACAAAAGGTCACCCGCTCACAAACAGATCACAAATCAGTACACCAGTATAATCACATGGTTAAAAACCTCAAAGAGGGAAACAATCCACGACTTGAGCCAACACGGCCACTTCAGGAAATTTATTAATATAGAAAGAAAAGTTACATATGTTTCTCTCATAAACGGTTACCGAACAAATGACCCTCCATGCTCTTTAAATAGAGATCATGGACCAATCGGGTGTTAAGCCACGAATTAAGTGTTGTTAATACCGAGGTGAGAGATAATTGTCGGATCACTACAAATCGTGACCGTTAGATTATAAGTTACAAATGTACATGGTAAAGCAACACACTTTACCTAACTCTACACTAGACTAAGTTATTATTAACTATTTCCTATGTGTCGGAACAGCCTAACAGCCCCCCTTAAGAATAACTTGGGATAGGATTGAAGGATTTACAAAGGTGATACAAAGGAGCCTATTTCCTATGTGTCGAAATATGCTAGCATCCCCCCTTAAGAAAAAATTGGGATAGGATTGAAGGATTTACAAAAGTGACACAATAGGAGAAGGAAGGAGGCATTAGAGCCTATCCCCCCTTAATGACAACTTTCCTGAACTCCAAGCATGGATCGAAGTTTGGTAAATTTCACTTCTGTGAGAGCCTTCGTAAAGATATTGGATACTTGATCATTGGTTGGACAGTACTACACTTCAAGAACACGATCATGAATGAGCTTTCTGATGAAGTGTATGTGGAGTTCAATGTGTTTCATACGTTGATGCTGAACTGGATCTTTACATAGTTGAATGGCAATCTGATTATCACACCAAAGTGTAGTTGGATGTTGTTGATGAAGACCAAATTCAGACAGAATCTGACGAATCCACATGGCTTCGTTGCTGGCTTCAACTGCACCACGATACAGTGCTTCTGCTGAAGAAAGAGAGATGGCACTTTTTTTCTTACAAGACCAAGTAATAGGTCCTGAACCAAGAGTGAATACATATCCTGCAGTAGACTTTCGATCATCAGGGTCACCAGCCCAATCAGAATCAGTGAAACCAACCAACAATGGAGATGCTCCTGCATTGTAATGATTCCCGAACTGAATTGTACCTCGAATATATCGAAGTATTCTTTTAGCTTCTTTCCAGTGACTTTCATGAGGTTGGTGCATAAACCGAGCGACAAGACCAACAGTAAAGGAAAGTTCAGGACGGGTATGGGTTAGATACAAAAGTTTACCAACAAGTTGACGGTATAAGGTAGCATCAACTTTAGGGGTAGTACAAGTGACTGAAAGAGGTGGAGTATAAGGAATAAGAGAACCTGTTGCATCTTGAGTAGAGCGAACCCATCTTGGAAGAGGTGGAGTATAAGGAATAATTTCACAAGGTGGAGGAGGATTATCATCCTCGTTGTCATCATCTGAACTAGAAGGAATGCTATTAAAAATAGAAGAGAGAGAGAGAGGTGGCACATATGCCGAATCAAGCTCGCAGGCCAAAGGTGGCACACTTTCCGAACTAGGCTCGCAGGCCTATATATTTTCATCAAATTTTACATCTCTTCTAATGATAATATTTTTGGATTTTGGTTGAGGAAGTATATATCCTTTGACAACTTCAGTATATCCAACAAAAATACATTTTTCACTCTTAGGTTCTAAGGCTTTATGTTTCGCATCTGGAATATGGGCCCAAGCATCACTTCCAAAAACACGAAAGTGACTTACATCTGGTTTGATTGAGCTCCAAGCTTCTTCTGGAGTTATATTCTTTAAAACCTTAGTAGGGGTGCGATTTACTATGTAATTTGCACAGTTAATGGCTTCTGCCCAAAAATTGAGACCAAGTCCTTTAGATTGAAGCATACAATTAGCCATTTCTTTTAAGGTGTGATTCTTCCTTTCAGCTACACCATTTTGTTGTGGAGTATATGGAACGGTATGTTGCAATTGAATGCCATGCTCAGTGCAGAAGTTGATAAATTTGTTGTTAACATATTCTTCGCCATTGTCTGATCTTAACTTAAGAATTTGATGTCCAGATTGTTTCTCAACAAAGGCCTTAAAGGCCAAGAACATGTTAAAAACTTCACTCTTGAGTTTTAAGAAATATAACCAAGTGCATCTGGAAAAATCATCAATGAAAGTTAAGAATTACTTGCAACCAGAGAAAGAAACAACAGGAAGTGGACCACATAAATCACTATGCACAAGCTGCAAAGGGGCTGAAGCGTGCCAAGAGGCACGTTTGTCAAAACTATCTCGATGATGTTTTCCGAGTACACATTCGGAGCAAACACCATCTCGGCAAGATACCATAGGAAGGCCCGTCACCATATTTTCCTTACATAGAGTTTGAAAAGAGCGATAATTTAAGTGACCAAATCTCTCATGCCAAAGTTTGCTCACATCATCATTATGAGCAACAAAAACAGAGGGAAGAGTTGATGACCCAAAGTTGTCAAACTTATACAACCTTGTGGAATCATTAGCAATGCCAGTAGCTAAAATATGTTTAGGATCTTTGAGGTCCTTGATTACAACATCATGAGGTGAGAATTCTACTATTTTCCCTTCACCTGAATGAGTTATCTGATAAACAGATAGAAGGTTGCATGACAAGGTAGGAACACATAGTACATCATTAAACTGTCCATTATCTAGATGAATGGTTCCAGATCCTACAACACTAAGAGATATATCTTCACCAACATAAATATGTTTGGTGTTACAATCATTTAAAGAAGAAAACATGGATTTATTTTTAGCCATGTGGTAAGAAGCTCCAGAATCAATGAGCCATTCATGAGAAGGAGAAGAAGAAGATACATTTAATGCATAACCATATCTTGATGCTTGAAAACCATAAGCAGAAAGTGCCATGCCTGAAGATGAAGGTGAAGAGTGCTCCAAATTGATGTTGTGCTTCTTCATTGCTGCTTCTAAGGCTTCCATATTCTTAAAACATTTGGACTCTATATGGCCATCCTGATTGCAAAAGTTGCAATGTCTATCTGTCTTCTTCCCTTTGTTTTGAGTTGCCTTATTATTTTGGTGATTTTATTTTTCAGTTTGTGGCTGAAATTTCTTAGGGCCCTTGTTTGGTTTAGGACCATAATTTTTAGGATATTTCTTCTTGGGATTCTTTTGATATGGTTTTTTTTGGGCTGCGAAGGCTTTCTTAGAAGCGTTTTCAGCATTGATAAGACCAAGGTGTAAAAGTTTTTCTTGTTCTCTTATCAAAGAATCACAAAAGGCATCAAAAGATGGATTCTTATAGGTGGTTCCTGAACAAATGATGGCTTCTCTGGTGGAATGGAAGGCAGAAAAAAAATACGGAGTATGCAGGGCCAAGCTTAGCAAGAATGCAATAGATGAGGCTACCATCATCCTTTTATCTAAAAGAATTCTGAGGGTCTTAAATTTGGACAAAAAATCTTCAATGGAGGAGAAATTATTGGGGTCCAAAGTAAGAAAATCAATTTCAATCTGGTGGGCCCTGATTTGATTTTGAATGCCAAAAACAGTTTTTAGCTTTTCCAGGGCTTCATCAGGGGTGTCAATGTCAAGGATATGAAATCGAAGATCTTGAGCAATGGACATTCCTATCAACCCTCGTGCTTGATCTTGTTTATTTTCCCATTTAGAAACTTTATTATCATTGGAAGGTTTAGTTTCTTGTCATGTGGCTATTCTATAAAGCTCTTTACTTCTAAGTATATCTACCATGTGAGGTAGCCATTGGAAATAATTGGTGCTATTAAGAATAATTGGGCATGTACTTTCCATTTTTTTTTTTTTTTAACTGAAGCTGAGAAAAGCTGAAACTAACTGCTCCAATGGAAAGATCTTGAAAAATTAGGCTGTTTAAAAAAAATGGCTCGAAAAAGAGCTTCCGAATGAAGAAGTTATGCCTTCTGAAAAATCTAAGTTGTAGATGCCGAATAGTTACAGGAACGGGATGAAGTGCGGCTTTTTTTTAAAAATTCCGCCCCTTTGAACAAAAACTTTTTACAAAAGAAGCTTGAGAAGGAGACTTGAACCCAAGACCTCTATTCTCATAAATTAACCCCTCACCAAGTGAGATAGTAAAAGGATCACGTTATTGTATGAAAGGAGGAAGGGGTTTTATTTTATTTTTACTCTTCGGTGCGTGCCTTTTCCTACACAAAAAAACACAAAAACCAAGCAACAAAAAGTGAAATGCAAAGCCTTACGGCAGAATGTTAGATTTTCAGTTAGCCTTACCGGAAACTATCACTTTTTTCTCTATTTCTAACTTCCCGAGATCACACAAAGATGCGGGGAAAGAGCATACGTAGCAAAAAAATCCCTTTTTCCTGTTTCTGATTTTCCGAGATCGCACGCAGCGCACAGCAAAGAGCATACACAGAGAAGAGGGTATAGATCCGGAAAATAAATAAAACCTAAAAACCGAAATTAAAAGAAGGGAATCGAAATAAGTAGAACTATTAACAAATATAACTGCAAAATAGATGCTTTATACCTCCAGATCTAAATTGTCATAACTTGGGTAGCCGAAAACCTTTTCGCATGAAACGAAAGGCGTTCCTCACTGTAACAGACACGGACACAACCAAGTAGTTCTCCAAGCCCAAAAATGTTCAGAAATAGTAGATCTACAAAACGACATTCACATGCAGTCAAACCGGCTTCAGATTTTGATCAACAACGGACGCGACCCTCAAAATAGCTCTGATACCATGTAGGAATTTACAGGGTAAGTTACGTAGATCAAGAACCAAAGGTCACCGCTCACAAACAGATCACAAATCAGTACACCAGTATAATCACGTGGTTAAAACCCTCAAAGGGGAAACAATCCACGGCCTGAGCCAACGCGACCACTTCAGGAAATTTATTAATATAAAAAGAAAAGTTACATATGTTTCTCTTATAAACGGTTACCAGAAAAATGACCCTCCATGCTCTTTAAATAGAGATCATGGACCAATCGGGTGTTAAGCCATGGATCAAGTGTCGTTAATACCGAGATGAGAGATAACCATCGGATCACTACAAATTGTGACCGTCGGATTATAAGTTACAAATGTACATGGTAAAGAAACACACCTCACCTAACTCTACACTAGACTTAGTTGTTCTTAACTATTTCCTATGTGTCGGAATATCCTAACAATAAAGAGAATACCTAAGTAAGATAAGTAAGCTCACAAGTAATTATCAAGTAGACAATTGAATTAAACTACACCCTACCAAATTCTCAACATGGTTTCATAGCTAAGGTGATGAAGACATAGGGCTACTTGACAGAGAGACACTTAAGGATCAAAGAGCAAGAATCAATTTTCTAGAAAGCATCAAAGAAAATTTCAAACTCTAAGTTGAAAAGACAAATCAGTTTTCAAGGAAACCCTCAAGCCATCTCAAGGAGACCTTCAACCTTATTCAAATGATCCACACATCAAGGGGGTAATATTTTCTATCAAAGATTCTTGATATTGAAGCATAATCGAAATTGTTGGAAGACACCTCATCAATCACCATCCAACACTATGAATAAATTAATATACAAAAGTAAGTAGTTATATAACCTTAATTGAATCTGTTAAAATGAATTTCTGCAAAGAAAGGAACAATTTGGCTGGGTCAACAAAATTTTGTGCATGAAAAAAAAGGACAGATTTGAATCTAATTGAAATGAAGTCATGATCTACATCCAAGGAACTGCAACTCAACCTTAAAAATAAGATTCTCCAACTCATGCCAACTACATGAAGGGAGAAATAAGATCCCAAAGGATTCTCATAGAATCTATTAAGGACTCACTCATTCCCTACGTATCAAAACTAGAAACTGAAATATATGAAAAAATATTGGTGGATTTGGTCTCCGTAAGTATTGTAGGAGAAGTAATATCTCTGAGACAAGAACTATACAAGTTGAAATTGTCAAGAGAGGAAGGAATCACTTCATACTTTATGAGGATTTATGAAATACGAGACCAGCTGCAGGAATTGGGAGAAGTAATATATGATAGTGAAATGACTACAGTGGTGTGGAATGCTCTACCGAGAGAATGGAGAAACTTCACTTCAAGTATTTATAGGAAGAGAGAAGCAACACCATTCCAGGACATGTGGTCTCTATGTAAAAGAGATGAGACTAGGTTAAAAGCAAAAGTTGATAGAGGACCAAGTGAGGAAAATCAATCCTTTGCAGCCATGTCCTGGAAGAAAGGAGGATTTGGTAAATTTAGTCCTCATAATAGAAAAATAAACATGGACACGGTACGATGTAATGGATGTAATGAACTTCGAAATTATAAAAAGGAATTTTCCTAAATCTAGAAAGGACAAGAGGAAAAAGGAAGAATTTTGTGTCACAGAAGAAAGGGAAGAACCTAATGCAAAGAAATCTAAGAAAGAAGAAGTGAAATATATCTACTCTGATTGAGATCATCTTCCTCTTTAAGAGGTTTTTGTCAGTTGTAAAATAGTATGTTAGGAGCATCGTACATTAATGCATCACTCTAGAAATGGCATGGAAGGAGCACTTGTCATAGCAGGATGTTTGTAATACAACTATGCTATTTAAGAAGTGGCTCCTGGGAACCTCAATGATAACAACATTGATGGAAGGAAGTCATCTAGATCAAGGGTCATCATTCAATAATCCATATGGAAACATGTATTGACATTTTCTAATGGATTCCTATTTAGATTCATTGGTTAGAAAGAAAGAAAAAGGTTTCATCAAGAATTCTATCTTGCAGAATTTTGGGATTAGGATATGATGAAATATTGATGAAGCTCGTCAAGGAAATGAAATTCTTCATTCTAGAAAAATTTTTGCGGGATGACTCAAAGTGAAAAGGATGAGGTACATATATTTATATGCTAACATTGGATGTTGTGAATTCATGATGCAGGAGCATCTGGACTTAGCCAGCAATGTGATTGGATGTTCACATGTTGTGGCTAAATATGAGATGGATAAACACTGGCCATTAATTTTCTATCTTAATTTTAAATCAAAGAAATTAGTTTGTTGAATTTGTTAGATTAATTAGGAAACAAAATTAGAAATTGGTTCCTCCCTGCATGGAGATTAAGCCAAGTAGGTTGAGAACTGAGAAATAGGATAGCATCTAATTGTGGAGTAAATTAAAAAGAAATCTATTTTAAGAGGAAGGACGTTTTGGATTTTTTTTAATATAAAATGTGTGAATAGGTGAAACAGAAAAATAGGGAGCAAAAGTGTGAAAGAAAGAACCGAGAAATGAAACAATCGATGAATCAAGCCACAAGGGAAAAAACTCTGTATTATTTATTTCAAGAATAATAGATTCAAGTGTGGTGTGAGAAAAATCGTGTTTCTGGGTGCTAGTACATTTCCAAAATCGTATTTATGGGTGTTGTATTTCGTTTGAAAACCCTTTAAGATCAATTCCGTATATACCCTTCTTCTATTTATGAATTTTTATCTGAATTTACCAGTGAATAGCTTAAGGGTTTGTTGCAGATCTGTGTATTGAGAGTTCTAAATTATTTTATGATTGAATTATTGATTTAAGCCTGTGTAATTGATCCATTATAGAACCTTGTTCCACCTAGAATCATGTGTGTTGGGTGAATCATAAGTAGTGAGAAAATCAGTTTAAGAAAACAGTGTTTGGTATATCGCATCGCTCTTCGGTGGTTTTGGTATTGATCCAAAATGTGCGATTAAGATCTAGAGGTGACATGTATCACCTATTCGGCGAAGTAAAACCATGAATATCGCACAATTTCAAAGTGTTAATTGTCATGTTAGTTTATATGTGATGATCGTCGGATTTACAAATTTTTAATCGAACGGTGGTGATTGTATGTATTCCGAGGAAGGAAGGAATTAGAATGGTCAACGACGATTGAACACATTTCAATATTTATATGGATTGCTTCGCTTTTATTTAAATTGCAAGTGATCGTGTTGTTTCTATTTTGGGGTTGCATATTATAATTAACATATGATTCCACTCATTGATTGATTATATTAAAGAGAAAGGAATTTTTTTTTTAAATTGTAATTTTTTGTTAGGACTCCGGCATCATTTGGTATCAGAGACAAGATTGTGGTTGTTTTGAAAAATGCCACCAAGAAGAGGCATAGGAATAGGCCAGGGACAACCTGCAGCAAATGCAGTTTTGTTGGAAGAAGTGCGACATCTTCGTACATGGATGGAGGCTATGGAAACAACCTAGAGAAGAGCACCTGATGAAGGAGGTGCTAGTGAGGCAGAGGAATCTTCTGAAGAAGAAGAATAACAAGACAATGAAGCAGCTAAGGTGTTGAAGATGTTGGTGAAGGCAAATGGAAGACTAAAGGTGGACATACCTATGTATGAGGGAAATATCAATGTAGAAGAATTAATGGACTGGATCAGTTCATTAGACAAGTCCTTTGACTTTGAAGAAGTTGAAGACAAAAATAAAGTGAAGATTGCAGTTACCATATTAAAAGGCCATGCAGCTATTTGGTGGGAAGAATTACAAATATCCAGACAGAGAAAAGGGAAACTTAGAATCAAACAATGGGATAATATGGTGAACAAATTAAAAGGTAAATTCATGCCCAAGGATTATCAATTAAATATTTTTAAGCAATTATAGAATTTGAAGCAGAAAGGAATGACAGTGAAAGAATATACGGAGGAGTTCTATAAATGAATATTAGAGTTGGACATGTTGAGGATGATGTTGATAAAGTGGCCAGGTATATAAATGGTTTGAGATATGATATCCAGGATGAGATCGGTTTATTAAATCTGAATACAATTGAGGATTCTTATTAGGCAGCCTTAAAAGAAGAAGAGAAGATACAAAGGAAGCAAAACCAGAGGAACCAAGGAAAGAATTCAGTAAGAGGCAGAGGAGCATTTAAACCCAAATTTTAGCACTCCCACAATGAAGCAGGAGGCTCAAGTAGCACATCACCATAGAGAGGAGACTCTGGTCGAGGAAGGTAATTTGTACCCAGAGGTAGAGGCCGAGGAAGAGAAATTCGGTGTTATACATGTGGTGAATGGGGACAGGGTCATGGGACTGTCCTCATAATAAATCAACAACTCAAAGAAATGTGAATGTTGCTGAAACAAAGGAGGAAATTCCTCAGGATACAGCCAAAGAAGAACCACCCGAAGCAGGAGAATATTTATTATTGCTTAAAGCAGAAAAAGAAGCAGGAGAACTAGCTCATAGAAAGAATCTATTTAGAACAATATGCAAGTCCAAGGGTAAATGTTGCAAAGTGATAATTGACACTGGTAGTACTGACAACCTTGTTTCTACAGAAATGGTAGATAAGTTGGGATTAGAAAATACAGTACACCCTACTCCATATAAGGTATCATGGCTACAAAAAAGACATCAGATTATTGTGACAGAACAATGTAAGGTGGAGATCTAGATAGGCACTTACAAGGATGTTATATTATGTGATGTAATGTCGATGGATGTATGTCACATATTGTTGGGAAGACCTTGGCAGTTTGATCTGAAAGCCATACATGATGGTAGAATGAACACGTATACCCTGGAGAAGGATGGAAACAAACACACATTTCTACCATTGAAGGATGAAGCTGACAAAGGAACACCAGGAAATAGTGTTATGCTGATGAGTGGAAAAGATCTGTTGCAAGAAATTGAAAAAGATGAAGAGATGCATTTTGCTGTCATAGCGAGACCTAAGGTAATTTTGACTTCCACAAACTTAGATGATTTATCTAAAGAAATCAAAATTATGTTGAATTATTTTGCTGATATTATTATGGATGAGTTGCCAAATGCATTACCACCGATCAGGAGTATTAGTCATCACATTGATCTAATACCTGGAGCAAGTTTGCCGAATAAAGCAACATATAGATTAACTCCTCAAGAAAATGCGGAAGTTGGAAGACAAGTGCAGGAATTGATGGATAAGGGGTTGGTAAGAGAGAGCCTTAGTCCATGTGTTGTACCAACAGTACTCAATCCAAAGAAAAGAGGAGAATGGTGCATGTGCACAAATTCCAGAGCCATAAATAAAATCACCATTAGGTTTCATTTTCCTTTACCACGAATGGATGATTTAATGGATTTCTTGAGTGGATAAAAATATTTTACTAAGATAGATTTGAAGAGTGGTTATCATCAGATAAGAATTAGAGAAGGGGATGAGTGGAAGATTGCATTCAAAACAAACAATGGGTTGTATGAGTGGTTAGTGATGCCTTTTGGACTCACTAATGCACCCAACACATTCACGAGATTGATGAATGAAGTATTGAAGGAATACGCAGGTAAGTTTGTCATTGTTTACCTTGATGATATTCTAGTTTTCAGTCGAAGTAAAGGATAGCATCTAGAGCACCTTAAGTTGGTTTTGAGAACTTTGCAGAAAGTTGAATTTTTAATAAATCTAAAGAAATGCAGTTTTATGAAAGAAGAGTTAATTTATTTGGGGTTTGTAGTTTCTAAAGAAGGTCTGAAAATGGATCCAGAGAAATTCCAAGCAATTTGGAACTGGCCAACTCCAAGAAACATATTTGAGGTAAGAACCTTTCACGGTCTTGCAAGCTTTTATAGAAAATTTAGCAAAAGTTTTAGTCAGATTTGTGCACCAATTATTAAAACAATCAAGGAGACAAATAAACCATTCAAGTGGACAGAAGCAACAAATCGAAATTTTAAGTTGCTAAAGAAGAAAATGACAGAAAAACCAGTTTTAGCTTTGCTAGATTTTGAAAAACATTTCCAAGTTGAAACTGATGCTAGTGGAGTTGCAATTGGAGTAGTTTTAAGTCAAGAGAAGAGACCAATAGCATACTTAAGTGAGAAACTGAATGAAGCTAAGAAAAAATACTCATCTTATGACAAATAATTTTATGCTATTGTACAAGCTTTAAAAAAATGGAGACATTATTTGCTACCAAAGGAGTTTGTATTGTATTTTGATAATCATGCATTGTAGTTCATAAACAACCAGCCAAAATTGAACCAGAAGCATGCCAAATGGGTAGAGTTTATGCAGAGTTTTACTTTTGTGATAAAACAAACAAGCGGTAAGTTGAACAAAGTTGTTGATGCTTTGAGTAGAGTGAATTTAATCATGCAAAAATTACAAGTTGGTGTCGTAGGATTTGAAGGAATGGTTGACATGTATAAAGAAGATGCAAAATTTAAGGAAATTTATCCAGCTATACAAAAACCAACAATTCATAATAGGAGCCCGTGGTTGGATTATCTTATCCAAGGAGTTTTTCTATTTAAAAATAATAAATTGTGTATTCCTAAATGTTCTATGAGGGAAAACATAATTAAAGAGAAACACAGTGGAGGCTTTTCCGGACACTTTGGACAAGACAAACCTTTTTCTCAAGTAAATGATTTTTATTACCGGCCAAAGATGCAAAATAATGTTAAGAGATTTGTTGAGAAATGTAGGATTTGTCAGCATGCTAAAGGGAGAAGCCAAAATACAGGATTATATCAGCCACTACCAATACCAAACCGACCATGGGATGCAGTTAGTATGGATTTTGTTTTGGGTTTGCCAAAAAATCAAAGAGGAAATGACTCCATTTATGTTATGGTGGATAGATTTTCTAAAATGGCTCATTTCATTGCATGCAAGAAAACTAGTGATGCAACACATATTGCTAACCTATTTTTTTCAGAAGTTGTAAGGTTACATGGATTGCCTATAAGAATTGTGTCTGATCTGGATACAAATTTTGTTGGGTATTTCTACAGAACCCTTTGGAAGAAACTAGGTACCAACCTTAGTTTCAGCTCAGCATATCACCCTCAAATAGATGGGAAAACTGAGGTAATAAAAAGAAGCCTAGGAAATATATTGAGGAGTTTAATGTATAAAAATCCTAAGCAGTGGGATTTAGCACTTGCTCAGACTGAATTTTCTTATAATGATACTCCCATTCGAAGTAATAGGATGAGTCCATTTCAAATTGTATTTGGAATGAATCCAAGAGGTGTGTATGAGCTCAAGAATTTAAGAAAACAAGAGATAAGAAGCGCAAAGGCAGAACAGATGCAGCAACTACAGGAAGATCTTAAAGACAGATTGTAGGAAAGCAGTGGAAAATATAAACAGAGAGTTGATATGAAGAGGAAAGAAAAGGAATTCCAAGTAGGAGACCTAGTCATGGTTTATCTGAGAAAATAAATATTTCTTGTTAAGACTTACAACAAAATAAAAAAGAAGAAGATAGGACCATGTACAATTTTGAGGAAATTTTCTTCAAATGCATATGAAATTAAATTACCAAAAGGGATTGGAATATCACCCATCTTTAATGTTGCATATTTGTACCCATACAAAGGAACAGAGGGAGAGCTATAGGAAGACTCTACAGCAGAGGAAAACCAGACTTTAAATTGGGAAGAAAAAATGCCAAAGACAGTCAAGAAAGAGGTGGAAACTGTTCAGGAGAAAAGAGTATCCAAAAGAACCAGAGGACAGGTTTATTTTCAGTATCTAGTAAAATGGAAGGGACAGCCAATGGAGGATGCCAGTTGGTTGACAACAGTAGAATTACAGAGTATGGAGTAAATCCTAAAAGTGATGAATGATTCTTTTCTTCCCCAAGAGTGTGATGTAGGAGCATCCGGACTTAGCCAACAATGTGATTGGATGTTCACATGTTGTGGCTAAATATGAGATGGATAAACACTGGCCATTAATTTTCTGTCTTAATTTTAAATCAGAGAAATTAGTTTGTTGGATTTGTTAGATTAATTAGGAAATAAAATTAGAAGTTGGTTCCTCCCTACGTGGAGATTAAGCCAAGTAGGCTGAGAACTGAGAAATAGGATAGAATTTAATTGTGGAATAAATTAAACAGAAATCTATTTTAAGAGGAAGGACGTTTTGGATTTTTTTTAATATAAAATGTGTGAAAAGGTGAAACAGAAAAATAGGGAGCAAAAGTGTGGAAGAGAGGACCGAGAACTGAAACAATCGATGAATCAAGCCATAAAGGAAAAAACTTTGCAATTTCTATTTCAAGAATAATAGATTGAAGTGTGGTGTGAGAAAAATCATGTTTCTAGGTGCTGGGACATTTCCAAAATCGTATTTCTAGGTGTTGTATTTCGTTTGAAAACCCTTGAAGATCAATTATGTATATACCCTTCTTCTGTTTCTGAATTTTTATCTGAATTTAGCAGTGAATAGCTTAAGGTTTTATTGCAAATTTGTGTATTGAGAGTTATAAATTATTTTATGATTGAATTATTTATTTAAACCTGTGTAATTGATCCATTATAGAACCTTGTTACACCCAAATTCGTGTGTGTCGGGTGAATCGTAAGCAGTGAGCAAAGCGGTTTAAGGAAACAGTGTGTGGTATATTACATCGCTCTTCGGTCGTTTTGGTATTGATCCAAAATGTGCGATTAAGGTCTGGAGGTGACATGTATCACCTATTCGGTGAAGTAAAACCACGAATATCGCACAATTTCAAAGTGTTAATTGTCGTGTTAGTTTATATGTGATGATCATCGGATTTACAAATGTTTAATCAAACGGTGGTGATTGTACATATTCCAAGGAAGGAAGGATTTAGAACGATCAACGGCGATTGACCACATTTCAATATTTATATGGATTGATTCGCTTTTATTTAAATTGAAAGTGATCGTGTTGTTTTTGTTTTGGGGTTGCATATTATAATTAACATATGATTCCACTCCTTGATTGATTATATTAAAGAGAAAGGATTTTTTTTTAAATTGTAATTTGTTGTTAGGACTCCGGCATCAATTCATGTCATATGATTGGAGGTAATGAACTTCTATCTTTAGAAGTATGATCAAAGAAAGGAGAATCTTTTTTGTTACACAGGTTATCAATAGCAGATGAAATCAACATAATATGTCCTCATATGGAATATGAGGTGGTTGTATACAAACAAGGAACTGTATACTGGAAGTTCTTGGGAATGAAGTAAAATTGTGTAAATAAAAGAAGAGATCATGAAGTGCAACCATGATAAGTAGTAGTTATCATTCGGAAGCCAAGAAGATATGAATGGGAGATATCCTAGAAATATATGTAAACTCTGATAGATGTCTGGCAAAGATAAATACCCTTGACAATACATATCTTTAGGAGGTGTGTCAATATGAATAAAGGATGTTGATTCCTACAAGAATATGTCATGGAGAAAGATGTCGCTTGGGTTTCTCCTTCTTCTAAGGCTTGAATATGACCTAATAGACCTTCCTTTGACCTTCTTTATGCAATTTCTCCAAGATCGATCTTGCATCAACAAAACCCTAGCCTCCTTCCTTCGCACGTGTGAAAAAAGAGAGAGAAATAACCCAAAACTTTGACCTTTACCCTTCTTCCCTCTTCGCTAGCCTTATTTTGCTTCTCCTTCACTTATATGATGAGAAGATGAGTGTGTGTCCATATGAGTTTGAGTTCCCTCCTATATATAGGCTTTCAAGGAGGACGACATGCCCTTTTTAAGATGACTTCTTAGCTGCCAGGCCGACTTGGTCTTGGAGGATATTTTGACACTTTTAAATACAAAAATAATTCTTTTTACAAGTCACAATGTGCCTGATGGGGTCTTCATATGAAAATGACTCTTTTGACTTCTTGACCCTAGGAAAAACCATAGAAACACTCAATGGGTTCTTTACCTTTAAATAAAAATACCTTGAGCATGAAATCCATGCTACAAAAATAAGAATAATAAATTTTCTAAATTTTATTTCTTTTTAGATCATACAAGAATCAAGAGTACATTTCATATTTATGAAGATCGAACCTAGTTACACATTTCACCATCCTTGAACCTTCATCTTTGCAAGGCGGTCCGCTCTAGCTAGAATCTTGGATTTATCAAGACAAATTTGGTTCATATTATGAGCATGTTCACCTGAGGTTTATTTCTTACATCTATCATGCCTCAAGTCTATGTTGTTTTCTTTAATCTTACCTCCCCTGAACTCCATGTCCCCCTGTGTATATTTCACCACAGGAGCAGGGGATGGAATATATTAATTTATATGAACATGGTTTCGTTGGGTCCTTTGTAGAGTTCAACATCCTTCGGGTGGTGTGGGGAGGGGCGAAGATGATATTAATATCCCTTTTTTTCATGATTTTTTGTTATCTTGTTTGTAGCTCCTTTTATGTAAGGTAAAGAATCCATCCCTATTTTTATGGATCCATCTTCTTGTTTCCTTTATCTATGGGATTTTTAGGTTTTTGCATGAATCCTACTAAATTTCCTATCATCGTATACATTTTATTTTTTAAAAAATGACAAGTGTTCAATTTCTTGCTCCAAGTGTTATGTATCAATGATCCTCAAGACACGAGTTGCTAATGTGTTAATAACACCAATCCTAGGATAGGGATAGCAGTGATCATTTGCATGTGGATATCTTTCTACATATTTTTTCGAAAGACTTGGTGAAATATTGAACAATCCTCCTTGGGGATCATGACATCATGAAAATATATGCTTCCTTATTTATCTACTTCCATGGTGAATTTGATGCTATCATTTCGGTTAATGAGGTGGGTAAATAACTTCATGAGAATTTCTTCTCCATGTTGCCATACCAAATCAGTGTCATATATGTTGAGAAATCAATGGCATCTAGTTTAGGGTGATTTCTATTTACTTTGGTAATTGCTTGTGGTGTTCTTTTACTTTAACTTGATGTACTTGTAATTAGCTTCTTCTTTACTTGATTATTATATTGTTCTTGTCATCAAACATCTACCAAACTACGAAGATCAATAGAACAAGTGGACACAAGATATAGGTTGCTAGGCAGAGCCAAAACATCTCCTAGAGAGGAAAACCCACAAGAAATTCTTCTTTTCTTATAAAATATTCAAATGATGAATTCCACGACCTTTAGTCCCAAGACAAAGACCCCTCCAAGACCAATTAAACCTTATTTAGATGAACTTCTCCTTCACAAAGTCAACCCAGATCAATTATTCTTAATTTTCACAACTTTTACCATTGCAACAAATTTTTTGCCCTTCACTGCAGGTCTGCACTTTTTCAGCCCTCTTGCAATATCTTCAATTTCGCACATGTGAGTGATAGAGACTAAAATAGGCCTTCTTTATCCTTCGCTTCAATTTTTCTTCTTTCCTTAGGTATTCGACCTTCAAACTTGATCTTCTTGATACCAAACGTTGGCTCCTTTAGATGACTTCAACTTGGAACTTGCTGCAAAAAAAATGATGCCCTATTTTTCGCACATGTGAGAGATAGAGGCCCAAAATTTTGATTTTGTCTCTCATAGCTTCTTCGCTCTTTCTTCTCATTTTGTCAGCTTTCGTCTTCTTCCTTGTGATTGAACTTGCTTGGATGGAAATATTCAAATGAGGTCAAGTTCATTCTTATATATAGGCTTCTTGTGAGGCTCAAATATCCCTAATGAGGCTTACTTCATCTTTGTAGGTCGACTTGTCTTCTTGCAAGTTGTCCTGGTCTTAGAGGGAGATTTTTGACACTTTTTACTTAAAACAAATTCTTTGACTTGATACAAAATGCCCAATAGGGTGTATTACATATGATAATGAATTATTTGACTTCTTGACTTCATGACAAATCCTAGAAACACACAATGGGTGCTTGACCTAAAACAAATTGACTTTGAGCACGAAACCCATGCTATAAAAATAAAAATAATTTTATTTTTCTCTTTTATATAAAATACATAAAATAAATAGTACATAGAATATTATGAAGATCGAGCCTAGTTACATATTTCAACAATACACATACCATTTCCATATTTTGGGTTCTAAAGGGAACAAATCCAAGGATTTTTTCTCAAATTTTTCCGTGTATGGATTGGAAACCACATGTGATAGAGGAGATCGGTTGCCACACCTTGGACTTGCTCATAAAATTCTCCTTGTAAAATGAAATATGTGGATAGTAGGCATACCTATACCAATTTAGTTGTGTGGAAAACTGTTAACCCTTTGATGGTTTTAATGACCTCTTCAATAGGAATTTTAGCATACAATGATACCACATCAAAACTAACTAGTATATCATCTTTATTCATTCTTTATTTCTTAACTTATTTAACCCATGATGGGAAGTTTTTAACGTAAGAGCTTGTGTTCCCAACTAGTGTTTTGAGTTTGTTTTCCATGGATTTGGACAGCTTGTATGTTGGTGAACCTATTGTATTAACTATTGGGCTAGCAGTTATATTGTCTTTGTGTATCTTGGGAAATTCATAAATGCGTGGTTCAGCGCAATCCCTTGGTATGAATTTCTTCTTTGTGTCATCATCCAAAGTTGATCTTTTTATTGTATTGGTCACATCTCTTATCATATTTCTGCTTGGATTACCACTTAACCACATGATAGATACTCCAACATCTTCCTTTCATGATGTTTAGTATTCATATTTATTGTAGCATCACCCTTGTCCACTTTCAATACTTAATACTTGATGCTTTTGTTCTTATATATGTCTGTATGCATCTTTTTATGATAGACTTGGCGAAATATTGAACCATCATCCTTCTTGAAGATCAGGACATCAAGGAAAGGTATGCTTCGTTATTTCTCTACTTCCATGGTGAATTTATGCTACCATTTTAGTTATTGATGTGGATAAATAATTTCTTGAGACTTTCTTCTCCATGTTGCCATACCACATCAATGTCATCTACATACACTTTCCATCTTTGGGTTTCAAAGGAAATGAATCCAAGGCTTGTTTCTCAAATTTTTACATGTATAGATTGGACACCATAGGTGATAATGGAGAACCCATTGCCACACCTTCGATGTTCTCATAAAATTTTCCCTGGAAAATGAAATACGTGGATTGTGGATATACCTCTACTGATTTAGTTGGGTTTGCATCTATTAATTCTTTGATGGTTTTGATAGCTTCTTCAATAGTAATTCTAGTATACAACGATACCACATCAAAATTGAACAGTATATCACCATTATTCCTTATTTCTTCCTTAACTTCATTCACCCATGATGTGGAGCTTTTAATATAACAGTTTGTTAGATCTAAGACTTTTGTGATCCATAATGTAGATAAAAGAACTTTCGGATTAATCACATCATTAGGATTAGGTCAACGTTTCAAACCAACTAATGTGGTTCATCCTCAAGACAGGTGGAGAGACTGATCGATCTCGATGAATAAATAGTGGAGATGCATCAATGCCTGGAAATAACCGTTGAAAACTAGCTGTTGGAAAATTAGTTAGTTAAAAATAAATTAATTAATAAAATAAAATGTAATTACAAATATGTTAATAAATTATTAATTACTTAAAAAATAGGTAATAGGGGGGGGGGGGATTTTTTTGTTGAACCCTTAGTTAAACTGAGAGGGGGGGGTGAATCAGTTTAACACATTCATGGAATTTTTAAACCTTTTATTCAAACTAACATACATATTCATTTCATGTCCAACTTAATATGTGAGTAATCTTAGAATGTGAGCAGCAAATATTAATTTAATATAACAGCAGACTTTAATATGAGAGTAGTAGGTATTAAGTAGAAGATATAAATCATATCAACACATAAACATCATGCACAGAGACGCCAGATATAAGTGGAAACCCATAAAGGGAGAAAACCACATCTTATTATTGTTGTGATGCAAAGGCAAGCTCCAACTCCCTCTCACCACTGTTTTTCTGCAGGCACCAACCTATAGGAGGCTCCAACCTCAGTCAGCTACAACTGACAGCTATCAAGCTGCAACTTGATAGGGAAGCTCCAACTTCCTCAATATATCAAACTGAATGTTTGCTGATTTACCTCAGATATCAGCTCTGTTTTGTAGCATCTCTTTCTGCTCTGCCTCTCTTAATTTTCTCTGTCTCAATCTTTTATATTCTGCCTTCTCTATTCTTCACACACACACTCTGCATATTAATGTGATATTATATATAGAGTTCATTACATGACTCTTTACATTCCTCAGAGAATTTTAAGTGAATAGCCCTGACCTTTTGACTTCTATCTTCTCATTCCTTTATCAAACTCAATTAAAATTATAATGTGTACAAAATTTCATGCTATAGTGGGATTTTTCTTTTCCTTAGGATACTTGCCTTTGCATCACAACCAATAAAAAATATTTACATTTGCATTTTTTTTATTTATACATCTCAATTCCATTCAGCTCCTTTTCTGGATTTTGGATTTGCTGGATTTGTCTTTTCTTGCTGCTGTAAAGAAATAGTTCTGCATACTCTTTGTTCATGTCATTGGCATATTCCATCTCTTCACTTCATTCCTGTATTTATTCCTGTTCACTGTACTTTGTGCACCTTCTGCATTTATAACTGCTTTTTAATATAACAGCGGATTTTGAATCTGGGCAAACTTTCAAGGTTCTAATCTCTTGGGCTGGCACTTTAATCAAATGTGGAGGCTTTTTATACTCATGATTATAATAAGAATACAGTACATAATATGCTCATTTAATAAACCCAATTAATGTTTTAATACAATTTCGGAGCAATATTACAGCCCACTATATTAAATATCAGCGTAGTATATATATCAACATATATATATGTTTCCCACTAAATGTGAGGACCCATGTATTCACTTCATCGTATGTTATGTGTAACACCCGGCTGTGTAAAATATTCTCAGAATAACATCTGTTTCTCTGCAATAACAGCCGTGGCTCTGCCTCTGCTGCTTCTGTCGCTCTGCCTCCATTGTCTATCTTTGTCTCCTTGTAACTATTCCTGTCTCTGCATCTGCTACCTCCTTTGCCATCAATGGCAACATTTCCAACAGTCTCCCCCTTTGGCATTGATGGCAATACATTTTCTTTGTTTGCTTGCTCTTTCTCCTGTTGCTTGCTCTTCCTGTTTGCCTACTCTTCCTCCTATTGTTTGCTCTTCCTGTTTTCCTGCTCTTCCTCCCCCTTTGAAATCAATGGCAAAGGGTTGCTTTTTGCATTTCCTCTCTCTGAGTTATGTTTAGGCCCTCTTCTGCTGACTTTGTACCATGCTGCTCCAAAGTGATGTATAAGACTTGTTGAGATAACACTTTGAGGATTATTGAATTTGAATATACACTGTAAATTGATACAGTTCAAACGCATAGACTTCTTTCACTTGTATAGAGCTAAAAGTGAGAATAATGATACTTCATAGAATACAGATGTATCAGCTTTTATCTAATCATAGATGTATGATTGGATTCAAACTGATGCTTTTGCTCTGTACTTGACCTTTTGATGCTTGAATAATGCAGATAACTCTAGGATAATAGCTTGGTGTTCTTTTGCCTTAATCCTTTGATCCTGAGGACCTGATTCATGTTTTCCTTGCTGGCTGTTCTCCCCCTGGATATTTTCGTTTTTGTTCTCCCCCTGAAATTGTGCTTTCTCTTTATATCAGAGAGTACCATCTGCAAATACTACCCCTAGTTTATCTCTCAAATATTGAAATGGTTCTCTAGCAAGAGGTTTGGTAAATATATCAGTTGTCTGTTCTTTCGTTGGTACATATTCCAGCTTTACTATCTTCTGAGCCACTTGTTCTCGGAGGAAATGATACTTGATTGGAATATGTTTAGTTTTTGAGTGAAGTACAGGATTTCTAGATATACTTATAGCACTTGTATTATCACATTTGATTGAGATAGGTTCATCAATGCTTACCTTCATGTCTTGCAGAGTTTGCTTCATCCACATGACTTGTGTACAACATGCTGCTGCTGCAATATATTCTACTTCTGTTGTAGATAGGGAGATAGATGTTTGTTTCTTGCTTAACCATGCCACCAGACTTTCTCCTAGATAGAATGCACCTTCACTTGTACTCTTCCTGTCATCTACACAGCTGGCCCAATCTGCATCTGTGTATGCTGATAAAGTGAATTTTTTTCTTTTAGGATACCAAAGTCCATACTGTGTTGTTCCTTGTAGATATCTGAATATTCTTTTGACTCCAAGAAGGTGATTTTGTTTAGGTGTTGCTTGATATCTAGCCACTAGTCCTACTGCTAGCATGATATCTGGTCTTGATGCAGTCAGATACAATAGACTTATGATCATGGATCTGTAGAGTTTTTGATCTATATCATTAGACCCATCATCAACACACAACTTGCAACCTGTGGTCATGGGAGTTGACACAAGTTTGCAGTCCTCCATTTTGAATTTTTTCAGCATTTCTTTTAAGTAGAAACTGAGCTCTCCAATCATAGACATTTCAAACTCTATTTTCATCTCATCAGCAAACCCTTTTGCTAGTTCATCTTTGTTGCTTCCAAACATAATGTCATCAACATACACTACAACAATCAGGAGTTCATTTTCATGGGCTTTTATGTATAGATTGTTGTCTACTCCACCTCTCTTAAAACCCTGTTTTTGCAAATATTTATCTAGTCTTGAGTACCAAGCACGAGGAGCCTGTTTCAGTCCATATAGGGCCTTCTTTAGTCTACATACATAGTCTTCTTTGTATGTCAATGAGAAACCTTCTGGTTGTTCCATGTACACTTCTTCGTCTAGATCTCCATTAAGAAAGGCAGATTTTACATCCATTTGATATACCTTGAAGTCTTGGTAGCATGCAAATGCTAGGAACATTCTGATAGCCTCCATTCTGGCTACAGGGGCAAATGTTTCTTCATAATCAAGCCCTTCAATTTGTGAGTATCCTTTGCAGACCAGCCCGGCTTTATTCCTGATTACTTGTCCTTGCTCATTCATTTTGTTTTTGAATACCCATTTTGAACCAATGATATTCTTCTCAATTGGTCTAGGAACTAGTTCCCAGGTATTGTTCTTCTCAATTTGATCCAATTCTTCATTCATTGCTTTTACCCAAATACTTGTCCTTGTTGGCTTCTTCAAACTTCTTTGGCTCTATTTGTGATAACATTGCTATGTATACTTCTTATGTCTGTTCAGTTAGCTGCCTTCTTGTTTGCACTCCTACACTCTTGTCTCCTATGATTTGATCTTCTGGATGGTTCTTTTGAGTGTATCTTGAGGGGGTTTTTGAGTTCACTTCAACATTTTCTGATGTTTTTCTTGTTTCTTCATCATCTTGGTCCTCTTCTTCATGATTTTCAGGATGGTTGTTGCAATCTATATCTCTTGTCTTGTTTGGAAGTTCTTCATCAAATCTTACATCAATACTTTCTACAATTTTTCGAAGAGTCTTGTTGTAGCATCTGTATCCTTTACTCTTGGATGCATATCCTAAGAGTATTCCTTCATCTGCTCTTGCATCAAAATTCCCCAGATTTTCATCATTATTCTTTATGTAGCACTTGCTGCCAAAGACTCTAAAGTGCTTGATTGATGCAGGTTTACCATGCCATAGCTCATAAGGTGTCTTGTCACTGTTAGGTCTTAAATGAGATTTGTTTAGAATATGTACTGTTGTGTGTACAACTTCTGCCCAAAATGTTTGAGTGATGTTACTCTCTTGCATCATAGCTCTGGCCATTTGTTGTACATACCTGTTTTGTCTCTCTGCTACTCCATTCTACTGAGGTGTCCCTGCAATGGTAAATTGTTGCTTTATTCCATGTTCATTACATAGGTCTGCAAAGTCATAATCTGTGAATTCTCCTCCTCTATCTGATCTGATACATTTTAGCTTGCATCCAGTTTGATTTTTTGCTAATGCTTTGAATGTCTTAAACTTTTCCAGTGCTTCTGATTTGTTCTTGAGAAAAGCAACCCATGTCATTCTGGAGAAATCATCTATTATCAGCATGAAGTAGGATTCTCCACTTGGTGTATTAGTTCTAGCAGGTCCACACAGGTCCATGTGCACAAGCTGGAGTGGTCTTCTTATTGATAGCTCATCTTTATATCTAAAGGATGTGCGAGTCTGTTTCCCCAATTGACAAGATTTTCATATGGTATTTGAAGGCCTTTTTATTTCTGGCATATCTCTGACAGCTTTCTTCTTGCTCAGTCTGATGATATGGTCGAAGTTGAGATGTCCCAGTGTCCTATGCCATAACCATGACTCCTCAAGTTTCCTAAGATGGCAGGCTTCATCCTCCTCTTTTACTATGTAAACATTACTCTTTGTTCGAACACCTTTGAGCAAAGTCTTTCCTGTTGTGCTTGATCTGACTTCACAATCTTGTGCTCTAAAGAGAACTTCACAGCCTTTGTCACACATCTGACTAACACTCAGTAAATTTTCTTTCAGCCCATCTACAAATAGTACATCTTGGACCTTTCCTCTTCCATTATCTATGCTTACTGAGCCTTTTCCCTTGATCTTTCCTGATTTATCATTGCCAAAAGTAACATTGCCAGATTTCTTTTCATCAAGAGTTATAAACTTGCTTCTGTCTCCAGTCATGTGTTTAGAGTAGCCACTGTCCAAATACCACTGGCTTTTCAAATCTTGAGCAGTTAGAGCCAGGTCACACTTATTCTCCTTCTTTTTCCACTGGAGGCATCCTTCTGTTTGATATCTTTTGTAAGGTGATGAACTGCATCCTTTTAGAGGACATTTGGAAGGCATATGTCCGACTTGATTGCACATAAAGCATTTGATCATAGTTTTTTGCAGAATTGTGAGTATGAACAAAATTTCTTTGATTCATAAATCTCCTTGAAGTGTTGAAAATCAATCTTTGTCCATAATTTCTACACTCAATGATTTTATGGCCAAATTCTTTACAATAAAAACAGTAACCATAGAAGCAACTTGCATACCTGATGTGAGGTTGTCTTCTCCAATTGTTTATTTGAGACAGTACTTTTACTGTTTGCATCTTTTGCTGGTTTGAATTACTCCTCCTTGCATGAAAATATTCAGTAATGTGTCCCAGCTTGTGGCAGACATAACAGGTGGCATTCTTCATTGAAGAGAAGAATCTCCTTTGATGGTTTCCAAATTTTACATATTCAGGGGTCTTAGTATTTATTCCATTCTTTGCTACTAGTGGTTTCTTCTGATCTGTGTCTTCCTTATTGCAGATTTCTTCTTTTGTAGGAATTTTTTGAACTGCTTCATCATTCTTCTTTGCTTTTACAAAAATAATTTCTCTGTCAACCTTTTCTTTTCCTTTACTTGATTCTCCTTCATAGCCTATTCCAGTCTTTATCATAGGGGATCTTTGTGCAACCAAAATTTCATTCAACTTACTAGAGCTTGTTGTTTGAGAAGAGTTTGTACCCACTTTCCTTTGAGCATTTTCTAATTTCTTCATGAGACACACTACTTCTTCTTCCAACTTTTCTTGTTCTTGAGTTTTTTCTTTGATTTGCTTAAGTAACATGTCCTCTATCTTCTTGGATTCTTCAAGATCTAATTTTAGCTGCTTAAGGACTTCTAAATTTTGTTCTTCTCGTACATACTTGAGGAGAATGTCCTTTTGTTTTCTGCATTTCAATTTGAGTCTATAAATCTCTTCTAGAGCACTTCTTAGCTCCCCCTCAAGGTCGACTTCACCTTCTTCTTCTTCATATTCTAGCAGAAGACCTTCAATTTCGTCTATGGCCATCAATAAGAGTTCAAAGGTTCCTTCTTCACTTGAAGGTTCATCCGAGTCTTCAGATGAACTATTGTCTTGTTGAGCATAGAAGGATTTTTTGCTGAACTTCTTTCCTTTCTGCCAGTTTTTTGATGCATTTTTCTCTGTTTCTTGAGCCCGATTCCTTACTTTCTTGTGAGGACACTTAGCAGCATAGTGTCCCACTCTTCCAGAGTTAAAGCATTTGAAGGGGAGTTTACCTTTGTATTTACCTAAGCCTCTATCCAATTTCTTGACAAACTTTGCCTCTTCTTCATCCGAGCAAGAGCATATGTTTCCCTCTTCTTCTTTCTTCTTTTATGTTTTAAAGGCTGCTTCCCTCGTACTTGGCTTCTTCTGTGGGAGCCTCATTTCATAGGCTGTTATATTTCCAAGTAGTTGGTTCATGGTCAAGGTCTCCCAATCGGTTGTTTCTTCTATTGCAGACACCTTTGGATTAAACCTGGATGGAAGAGATCTTAGAATCTTTTGCACAATTATACTTTCTAGCATTTTTTCTCCAAGAGCTTTCATATTGTTAATAATTTCTGCGACATAGGAAAAGCGGCAGTATGTATCCATGTTGTTTTAAGTTCTTAAACTTGGCTCTATAGACTTGAAGTTTGGCAGTCTTTACTTTCTTGTCTCCCTCATGTATGTTCTCAAGAGTATCCCATATATCTTTGGCAGTGTCTTTGTGCATTACTTTAATAGACTCTGCTTCACATAATCCATTCAAGATGGCATTCATGGCTTTTGCATTCGCCACAAAATCTTGTTTTGTTTCTTTTTCTGTGTCAGTTGCCTTTGGGACATATCCTAATTCCACAGCAGCCCAGACTTCTATTCCTAGGGACATTATGTATGTCCTCATTCTGATTTTCCAGAAAGCATAATTTTCACTAGTGAAGAAAGCGGCTTTATTGGTTGAGCATCCTTCTTTATTAGCCATCTTGGGAACCTAGGATCTCCTTTCAGTTGTTAGACTTGTACAAAGGAACCTGCTCTAATACCAATTGTTGAACCTTTAGTTAAACTGAGAGGGGGGTGAATCGGTTTAACACATTCATGGACTTTTAAACCTTTTATTCAATAACATACATCTTCATTTCATGTCCAACTTAATATGTGAGTAATCTTAGAATGTGAGCAGCAAATATTAATTTAATATAACAACAGACTTTAATATGAGAGTAGCAGGTATTAAGTAGAAGATATAAATCAGATCAACACATAAACATCATGCACAGAGACACCGGATATAAGTGGAAACCCACAAAGGGAGAAAACCACATCTTATTATTGTTGTGATGCAAAGGCAAGCTCCAACTCCCTCTCACCACTGTTTTTCTATAGGCACCAACCTACAGGAGGCTCCAACCTCAGTCAGCTACAATTGACAGCTATCAAGCTGCAACTTGATAGGGAAGCTCCAACTTCCTCAATATATCAAACTGAATGTTTGCTGATTTACCTCAGATATCAGCTCTGTTTTGTAGCATCTCTTTCTGCTCTGCCTCTCTTAATTTTCTCTGTCTCAATGTTTTATATTCTGCCTTCTCTATTCTTCACATGCACCCTCTGCATATTAATGTGATATTATATATAGAGTTCATTACATGACTCTTTACATTCCTCAGAGAATTTGAAGTGAATAGCCCTGACCTTTTGACTTCTATCTTCTCATTCCTTTATCAAACTCAATTAAAATTATAATGTGTACAAAATTTCATGCTATAGTGGGATTTTTCTTTTCCTTAGGATACTTGCCTTTGCATCACAACCAATAAAAAATATTTACATTTGCATTTTTTTTATTTATACATCTCAATTCCATTCAGCTCCTTTTCTGGATTTTGGATTTGTTGGATTTGTCTTTTCTTGCTGCTGTAAAGAAATAGTTCTGCATACTCTTTGTTCACTGTCATTGGCATATTCCATCTCTTCACTTCATTCCTGTATTTATTCCTATTCATTGTACTTTGTGCACCTCCTGCATTTATAACTGCTTTTTAATATAACAGCTGATTTTGAATCTGGGCAAACTTTCAAGGTTCTAATCTCTTGGGCTGGCACTTTAATCAACTGTGGAGGCTTTTTATACTCATGATTATAATACCCATACAGTACATAATATGCTCATGTAATAAACCCAATTAATGTTTTAATACAATTTCGGAGCAATATTACAGCCCACTATATTAAATATCAGCGTAGTATATATATCAGCATATATATATGTTTCCCACTAAATGTGAGGACCCATGTATTCACTTCATCGTATGCCCATTTCCGAGTCAAGCATTAACATTTATTAATATTCCGTGGCTTTATAACATCAAACTATATTACATTCCCATATATTTCATAGCGAGCTGACTTCACAATCGTAAACATATGGTCTTAGTCTCCGTATGTCCGAGTTGCAATATTTAAATAAAATACCATGAACTATATCCAAAGTTTTCGGATGTATTAAACCATTCCTTTTTAAATTCCGCGGTGGATAATCACCAACCTTTGTCACCATATATGAGGCCTCCGGAATGACATTCTTGACCTTCACCCATGTAATATTATTCCCAAAGTTTAATAACCATTTTCCCTTCATTTGTGTACAGTACTCGGGCCCACTCCGCGACGTACCTTGTTAAATTCCCTCGCCTATCCAACGGCCGATATCCCGTTGCCCGATCCAACGGATATCGCTTGATCAACATGCGCAGACCATAACACGCGATGGCGCACAATAAAAAGTGGTTTTCCAATTTCACTCGGCGACACGCGTCAGGAATTCTATGGAATCGCTGCCCATTTCTTCAATACCACTTTCCGTATAAGGGCGGTGCGATGAATACCACCATTACGCTTTACTATTCCTCCAAACCGTCGTTACTGCTCATCCATCGCGGTTCCACTTCTCCCTACGCTCCAAGTTTCGGTCCTCCACGATTTCAATTATATATATATACAACTATTCATCGCATTTCAATTATATATATATTCTTTGTTATGACTATGGTTCCGCTCCATTCATAAGTGGCCTTGGTCTCTGGCATTTCCACACGGTCCTACCATATATATAACGCACAGTTCTTTGGTGTATGCATATATATAAACCATATATATAACCTTCATGTCAATCAAATACAAGTGCTCTGTTCAAAACTGGGGATTAATTTCAAACATAATTCAAACAGTGAATGCCAACTGATTCAAAGCATATCCAATCTCATTGCATTCCACTGCACATTTGAATATAAAGCCCAGAATGTAATTTATGTTATGTGTAACGCCCGGCTGTGTAAAAGATTCTCGGAATAACAGCTGTTTCTCTGCAATAACAGTCGTGGCTCTGCCTCTGTTGCTTCTGTCGCTCTGCCTCCATTGTCTATCTTTGTCTCCTTGTAACTGTTCCTGTCTCTGCATCTGCTACCTCCTTTGCCATCAATGGCAACATTTCCAACATTTTTAAATATATAATTAATTAATTGTTTAAATAAAATAATACGAAACAAAGCTACCTAAGAAAGATTAGGGAGGAAATTTTTAAATAAATAAATAAAATAAAATACCAAATAAATTCAATAAAGTTTTAAAAATGGGGGTTTATAAATTATTAAACTAAATATAAAAGGTAATAGGGAGGGAAAAATTTTAATTTAATCAAATTAATTAATTAAATATTCCGATAAATTTTATTTTATTAATTTATTTATTTTTAACTAACTAATTTTCCAACGGCTAGTTTTCAACGGTTATTTCCGGGCATTAATGCATCTCCACTATTTATTCATCAAGATCGATCAGTCTCTCCACCTATCCTGAGGATGAACCACATTAGTTGGTTTGAAACGTCGTCCTAATCCTAATGATGTGATTAATCTGAAAGTTCTGTTATCTACATAACAGTTTGTATTACCAACCAACGTTTTGAGTTTGCTTGCTAGGAATTTGGGAAACTTGTATGTTAGGGAACCTAATGTATTAACTATTGGGCGAAGAGGTATACCGTCTTTGTGTGCCTTAGGTAATCCATAAATGTGTGGCTCAGTACAATCAGATGTCAACCCAAGAAAAGGAGAATATAAATTGTTGTGGTCAAGCAGCTAGAGTTATTGGGTTAATGATTCATTTGTATAGTTTTTAGCATTATTAGAAGATTTGTTTAAGTTGTTAGTATGGTCCTATCTCTAAGAGATAATTTTAGATCAAGATAATTATTGTTGAGTGATTTTAGGGGTTTGTTGAATGGTTTTAGATGTTGATTTTTGTACCATGTGTGTTTCTGTAGTTTATGTATGGAAGGTGTAAACACATGTTGGAAGGCCCTCAAACATGTTTCCAGCCATACAAATTCATCCCACCCTTGGGGCGTGCATCTTATATGGCCAGAAACACACTTATAAGTTGTACCATCTACACAACATGTTTCCAAGAGTAAATCTATCAAATTTGACTTTGTATGACTCAATTTTTTACTAGGTTTGACCAAAAATGCTCATTTAACTTTTCATGATGTCTGAGAGTGGTTTCAATGTCATCAATCTCATATGGAAAAAGTATAATTTCATATCGCATTCAAAATTCAACGTACTTAGCAATTCTTGGGATTTTAGAATTGGTGGGATTGCAACATTTTCATTGATCCTATGATGTATGAAGATATGGGATTAGAATTTTATTAAAAGCACCAAGCCCTTTGTGTACCTTAATGTTGGTATTGTTGATTGTTTATTTTTTAACTCCTCTGTCATACCCATCACTTAAATCAAATCACTGATAAGCTAGATTTATTGTTTTCTAAAATATTTTTAGGCTTGGATTAGGCAGTTTTATCTAAATTGGGTGGTGTTGACTGATTTCCTTGTTACCCACCAAAAAGTGGGTAATCCATAGGAGAAAAAAAATTATCCTCATTCGATATCCAGTCAACCAAAAACCCTATGATGATAAGAACGTAACACTATGCTAGGATCCCCAACCTATTGCTCCAGTTAGATCTCTCTCCCATATTCTTCTTAAAGGAAGGTGGGTCATATATCTACAACTGCTTTAACCATTCATGCGATCATATGCTTTCATTTAACATTATGGACATATTGATATGGATCACAACACAAACTGGATGATTGACCAATCTCAATTGTATTCTTGTTCCCACACTTCACCTAGGAGGTTAGTCTACGACTCTAGTCTAGTGAGACCTCCTTTATGGCCTTAGGGTTCAGGACGGGCACTACTAAGGAGGCACTAATTGATATAGCGTGTCCAAATTAATGCATACTTACAACTTTCCATCTCCTTGTTATCCAGTTCCCTTCATCAGGTCGGTAGTCATTGATCATTGGGATTGGCACACTTCCTCCACATCCTTGAGCTAGGGCCCGAAAACTTTGCCCTGAGGTCAATGCAAGTAAAAGAACGCTAAAGGCACATAAAGCAATAATGAAAGAAAATTGAAGATGCAAAATATGGCTAGGATGTTATTTAGTACACGGGGAATTTCCTAGAATGAGCTCCACCACCCTCATTAGCCATCACTCAATTACTAAAGCATTTCATGCTTCATCAAAAGAAATGAACTCTTGAAAGTCCCAAGCCTAATGAGAAAGAAACTGCTACATATTAAAAGGTTATTAAAAAAATACAAAATAAAACTTGGGGTCATATCACCCACCATCCATGTGTGGTATTAATAGGAGAAAAAATTTCTCCTAGATGGTCCTCAGCCAACAGCGCCATGGAGCCACCAGATAGGTCAATATGCCATTTTCTCTGCCACCTGATCCAACCATGTGGTCCCTCACCCATTTTTTATGATCATATGTTTGAATTTTGGCCCTCCAACCCCGAAGGTATGGATTTTTATTGTTTAGTTGGGTATTTGTGTTTACTTATCATGGACACTTTTGGGCATGGATTAGTGGGGGGATTCAGTGGAAAGAGTCGGCTAGGTTTGTACTCTTGTCTCCTCAGCCTGATTCGATGGTTAAACTTGTATCCTAATCTTATGGGATCTCCTTTACTGGAAACTAGCGTTAGAGTGGCACTACATGGGAAAATTTGATTATGGTTGCGCGGTCTTGCTTCCCGACACCATATATATCGCCTCCCCTCCATTTATTTTACCTCATTCATCACTTTTCCCATTCGGGTCTACATTTTTCCATTGGGTTCACAAGGAGTTAGCTTTTCCCTCCCCTTGTCCACACCTTGGGTCGGGTCTGGAACGACAACCCAGAGGTTGATGCAGCTCAAAAGAAAATAAAAATCATATTTGGGCCACTCTCAACAGGAAATGTACCATAAAATTCAAAATATGGTCGAGACATACAAATTTAGCATGTGGGAAAAAGCCAAACATGAGCTCTACCCTATCATTATGGGCATCACCTTGGTTCCTAGGGCCCCTCATATTGGCCCCTTATATCATTAAGGAACCCATGATTGTCCCAACCCCTTCTGATCGATGAACTGCCCCACCTTAAGGGGGTAATCACTGTTATATCCTACACATCAAGGTCTCATCGCCTGTAACTAATCACTGTTATATCCTACACATCAAGGTCTCATCGCCTGTAACTAATCATTGTTATATCCTACACATCAAGGTCTCATCGCCTGGAACATCGATCAGTTATGAAGAAAAATATATCAAAGGAAAAAGGCATGTGGAGAAGGGTGAAAAAACAAAGGTTGGGGTAACTCATGTACCACGATTTCTCCCTCCAACATTCATATACCCAAGTGTGGGCTTCCCCTATTGTAGTTACCCTTTTAGTGTGGCATGTGGCTAGGAGCCTTCCCCCGATGCCCCACTCCATCCCATCATTATATAATGTACCACCTACCACTTGATGTATGTACCATGTAAATGTCACCTCCTTTCGAGTTTGAAACCACCTAATAGGGTCCTTGGATAACCCCCTTATTGAGCTTGAAGCCACCTATACATGTTAAATCCCACTATGGAAGGGCATTCCACTATGAAGTGTCCACTTGATTCCATGATTTGTAAGCCCTTTTACTCAATTACACTAAGGATTTGTTGTACTAAAAGGTGATGGAATGCATTGGATCTTATAGAGGATTGCAGGTGCATCTCCACTTGGGGTTTGGTCTCCCTATATGGGGTCCAAGCCCTATAGAGGGTCATATTAGCACTTGTAGAGTGAAAATTGGGATCCATGGGTCTCCACCATAGAAAAGAGAAAATTTTCACTTCATGGATCCCTCGGCGTCGTTCATTGATCGCTCATGTTCCACGTTTTTGGATGAGGATGATGCACCTAGACCACCAAGCCCAACCGGCTTCACACTTGCACCACAAACTTGGAAAATTTTCCGGGGCCCAGATAAGGATGTTTCTCACGATGGCAGATAGAAGGAGGGATTATTTCATCATTCTAGCCCTTACAAATGGTGTACAGGCATTATCGAACCACTTGAATACCCATGTGGATGTCATTGTGCCCCCACACCTAATTGGGTAAAACACATTTGATTTGTTTGGATAGCAAGGTTCCAACCCCTTGGTCACTATGTTTTCAGCCTCTTCACTCACCTTGGTACACTTTTGACTCCACTAGGCCTCCTCAAGGGGACAACGACTCATTGTATTTACTATTGTGCCCTCTAATTGGAAGGCTTATTTTTATATTATGGAGCTATCTTGGTGGGCTTGTCAGCAAGGGATGTTATTCTTGCACATTATTTTATTATTTGGGGCTTAAATAGGCCTAATTAAGCAAATCGAACTCTTTAGGAAGGATATAAATTGATGAGAGTTCATTTGAGTCTCATCATCACTTGGATTTGGATCATTTGTATCCCTTGAGATTTTCATTAAACCTTTTAATGGAGGAGTTGGAGAATTAATGCATTTAGATGTTTGGAAGATCTTGATTTTTGTCTTTGAGCTTCACTTTTCTTGCACTTGATGACCGGAATAATTTCACTATACATTGTGAGTACTCCTTTCATGCTTATCTTGTAATTTTGTCTCGTGAAATTATCTATGGAATATTTTCGTTCATGAAGCTAGTGTAGCTACTCTTGGGCTTATGCAAAGTTTATTATCTTGTCTTTGTGAGGGATTTTCATATTGATTGTTTAAATGTATGGTGGATTATTGTCCTAGGGATACATGATTTCTCATGCATTATCATTATAAGTCGTGCGCAAATAATTAGAAGTATAAAATTCCCTTGTAACCTAGTTGTTGCTAATGCCATACGAAGTTGCAAGGGAAATCCTTGATTGAAATTAAGCATCTATAAAAATTGTTTCCATTAGACTCCATTCTCCCGAAAGGCTAGGCATTGGTCTAGTCCAAAGGTGATCACAAAAGAAAAATCTTTTCACCTCCCTCCTTCTATTCTAATCCCTTTTTGAGAAATCAATACTAGTAGATTAGGGTTTGATTTCTTCTTTCTTGATAATTACTTGTGAATTATGTTGGCTTATTTTACTTCTTTATTATATTATCTTTCATCAAGAAAATACCAAATTATGTGTGTATGAAGATCACAAAAACACGAGACACAATATGTAGGCACTCTGCTAGGGAAAAACCCCTATTTAGGGGAAAACCCAGTCAAAATTCTCTTCCTTCAATTGTTTTCCTTGAGACACTTCAAGCTAGACATACACCAGATATTCCTCCACATCAATTCAGCCCTTCCAGATCTTCAACCTTGTAGCAGCATTAGTTTCACCCCAGCAACTTCAATTATGTAGTAACATCTAGCAGCAAGCAGCAACTACCAGCAACAACACTAGAAAAACGTTTATCTTCCAAACTAGGGCGCGAGAGAGAGAGATAGGTGCCAAAATTTTGATTTTCTTCTTCTCCTTCACCTTAGCCAAACTCGCACTTATTTTAGCCTCCTTAGCCCACTTCGCACTTTTCCCAGCTACTTCTTGATATATCAAACTTGAGTGAGTGATATGAGATGGTCCAAATGAATTCGATCGGCTCCAATATATAGGCTCCAAGTGAGGTCGAATTGCCCAGTTTGAGGCTGACTTGGTGTGGAGGTGACATAATACATATTTGACTCAAAAATAATTCTTTTTATATGATTCGAAAGCCCAAGAAGGGTCTTATAAAAGGTACAATGACTCTAATGACTCAATATTAATCCTAGGAGTCTAAAATGGGGACTTTGACTAATATAATTATGACCAAAGAATGAAACCCATGCTTTAATAAGTCATTGTAATAATAATAATAATAAAATAAATTGATTACTTTGACAAGTACATTACATAGTGACTCAATTACATTTATGAAGACCGAACATAGTTACAATTTTCAAGTATCCCTCTTAATTAGGGAAGTATTCATAAGGAATATCTCAAACTATATGAACTATGAAGAGTTTAGGCACTGCAATGCCATGGACTAGATTCCAAACCAGGGAAATGGTATCCAGATGAAGAGGTGGGACTAAGATGTACTAAATCTTTCAGCCTCTCCAAGTACCATCGGGCTTACTTGCTAACCATCAACCTAGGGATCCAGGTGCGTATTTGAGGTCATATCTCTAAGACCAATGCCACCCTCCCTACTTCAGGAACTAGACATCAACACACAATGCTAGTTTGATGTTCTCCCTAACAATGCTTCACTCGCAAAGCCTCAACAAATATCTTCCAAATTTTTATCAACAAGATCAACAATATCTATTAAACCAAGCATGTTTCTAAGATATTCAAACTTCTTATTAGGAAGACACTTGGTTAGTATGTTAGCTACATGTTCATCTGTCGGGACATACTTCAGCTTCATGATCCCATCCTACAACAAGTTCCTGATATAGTGGAACTTATTGTTGATATGTTTCATCCTAGCATGAAACACGGGATCTCGGAACATCTTGATACAACTTTGGTTGTCACAATTGATCACAATAGGACCTAGAGGCTTCTCAAACAAGTATGTCAGAAGCTTCCTCAATCATACAACATCTTTTCCTACTTCACATGCAGCCACATATTATGCCTCAGCACTACTCAATGCAACGTGATCTTGCTTCCTACTCATCCATGGGACCATAGCAGCTCTCAAACTAAAGCACCCACCAGTAGTGCTCCTTCCTTCGGTCTCACTTCCACCCAAATCAGAATCTGTGAAAGCCAATTAGCTTGACTTCCTTACCATCATACTTTAGGCAGTGATGTATAGTGCCATGAAGATATCTCAATATGTGCTTGGAAATTATCCAGTAGTCAGGATGAGGCTCCAACTGAAACTGACTAAGAATGTTTACAACAAAACATATATCTGGCCTAGTGTTTCCTCGATACATTAGGGAGCCTACCAACTTTCGATAGGAGGTAGGATCCATGAGACTTGATTCAGAGCTTCTCAACTTCTTGAGATTGGTGATCATAGGTGTAGTCATGGGCTTGGAATCCATCATCCAAAATTTCTGCAACAATTAGATAATGTATTTTCCTTGCCCCAAATATATCTCCCTAGGTTTTTGTCATACTTGCAGACCCAAGTAATAGTGCATTATACCTAGATCCTTCATCTCAAATTTTTCTACCATCATCTTCTTACATTCTCAAATTGTTTACTCCACACCACTGATGAATAGATCATCCACATAAAGTATAATAATGGTCAGCTCATTATTCTCTACCTTGATGTAGAGATTTGGAATAGAAGAACACTTCATGAACCCAATTCTTAGAAGGTATGCATCCATTCTTGCATACCATGCCCTAGGTGCTTGATTCAAACCATATAGGGCCTTCTTGAGTCGACATACGTGAGTATCTCTATTATTTACCTCAAAGCCTTCGAGTTGTTCAATGTATACTTCCTCATCGATGGTCCCATTCAGAAATGTGGGCTTCACATCCATTTGATGGACATTCCAACCCATTGTAGCAACCAATGAAACCAAAGATATAATGGTAGTATACCTTGCATTGGGTCCAAAGGTTTCTTCTTAATCAATGCCTTCCTTTTGAGAGAAACCCCTTGCAAAAAATCTGGCCTTGTACTTGTCTATGCTTCCATCAACGGCATGGTTGATCTTATAAATCCATTTAGAGGTGACAACTGATTTTTCACTAGGTCTAGGAACGATTTCCCAAACTTCATTCTTCATGATGGATTGATATTCTTCCTGCATTGACTTCTTCCAAACTTCTTGATGTGCAACTTCTTCTAGTGTAGATGGTTCGGCTTCAATTAGTTTAGTTATCTATGCAGCATACCCAGAGTATCCCTTCGGCATTTTGCTTTCTCTAAAGGTTCATTTTGCAGCTTCATGCCCTTTAGTATCTTCGAGGGTTGCTTTTAACCAATTTGGCCTCTTCCTAGTGGTTGGTATGACCACAGGTTGAATAGGATCACTTGTTCCTTCTTCTTCTTATTTAATAGTAGTAGGATTGTTGTGGTGTACTTCTCCTTCTTCAAATATAGGTATGCCTTTGTCATCAGAATCAATAGGAACATCCTTGGATCTTTTGTAGGCTTGATTTTCATCAAATATGACATCCATGCTTACTTCGATATGTCTTCCTTCTTTGATGTAGATTCTATATGTCTTTGAGAAGAGACTATAGCCAACAAATATTTAGTTGATGCTTGTAGAATCTAACTTCTTTCAATTGTCTTTTGGAACATGGATGTAGGCAAGACTCCCAAATATTCGGAGATGATCCACTCGGATTATTTAACATAGTTACCGATCAAACGAGAACTCTATCCCAAAAAAACTCAAAAAATATGAAAAAACAACCCAAAAAAGAAAAGTGAGTCTTCCAGAACGCACTTTTTTTAAGGGTCAAATTTCAACATTTTTTTAAATTATGCTAAAAACCAATTTTTTTCTTGAAAAAAAGAATTGAAAAAATACCCTCGAAACAAAAAGTTTTGATGGTGGAATAACATCGCCAATTTTGTGTGTGCAAGAAACAACCTGAAAACGAAAAGTGTTGATGGTGGAATAACGTTGTCAATTTATTGTGTGCAAAAAACACCTTGAAAACGAAGAGTGTTAATGTTGGAATAACGTCTTTTTCTTATCAGTGTAAATTGTCAACGGTTTTTAATAATGACATTAAAGATAAAATAGCATAACTCTGAAAAACCTTAAAATTTCAACGATAAACATGACATTAAAAATCAAATATCAAGTCTTAAAATTCCAATGATTTTTAGGCATGGTATTAAAGATAATCTATTTTTGTGTCTCTAAAAAGCTTTAAAAATCCAAGGATGACATTAAAGATAAAATATCACGTTTATGAAAATAAAATTCCAATGATTTTTAGGCATGGTATTAAAGATAAAATATCACTTGTAAAAGAAAAAAAATAAAATAAAAAAGGTAAAAATTCAAAAAACACGCAATTTAAAGAAGAAAAAAATTAACCCAAAAAAAATAAGAAAAACAAATTTAATTCTCTTAAGTTTAAAAAATAATAATAATAATAATAATGATGGTTACCGTCCGTTAAAACCAATGCGGTCTATCGGACCTTAAGAGAGGAGAAAGAATCTAAGTTTGATTCTTCAAATTCTTGTTTCTATGGTCAAAGTGAAGGGAAATAAGTGCTCCAAGATCGGTATAGGTGGGTTGGCTTAATAGGTCAAGAATATTGGAAGTGTGGCAGATGGTAGAGAATTGAGAGCAAATGTGACTAAGAGTCAGGCAGACTAAAAGGAAGTGTTTTTCATCTTCCACCTGCTTAGAATCGCAAATCTGATAGATTATATCGTTCCAAGGGGTCTTGGGAATAGACCATCGCCTTGTCTCATTCCGAAACTCATGGGAATTAGTTCTTATCTTAGTGATGTTCATTTTCTTCTTATTGTTGGACAGCACAGAGAGAAAATTCTGATTACCAAGGGTGGGGTTGATCACTTCCTTATAGTATCTTAGCTTCCTTTTACCCTCCAGCTCCTGATCCTCCCACAGCTTGTCCTTAAACTTGGAGGTAATAGTATTTTTTATATTATCTTTGCTTCCCATATTGAGCTTCTCCTTAATTCCCCAATGGTTGAGCTAGGACTAGGCATCCTTATGCCACCCGCGCTTAAGGCGAAGGTGAGGGTTTTGACTACAATTAGAAGCAGTTTTAGGGAGCCTTTTTTATTCCATGTTGTCAAGCTTCTTCTTATACATTAGATATCTAAACATAATCGTACTTTGAATGGGGGACAAACCAAATTCAATCAAGAGGATAGGCTAAAATAAAAAAATTATTAAAAAAAATAAATAATTAGTTAAAATTTAAAAATAATAATTAAAAAATAAAAAAATATTATAATAAAAAATAATTAAAATATACAAATTTAAATTTTAAAAGAAAAATAATTTTTAAAAAATAATAATAATAATAATTAAAATTAAAAATTAAAAAATTAAAAGAAAATTAAATAATAATTGAAATTAATATATATATATATATATATATATATATATATATATATATATATATGAAGATGATGATGGTTAACGTCCACTCAAACCAATCCTTGGTCTATCGGACCTAAAGAAAAGAGTTATTTAGTTTGATTTAAGATTTTATTCCTGTGCTCAAAAAGCTGGGAGAGAAGCCTCTCGAGCTCACTATAATTTTGACATCGTAAAAGGCTAGGAAGGTCAGTATTGTAACAAAGATTATGAAATTGAGCTCTAAATATATGAAAAATACAATTTTAGATAAATAATAATAATAATAATAATCATTTTTTTAAATTAAAAAAAAACTTCAAAAAAAATTAAAATAATTTTTGAAAATAATAAAAATAAAAACATTTTAAAATATAATATATATATATATATATATATATATATATATATGATGATGATGAAAAGTGGTGATGCATATATATATGATGATGATGATGAAATATATATATATATATATATATATATATATATATATATATATATATATATATTAATGTTCTTTAGGTCTGATAGACCAAAGATTGGTCTCAGTGGACGTTAACCATCATCATCATCAACTTTTTAAATTATAATTTTTTTATTTAAATTTTCTAAATTTTAATTATTTTGTATTTTAGTATTTGATTATTTTAATTTTTAATTTTAATTATTTTATTTTATCATTTTCTTTAACTATGTTGTTCTTTTTTTTACTTTAAAATTTTTTTTTTTTTTTTTGTTAATTTTTTTTTTTTTTCTTTAAATTATGAGTTTTTTTTTCCCCTTTTTTAATTTATTTTTTGAACTTTTTTATTTATTTATTTTTATTTTATTTTGTTTAAAATTTTTATTTTTACATGCTATTTTTGTATTTTTTTTACACTTTTAATAAATTTTTTTTAATGTTATTTTTTTTTATATATTGGATTTGTTTTGTCACGTTTATTTTATTTTATTTTTATATTTTATTACCAAGATGAAAATCACCACTCTAAACAAAAAATATTGATGTTGCATCAATGCTTTTCAAAATTAGCATGAAAATCACTAACATTTTAAAACAAATGTTCATACTTGATAAATAAAAATAAATAAAGTGCCAAAAAAACACCATTTTTCTAAATCGACATGACATTTTAAAAAAAAAAAATCAAAGAAAATTTAAAACTCCAAAAATATGTTCCAAAAAAAAACAGATTATTCTACATCATTGCTTTTCAAAATCGAGATGAAAATCATGACATTTAAGAATAAAAAATAAATAAATAAAAAATAAAAAACATAAGAAAATTTAAAGTGTCAACACTATGCTCCAAAAAAAAAGGGTCATTCTGCATCAACACTTTTCAAAATCAGGTGCTTTTTTTGCTACCTCAAAAAAACAGGTACTATGTAATTTTCTCGTTTGATCGGTAACTATGTTCTTTCCAATGAATACTTCCTCAAGTGTGATCTTCTCAAGAATTCAATGAGGGGCTCTATTTTGAATGTATACGGTTGTCATTGCTACTTCTCCCCATAAGAATTTCGGTACGTCTTGATCAAGGAGCATTGTTCGAATGCCTTCATAATTGAACTATTCTTTCTTTCAGCTACCCCATTTTGTTCGGGATAATAGAGAACAATGAGCTCCCTCTTAATTCCTTCTTCTTTATAATATGCAATTAATTCTTTAGAAGTGTATTCCCCACTATTGCCAGACCTCAAATTTTTTATTCTTCTTTCAGTTAGGGTTTCCACTTCAGATCTAAACTCCTTGAACTTCTCAAATACTTTATCCTTCGTTTTGAGAAGGTAGAGCCATGTATTTCTAGAATGATCATCTATGAATGTTACATGGTAAAGATTACCTCTAAGTGATTTGTCAGACATGGGCCCACACACATCAGAATGAATGAAGTCTAATATTTCTTTAGACCTTGTTTCACTATTTGGAAATGTTTTTCTTGTATGTTTACCCAAAGAGCATCCCTTGCAAACTCCTTCACAAACTTCTTTGATATTGGGGATGCCATGAACTAGTTGATTAAGAGTAGGAATGACCTTGTAATGAATATGGCCATATCTTCTATGCCATAGCTCAATGGGATTGATTTCCATATGAACCAAAGCTTGAGGAGGTGGTGTAATGACTCCATATAGGCTTCCTTCACGAACTCCAATAACTCTAGCTTTATCGATACTTTATTCTTTTTCCCCAAACCAAAACTTTTCCATCAACAAATGAAACTCTATCCCCTTTATCTTATAAACAAGAAATAGAAAGAAAATTATTTTTCAAACCTAGAACATATAGTATGTTTTTTAGATGTAGCTTAGCTCCATTTTCCAGCTTCAAAGATGTTGAACCAAAGCCCAAAGCCTCTAACTGCATAGCTTTTCTTGTCTCCCAATTCCACTGCATGAGAAGATGATTCCTTTGATAGAGTATGAAATTGTTTGCTTTCTCTTGTCATGTGTCTTGACTTATCAATGATCCATGCATTATCATCACTAAGAGAATCTATAAGAGCAACTAAGAACCCTTGATCCTCGACCTTGTTGAATAAGTAGTGGAAGAACTTCTTGATCCAACTACCTGTAATATTGAATCCCATTATTATATAGCTTGTCATCGAGGGAGTAGACATTTCATTTGAGCCAATAGAGGGATCTTAAATCTTCTTTGACCTTAGCTTTGATACCATGTTGAGAAATCAATACTAGTAGATTAGGGTTTGATTTCTTCTTTCTTGATAATTACTTGCGAATTATGTTGGCTTATTTTATGTGTATGAAGATCACAAAAATTGTTAGTCAAGGTTGTCATTGATGTCAATATGGAATTATTTGGATGGAATATATTCTTGTGATGTCATAACATCATGTATATTATGATGATGTCCTTACTCATAATGACAAACCCCTCTTGTTTGATAGTGATACCATTATGATGCCAAGCCACTAAGAAGAAGTCTTGTCCTAGATGACTATTGATCATAAGGATGTCCTTGAACTAACCATGAAGACACCAAAACCTCATGTATCCTTCCTCTTTATGAAGATGCCCTAGAAATAATGATGATGTCCTTACTCTTGATGAAGGATTCCTTCTTATTTATGATGCATATGGTTAATGACATATCACTGCACTATCTTGATGACATGGTGACATTGATGGCACACATGATGATGTATATGGTGATGACATGGAAAATGAAGGAATTGGAGATCACTTGATGACATATGATGATTAAAGACATAGCAAGTTGAGACCTCACTTAAACAAACAAACAAAAAACATTTGGTGACATATGACAATGAAGAATCTCATGTTGTCCTAATCATTTTTTGCACTAAATAATTCAAGGGAAGTCACAAAGAAAAATGTTTTTCACCACCTTAGAGGAAACCTTTCAACATGGGACCTAGACCATTTTAAACAAGATTTTTTCCTCTTTCCAACAAGCCCTTATTTGTCCTAAAACTCCTAGTAATTTGTGAGATATTGAATTTTTAAGATTAAAAAATTATTATTTTTGGCTACCCGACCTATGCATAGCTATATCAAGTCGGTTAGAAAGAAGTGTCCTTTCAAATATGATAAACTACTATAAATTTAAACCATCGCTCCTCAGTTTTCACAATCAATTTCGGTGAGAAAATTCAGAGTATAACCACAAATGTGACTACGAGGCCGAGAGGACATAGAAATTCATTGTTTTGGGTTAAAAGATTTATACTGTGGTGGATTGTCACCTTCAGAACTCGGATTGCAGAGACAAATTTTCAGACAGCCTGTGAGGATTTGTGGAAGGTGAGAAATTCGGACCTGTGATAGCAAGCTTCTTTCTCAAGCTCAAACAGCAAACATGTGAAGTGTGCACTCGGACTTGTGATAAATCATTCCCTGTAGCTCAAATTTATAAACAAAACCTCTGCTGCAACCTAGTTTAAAGCTCAGATTAAGTGGATTAACCCTTCGGTCCTGTAGGGCTCGGATCACACTAAAAAAATCATTTAAATAGGCTCGGATTGTTGCCTTTATTGAGATTAGAAGATCGGTCTTTTTCTTGTGTGTTAAAGAATATTACTACAGTACTGTACTCGGACATCTACTTGTAGGAAATAGTCTTGTGAAGGATTAGTAGACAATCACATATCTCGGACTGTTGACCATTTTTGGTTAGTGACAATTGTAAGGCTCGGAGCTACAGCATTTTGAAGGATCGACTTCATATCTCTACGATCACTAGCCTATGTAACTTGGACCTATGTTGTGGAGCTTAAGAACTGTGACAAATCGTCGGCCTTCAACGGTGATGAATTTGGAGGTGTAAAAGACTTGTGACCTTGTCAAGGATTTGAAGGTTTGAACTGTGAAGACTTGGTTTTATTTGAAGAGCCATGTGAAGACATATTTCGAGTAGGTTTTGGTTTTGTTTAAGAGACTATTTGAGCAAGCTCTCCATTGAATTAATTACTCTTGGAGCAGTCTATTGAAGGTACTTGATTGAAATCCCTATGGAGTGATCTTAAGAAAAGATGCCTTGGTTACCATGAAGAGCATTGAAGATTCCTACCAAAATTATTGAAGCAGACCTCTATCATTGAAAATTAGTTGGAGAATTTTTATTGAGATATCCTTTTGAAGCACACGAATCAACAAGGATGATGGAAGAAATGAAGAAGCAACTAGTTATGAAAGATGAATATTGCGAAAAGTTGAAAGGAGAAATTTTCTTTCTTAAAAATGAATTTGACTTGCTGAATAAGAACTTTAAAATCTCTCAAACCCTATATGACATCCTAAGTCATCAAAGGTATCCCCTTGATAAATCATGGCTTGGCTATGTAGGTGAATCCTCAAGCAAGAAGGATAATGTTTCAAAAAACAAGGATGTGAGGAAGCCATGAAGAAATGTTGATGCTCCCAGTTCTAGCAAAGGCAAGGAGAATATTCAAGACAACAACGGAAGAAATCCTACTCCAAGGAGACTTTCAAATGATGTCAAGAATAAAAAAGATAAACATTCAATATCATCAAAGAATCCCAAGGAAAAAAGACTCCAGAAGTACATCACAGAAATCTTCATCTCCTAGGTACCAAAGTATATTGTTTGGTTATTGTTACTCTTGTAAAAAATTTGGGCATATGGCAAAGGATTGTAGGGGATACCACAAGGACAAATTTAATGGTCCCCATCAATCTCCTAGAAGCAGGTTTGCAAGAAGAAATCATGCATCCTCATTTATGAACAGAATGGAATGCTTCAATTTCCATAAAATTGGACATATGAATCATGATTGTAACTTGACTTGGGTCCCTAAACAAGCTAAAACTATGACAACCAAGCTAGAGAAGAAAGTTACACAAGTGTGGAAAAGGAAGCAAATTGGATCCGAAAGTCTCTTGAACACTCCATCCAACAACACATGTTGTTGATTTGATGAAGATCACATCCTTGGTAGATGTGATATTTCAAGTGTTTGATGATGAGACTCTACCAAAAAGGAGACCATGCATACTATTAGGGGGAGTTGGTGACTCATAGATATTCTTGCAGAAGTCATCTGTGAAAAGGTGCTATGAAATCCATGATGAGTCACACTTGACAATCTTGACAGATCATCTCTTGGGAGTAACTCCATTGAATAAAATAATGAAATTGTGAAGATTTCTTCCACATGATCACAAGGCAACAATATTTCTTGTCTAAAGAAGCTAGAAGATCTTCTTCAGGTAGGGGGGTTGGTTCATCCATGGAGAAATGTAAACACATCTATCATGGACCACATTGCCAAAAAGAATAGCACCATGATAGGGGGAGCATCGTACCTATGAAGAACTATTATTGACGAAGAAAATATGATAAAGAGAAGTAGCTTGATAGGGGGAGTACTTGAGCACCCCTTTTGCCATTGATGTCAAAGGGAGAGAGAATGTTGAAGGGAAATAATATTTCCATAAATGAAAAAGGGGGAGATTGTAAGTCAAGGTTGTCATTGATGTCAATATGGAATTATTGGGATGGAAAATATTCTTGTGATGTCATAACCTCATGTATATTATAATGATGTCCTTACTCATAATGACAAGTCCCTCTTGTTTGATAGTGATGCCATTATGATGTCAAGCCACTAAGAAGAAGTCTTGTCCTAGATGACTATTGATCATAATCATGTCCTTGAACTAACCATGAAGACACCATAACCTCATGTATCCTTTCTCTTGATGAAGATGCCCTATAAATAATGATGATGTCCTTACTATTGATGAAGGAGTCCTTCTTATTGATGTTGCATATGGTTAACGACATATCACTGCACTAGCTTGATGACATGGTGACATTGATGGCACACATGATGACCTATATGGTGATGACATGGAAAATGAAGGAATTGGAGATAACTTGATGGCATATGATGATTAAATACATAACAAGTGGAGACCTCACTTAAAAAAAAAACACTTGGTGACATATGAAAATCAAGAAGCTCTTGCTTTCTTAATCATTTTCTGCACTAAATATTTCAAGGGCAGTCAAAAAGAAAAAAAAAATCACCACTTAGAGGCAACCTTTCAACATGGGACCTAGAACATATTAAAGAATCTTTTTTCCTCTTTCCAACTAGCCCTTATTTGTCCCGAAACTTCTAGTAGTTTGTGAGATATTCAATTTGTAAGATTATAAAAAATTGTTATTTTTGGCTAGCCAACCTATGCACAGTTATATCAATTCGGCCTCTCCATAGAAAGACATTTCCTTTCAAATATGATAAACTACTATAAATATAAACCACCCCTCCTCAGTTTTCACAATCAATTTCGGTGAGAAAATTCAGAGTATAACCGCAGAAGTGACTAGTTGTTACACAGTATTTTGTCACTGTCCCTGCATTCCCCATCTTGGATACTAGAGGACTATCAACATGACCCCTGTGTATTTTCACACATCATGATGAATTTCATTGTATCCCTTAACATGTCAGGAACACATTCTATGTTGACTATTCCAGAAGTTGACCCTTTAAAACATCTACTAAAGGGTCGGCGTGGTTGTGTAGTTATGACCTCGCGTCGATGGGCAGATTAACACTAGGCCTTGCGTCATGGTCACTCTGTCTATGAAGAGCACCCGCACCGAGATGCTTTTGGAATTTTTTTAAAATGGAAATGAAGCTTCCATGATGTAACAGCTTCATGGGCGGAGTCATGTATGTTTTTTCAAATGGATGAGGTCGAGTTTCTCCCTTTGGCCTTCTAGTTCCTACAAAAATGAAACTTCCCAAAGGGATAGACCTTCCCTCCACCATATGTGGATCCCAAAGCTCATCCTCCACTCCTATAAATCCATCTTCATTCCATTGAATCAACTAGCTAGAGATAGCTAGAATAGACTAAGAGCTGATAGCAGAGAATAGTCCATAGTTGTGAGAGAGAGTTTGAACCTTTCGCCTCTTCGAGCTAAACTGATGAACGAATGCTTTGAGACGTGCCTGACTGAACTCGTCGAAGGAGGTCTACAACTTCAAGGCACAGGTTGAAAACTCCCTTCTTTATTTATCAATATGACATGATTGATTTCTAGTTCCATCTTTGTTGTGCTAATGATTAAAGTTTCTGACTCTCCTTGACTAGTTGGATAGTTATAAATGAATATATATTTTTGTATGTTGTTAGTGTGTGTTTGATCCTTGTGCAGGTGTGTAAATGTCGCTTCCAAAGGAGTGCAAGGCTTGAAGGACGAGGATCAAGGGATCGCTACAACATACTACATTAAGAGTGTTGGATCGAGGTAGGACATCTATCCTAATCCACATTTCATTTATTAACTAGGAATTTAGAAACCAGCATGTTCCCTTGTTGCTAGACCCACCCTAGGGCTAGAGGGATCGCCTCTGTCCACAGAGGGGATTTGCCTTAACAACAAGTTGGCGACACCCAATTTATTTTCAATCATGTGATTACCAGTTTTGGAGTCCCTAAAGACATTGTCACTGACCATGGCTCCCATTTTTTCAGTATATATTGGTTGAGTTGACTACTAAGTTGGGTATGCATCATGACAGCTCAACAACGTACTACCCTCAGGCCAATGGCTAGGTCGAAGTCATGAACAAAGTTTTAGTCACTATGCTTTAGCGTACTATTGGGATGCACAAGTCCAATTGGCATCTCATGTTATTTTCAGCTCTCTAGTCTTACCAAACCTTAGTGAAGGATGCAACTGGATTCACCCCATTTCAGATTGTTTATGGTCTGGAAGCTACATTTCTGATTGAATGAGAAATTCCTTCACTCAAGATAGTTGTCGAATTACTGCTGAATACCTCGCTAGAGGAAGAACATCTTCTATATTTGGAGAGGCTTGATGAAACTCGATGCTTTGCTGCCTTAGTCATAGAAGCACAGAAAAAGTGGGTCAAAGCTCATTCTGATCAGACGGTTTCCCCTTGTACCTTCGTAGAAGGAGACTTGGTCCTCTTATATGACCAAGCCAATGATAAGCTGGGGGCAGGTAAATTCGAACCCATGTGGCATGGGCCTATATCGTCAAACTTTTTTTTCAAAACATGGCCTATTATGAAGGTTATCCCTTGGATCAACCCCGAAATGGGTTGTATCTCAAAAAATATTATGCATGAGTTTCTCGTGCATTTATTTTGTACATAAGTGTGTTTTTCATTTTTGTACATTTTTGGCTTGGTGTTCTTTGCGAGCAGTTTTTTCCTGCTTATTATGTCTTTTCTTAATGTGCAGAGGTTTTTCACTCCTTATGTCGGTTTCACTGACGGTGCCTCCCGCAGTACCCGGAACCTATCCTCTGTGGCTTGGGTAATCTATGGTCCTAACGGTGAGTTAGTAGACCTTCAAGGCATTTTTCTAGGACGTGCAACTAAAAACTGTCATTGAATATAGTGCAATGATCAAACTTCTAACCAAAGCTATTACCCTTGACATTCATGTATTAATTGTAAACCTAGACTCTCAGCTTGTCGTTCTCTAGCTCAATGGGCATTATTCGTCAGAAATCCTCAGATTTTAAGGATGTATCTGCGTGTTCATTTATTCGAAAGGAATTTTGATTATATCACATATCAGCATATTCCCAGAAGAATGAATACGTTAACTGATGCAGTAACTAATATTGTATTAGATAGACATCTGCGAAATTTGTAAAACCAATCATCATCACATAGTAAGATTTTAGACAAGAAAATAAGCATATATATATATATATATATATATATATATATATATATATATATATATTGTTTTCAACCACGTGTACATCATAGTTCAAAAAATATATGTATTTTGGTTACATCCTGAGACGCCATGTCTCTCAAAAAATATACAGAAATGAAACCTAGGAGTCTAATACGCATAAAGGATGAGAGATGAGATATGATTACAATGGGGAATCACCGAGGCTTTAAATATAGCCTCATAGTGTCCCTTGGTGAAGAGGCATGATATTTGATCATGCCCTTTCACTTAATAAAACCTAAGATAACTATATCTAACTAATAATTAATAAAATATACATAACATTGCCCCTCTCTTAAAGATGCTTTGTCCTCCAAGCATACGTAACGATGGACAATGTTGACGAACACCTAGGTTTCTTAAGCGGTGGGCTCTTTCTTCCCACATTTTAAAAAGATCGTGGAGCATATTCTCGAGTTCAATCTTTTGTTGATCTGGATAGTGAAAAAATCTGATATCGACAGGGTCGGATCCTGTCTTGACTTCTATTGGATGTTTGATTTTCCTATCTGGAGGCACTTTTATGGGTAGATCCTAGAATACTTTTTCGTGTGTCCGAACTAGTCCTTGTTCTTCTGGTGACTCTTCGTGGCTCCCTTTTGAAGATAACATTTCTAACTGATGACATTGTACTGTAGATGTTGGCGCTCCTATTTGAATCATCTTCGTCATCAGAGAGGAAGATACAACTTGATCTTCTGGGGCTTGGAATCCATACAACTTGTGTTTCTGCCCTTTCCACTTAAAACTTATAAACTGCTTTTGATGGTTGGCAGAATAAGTACCTAAAGTTTGTAGCCATTGAATTCCTAAGACCACATCTACTCCTCGTAATGGAACAGTGTAGAATGGAGATTCTAAATGAAAGTTTTTTATATGTAGTTTGACCTTATGGCATTTCCCTACTTTCTCAATCTTCTTACCATCGGCCACCATTACCTTCATATTAGGCATGGGGAAGGTAAATATGTTAAGTATTTGTTCCATGGTTGAATCTAGAAAATTGTGGGTAATGCCAGTGTCGACGAGAACCATTACGTTGTTGTTCTTGATATGTCCTCTTAACCTTAGGGTTTGAGGTTGTGATATGCCTGTCATAGCTGATAATGACACTTGCGGAATAGTTTCCCCATCCACTTCTGGAGAGAACTCTAAGTTGTCTTCTAATCCTTCTCTATATGAATCATTATTGTTAGCGTCATTAGTTGCTTCACAACTGTATAGATTTTTCGCTTTTCCATTAGCACATCTGTGCTTAGGGTCCCAGTTTTCACCGCAACGCTTGCACTTGCCCTCTCTCATTCTTTGTTTTTCCACACTAGATTTTTCTTCTTCACGAAGATGGAGTGGGACATATTTTGTGTCATCTATATTTTTAGATTGAGGAAATCTTTATCTCGAATATACTTTTTCTGGTTTTGATAATCTTTAAAATTTCTTTTCAGCAGCTTTTGCTTTTTGCCTTGCTACTTCTACTGATGTAACTTCATGAAGTTCGAGCTCTTCTTGTATATGGATTTTAAGTCCTGAGATGTAAGACTGGATTAGACGAGATTCTGACAATCCCGGTACTCGTGTTGCCAAGGTCTCCCATTCTCTAGTGTACTCATCACATCTCCTTTTTGGCGTAATTTGATAAACGTTGAAATTTTTTTTTCCTCTTTTATGCCTTGAAACCTTTTGAAGAATGCATCCTTAAATTTCCTCCAACTGATAGCAAGCGTCGTCTTTTTCCACCACATATACCAATTATATGCTTCTCCTTCCATTTTCATGGAAGCATGCTTAATTTTTTCGTCATCACTAGTAATGTCATAAATCTCAAAATATTCTTCCACTTTATTAAGCCATGCAACACTATTTTTTTCATTACCATCAAACTTGGGTAGCTCGATTTTGGCTTTTCGCTGATATGCTAATGGTGGAAAAAGAAGGGGATATTGATTAGCAAATGCATTCCAAAGCTGCTTATTTTGAAAATCTGCATTACTATCTTCTTGATGATGTGAGGAATCAGTCTTTTCCTGATGCTCTTCTGAGTTCCCTGAATCTGCGGAATTGTTTTGTTGATTTTGTTCCATATTAGGAAATATTGGGGATTGTGTCTGACTTAACTTATCTATCTTATCATTTAGCTTATTGAAGAGTTTTGTCATCTTGTTCATTACTTCGTTATGCTTTTCTGTGGCCTCGTGATGATTTAGCCACATTTGTCTTTCTATTCGATTTGTCGTATCATGAACCTTTTTGATGTCGTTGGAGTGTCCTGCAACTGTACCTTCAAGATCGATTAATCTTTTTCCGAATTCTTCAGAATTATTATTGATCTGTTTCTCGAGATCCACCAATTTCTTCTGGAATTCGGCCATCGACATTGAACGTGTATGAGGTGGGGAATATTTTTCTGCCAGTTTTTCCCTCTTTTTTTTTTTTAAATTAATTAATTAATAAATATTTAATTAATTAATTAAATTAATTTTTTTTTGAAATAATAATAATAATTTCTATTATTATATATATATATAATTATGGGGAAAAAGATTGTTAACCTTGAAAAGTCACATTGTTTTTAAAAGTCACTTTGTTTTGAAAAGGCACGTTGTTTGGAAAAGGGGAAATGGGTTTTAATACCATGGGCAATTACCATGGGCCCAAAACCACGAGCAATTACTCTTCCTTGTTCCTTTTTACTTTGTCTTCACATGTACGTATATATACTTCTTTATATATATATCTCTTTTTACTTTTACTTTTTTTTCTTTTGGAACTATTTTCTTTTAAATATTTTTTTTTTCCTTTTAATTTATTTCCCCCTTTATGTTTAATTTCCTTCTCTCTTTTGATTTTATATATATATATATATATATATATATATATATATATATATATTTCTTCCTTCTTCTTTTTTAAAAAACAAATGTTGCTACCCACAAGCACTTGGTTTTTAAAAAAATCTGCAATTTTGGAATTTTCTTGTAATTCCTTAATTCTGGGTGATCACACATATCCCTAAGAGCGATGGCTCTGATACCAATGGAGTGTAAAAACTCTGGTAAACTTGAATAAGTATATATTATTATTGATAAAAGATGAGATATGAGATATGATTACAATGGGGAATCACCGAGGCTTTAAATATAGCCTCATGGTGTCCCTTGGTGAAGAAGCATGATCTTTGATCATGCCCTTTCACTTAATAAAACCTAAGATAACTATATCTAACTAATAATTAATAAAATATACATAACAGAGCAGTTTTTTCCTGCTTATTATGTCTTTTCTTAATGTGCAGATTTTTGTCACTCTTTATGTCGGTTTCACTGACGGTGCCTCTCGCAGTACCCGAAACCCATCCTCTGTGGCTTGGGTAATCTATGGTCCTAACGGTGAGTTAGTAGACCTTCAAGGCATTTTTCTAGGACGTGCAACTAAAAACTGTCATTGAATATAGTGCAGTGATCAAACTTCTAACCGAAGCTAGTACCCTCCACATTCATGAATTAATTGTAAACCTAGACTCTCAGCTTTTCGTTCTCCAACTCAATGGGCATTATTCTGTCAGAAATCCTCAGATTTTAAGGATGTATCTGCGTGTTCGTTTATTCGAAAGGAATTTTGATTATATCACATATCAGCATATTCCCAGAAGAATGAATACGTTAACTGATGCAGTAACTAATATTGTATTAGATAGACATCTGTGAAATTTGTAAAACCAATCATCATCACATAGTAAGATTTTAGACAAGAAAATAAGCATATATATATATATATATATTGTTTTCAACTACGTATACATCATAGCTCAAAAAATATATGTATTTTGGTTACATCCTGAGACGCCATGTCTCTCAAAAAATATATAGAAATGACACCTAGGAGTCTAATACGCATGGTGATCATGATAGCACGTCACTTCCCGTACGACACGCCTTAGTAGCCGATGGATGCGGTTAGACACTCCTGCAGTGTGCCTTTGATAAGCACGAGGGACATCCTCGAATCTCACATAGTTCGAGATCCCACTTGTGAGTCCCTCCAAGTTGCACGCGATTTCTTCCTCATCGCTTCCCTCACCATGAGGGACCGCTTTGAAATGTTGTGGGACCCTTCGAGCTATGGGAAAAATCCTCGTGGGTCTCTCTGGTCCAACATCCGCAACACATGAGTAAATATCAGAACACATATACAAACAAACAAACAAACAAACAAAAAATCCTCATAAAAATCCAAAAATGAGTTTTTACCTAAATCCTTGTCCCAGTCGTCCCCTTCTAGAAGTGGAAGGTCCGAGTCACCCCTGAAATCGGTGCCAGTGTACGACCAGTATTCCACCATGATGAGTTTTCGACATAGCCAATCGAATAATTTTGGTCTCCACGACATGTGTTGTCCGCCTCCTGATCGAGGCATCAGCTCCGCCCAACGAACCATCCGTGGCTCTCGTGTTGGTGGCATAGGTACGCTTACCTCCTGGCGCTGGAATATTGGCAACCGTTCCAGGATGAACGGTATCAAGATGGACCCATATCTGAACTGCTTCAGCTTACCATTTTTACATTTGGTTAGCTAATGTTTCATGTTGATTGCCACTGCTTCCGCCCAATTGAAGATGGTTGGAGCCATGCAATCTATGACTAGTTGAAGTTTTGTCTTTGTAGCTTCATGAGGAGCCTGAGATCCAACAGGCCGAGTAATGGTATGTAGAACTACTCTCAATGGAAAATCAGGCACGGTCTGAATATCCAACTTGCCACTCTCAGATGCTTTCTTTGCTCTGTGACAAACTCTATCTATAAACATACCCATGCTCTCTCCAAGAGCCTGAGTACCTGTCAGCAGTGGTCGCTCTCCCCTCCGCGACAATCCAGTTATGAAGTAGATTTTGGAGACTTCTATCTCCAGTTCTTGGTCATGAATCATGAATCTCTCTCGATCAGTATCCCATACACTAATCAAGTATTGTAGCAGCTCTAGCTAAGCTCGTAAACCCATGTCATAAAGAATTTCAGGAGCCCATAGTTTCTCAGGGAATCCATGCATGCATCATTTCCCATGCATATTCATCGTCTTCCCCATACTCTTGTTCTTTCCACTCTATGACCATTTTAGCTGTTGATTCTTCCTGCAAAACCAAAATATGAGCTTTCATTAGCCATAGGGTTAAGATTTGAATTTTTTGGTCCAGCCATTTTTGGAGAAAAACTTGAAAATATTGGGCGTGGCATTCGGCGCCGTTGTTTTTCAAATAGCAACGCCGAACGATGCCTTCCCGTTCAAAAAATCAGGATTTGGGCGTGAATTTGTGCCCGGAGTCGGCGTCGACCACCGCAGCCATGTTTTTTTTTTTTAATCCACCATAAAATGCATCAAACCATGAAAGCAAGTAAAAAATGGATGAAATTGCAGAATAAGTTTAGAGCTCCTACCTAGAAAAAATGGATTCGCCAATGACCTCCTGGATTCCCTGCAGTCAGCTCCGCAAATTCACAGTGGAAACTAGTAAAAATACTCACAAGAAGGTGAAAAGGTAAAAGTAAATTGTTTTTTACCATTTGAGTTGTTTTATAAGCCTTTTCTAACCCTAATTAGGTTTTTGGACGTTTTTTCGATTATTTTACTATTTTTTCTCGAAAATGGGTTTTACGTTTGTTTCTTGTGCAGTAACAGGTCCTAAAAATGACAAAGATGAGGAAATGAATTGTATTTTATTACTTTTTCGAACTCGGTAAAAACACGAAAAAAGTCACCCCCTAAAGTCATCTTTCAGCTCTTTTCTGACTCCCAAAAATTGAAAATATTTTCGAGACTCTTGTCATTTTGAACTCGCTAAAGGCTACAAAATGTCATCTATCCAATATATGTTTACCCCTTTTTCGAGCTGAGACAGATTATTTATGAAAAAGGAATACCTTAGTCAAACGTGGCTAAGAGGTTCTCTTAGATATTGTTTTCTACCTTTTCAAATCTGTGAGACGACCTACGAAAAGGGACCTGCTGGAGTTTTCTTTTCCACTTCTTTTCAAACTCTCTAAACATGAAAATATGCCGAGTTTTCCCTTTTTCAGACTCGTTAAAACTAAATGACATCAAAAACCGTCACCATGACGTTATTGAGTTCCTCTTTCCTAAGGCTCGTAAAATGTACTGGGATGGATTTGTCTGAAGGAAAAACTTACATGACAAGCATAAGCTATCCCCTTCAAGCTTGTTTCCAAAAATAATTGGGGTACTCGCCAAAAATGGTGGGGATAAATAGAACTAGTTCTCAGTTGTGTCGGTAGTATGTCGCTCTTGAACATGACACTTGTCTGTAGTTCGTATCGGGTTAATGACATCCCACATTCGTCATTTTTCCTCCATGGGTTTGGGTTATCCATTTTTGACCTCTCATCTGCTCTTTGCCTCATCATCATGACCTCAAATCCTTTGATGTCAAATACTAACAAATTCTGGAGTCATGTCCCCAATATGTTCAAGAGAAGTCCCTTCTGCAATTTTCAACCCCTGATTCGATGTTTAGTCTTGATTCACTATCATCTTATTCCTTTGTCTTGTGTCGATTATGTGGGAAACATCATGGCCCTCCTTCAACTAATCACTCCCTGTCAACTTCAGCTCATTATCGAGGAAGCTGATACAGAGACTCCCTTCTGGTACCTTAGAGCTTGCATGCCTCAATGGTAAGTTCTTCTCATCATTGGCCTTCAATCAAGTTATTTCGCAGATGCTCGACTCCAACTCATTTGTTCATATTCTATGGATTGTACTAGCAGTACCTTGAGAACTATTGTCATTATTGGTGGTCTCTCTCGTGCATGTTAACAGTTTTCATCATTGGCTGGTAATCAGGTGACTTTATTGCATGTTCGACTTCAATTCATTCATTCACATGCCTGAATTTGTACTTGTTCGGGTCGAGACGGAGCGCAAGACCCTGGGTTTTTCCTGATGTAATCCCGAATGCAGGATGATTTGGTTTATCATAACTGTATGCATGCCTCTTCTGATTGAATGGTTGTGACCATACCTGAGTCTATATGATGATCCTTTTCACTGGATGGTTGTTTCCATACCTTGGATCTTATTACATGTTCTCTATTATGGATGGTTGTGCCCACACCACATACTCATGTATCCGAGATATCAGTCGTACTTGATCTTGCAAGTCCTTTGACAGCAGCATTTTGGTTTGGGCATGTTCTCATAAAGCACTTCACCCCTCCCTCTCTCTCAGACTTCATGCTTTAGGGGGCATATGTTACACAGTATTTTGTCACCGTCCTTGCATTCCCCATCCTGAGTATTGGAGGACTATCAGCGTAACCCGTGTATACTGTCACACATCATGATGAATGTCATTGTATCCCTTAACATGTCAGGAACACATTCTCTATTGACTATTCCAGAAAACATGACCTTTTAAAACTATTGGACACATAATCCTCTATGGGTAGGTGTGGAAGGCGAATGGACAAAGAGAAGTCCAAGTGACCTTGGAATGTGGAATCCATGAGTCACACCATTGTATTATAAATGTACATCTATGGTGAATAATAAATAACTCATGTTTATCTTTTTGTTTATGTGTGTTTACTCTTTCCCTATGTGTGTGTACCATGCGTTTGTTTAACATGGTATCAGAGCAGGATATTGATGGCCTGCTCCTATCAGCTAAATTTTAGTTGTATTCTTTGTGCTATAGGATATGTCAGTCAATGCACCAAAGCCAGCAAATTCTGTAGAAAACGTTCCCTTTTGACCTGACATACCTGACGCTCCTCATTGCGTGTGATATTTTCTCGCCTGGCAAATTGTTTCGTTGCTCCTTCGTGTTGCCTTCCTGCGTGCTGCTCCATCCTACTGTGTGCTGCTCATTAACGCAATTGACTCCCAATTTAAAACCCGTCCCATTTGCTATCCTCTGACGAATTTTCCTCCTCTTCTTGTAGTTTCTCCACACCTCCACTTATAGTCGGCCTCCTGCGTGCTGCTCACGTAGCCTCCCTCTTCCAGCTCCCTCCTCCACCTATGACCTTCCCGCCTTCTCAACACTGCTTCCACTTTCGACAGCCTTTCCTCTCCACGCTCACCCCTCCTCCCTCACTACGCTACCCTTCCTCCTCAATGCATGTAGGCCCTCTTCCTGTGCCTAGCCTCGGCCATCCTCCTAACTCCCTCACGCTGATATACTCTCCTCCCCCCATCCTCACTCTTGGCTCCTGCCTCACGCTTGGTTGTCGCTCCCTCACACTCCGTCCCTCTACCTCCCTATTGGCTCCCACCCACGCCTGCACCTCACGCTGTCGTTCCCTCTTCGCATGCAGCCTCCCTCACCCTCCCCTACTCCCTCCTCCCCAACTCCCTTCGCTCTGGGCTCACTCCCTCCCCACCGCCTCACCTTCCCTCCCACACCGGCTCCTTGGCTCCCCTCATGTCGGCTCCACTCCCGTAGGCTCACACCTCCCCTCCCGCTACCGGCTCCACTCCCACTGCCTCACACCCTTCCCTCCTTGGCCTCCCACTACCGGCTCCACTCCCACTGCCTCACCCCTCCCACTAACACCGCACCCCTCCACCTCCCACTCTAGCTAGCTCTTCCACTCCCTGTCCCTACTCCACCATCGCTCTCACTTCTCCCTCCATCGGCCTCGGCCCTCTCTCAAACCTGCATCGGCCTCCCTTGGTTTCCATCGGCCCCTCCACATTCCTCCGACCCCTCGCTTCTTTTCCATCGAGAATCGTTTCAGTGAGGAGAGTAAATCGGTTATGGTCAGTTGACTTACGTTCTATAATAACGCAGTGCCTTTTTTTTCTGGTGTCTACTACGAATTGTGTTGAGCCAATTATATGAGCATTGATCATTCGACCTGTATGTTGGACACCTAATGCGAGAATTTGAAAAAATGCATGACCTAGCAGTGAATGGTATTCACTACTGTACATAGATCATATTTTGTTGTTTTTTCCGGATTAGCATATAAAATTCATTTCATAGCATGCATAGTTTATAACACAAGTGCCTATTGGATATATGGAAAGTGAGTAAGATTAAGTGAATGTATGGCATGAGTGGTATATAAGGATTCATATATATATAAAAAGGGGTGAGGGAGGGGGAGGGGGCATGGTATATGAATAAATGGAACTTTGAACTCTTTTAATGGATATATGGATTTTCTATATAGTGAAGAGTGAAGTGTTTGCTTTATGTTTCTCTATTATGAAAACGTGACCAAGATTTGTGGCATGTATGAGAGGGTGACTCTCTGAAAGATATTGACAATGTGAAGGAAAATGTTGAAAATTGGTCATCATTTTCAAAATAACAGTGGCATCATAAATTCACTCATAATTTTGCCACAAAAAGATTTTTTTTGGAATTTTCCTTCGTCTTTGTTGTGAGGTAATATAGCAAGCTCAAGACCATCTGCTCATCGATAGTGAAGCATCCAAGCTTGTGAATATCTTTCTGTTGAATTTGAGTGGTTGATAAAATGGCTAAAATTGATAATTTATTAGAGTTATTAAGAACTCTAATCATGTCTACTGTTGAAAGCATAGTTAAAGTCAGCAAAGATACTCTCACAGATATTCAAATCTCTCTGCAAGATGCACAAGAAAAGATAGAGTTTTTTCAGCTTGAATCTCAATTCCAGCAAGAAGAATTACAGCAGTGGAGTCATCATTCTGAACATGTCTCTGTTCAGAACATTGAAAGAGACTGCCATAAGAAGCGAGCCAATAATGTTGCGGTTGATTCACAGTCAATGCCCAGTATAAGAACAGATTTTCACACAAAAGCAAACATCGAGCTTGCGCTTCCCAAGCCCATCATCAGACCTTGGGAAGAGCTTGTCCACAACAAGCACCGAACAGGTCTTGGATATGACAAGGATGTACCCTTTCATATTCTGGACTACTCCAAGCCCATAAAATTTTAGAGTGCCAGGTTTCTTTATGAAATTTCACCTGTAGCTATTCCAGATCTTGCTCTGCTTCCACAACAATAACAACAAATTGAAAAATGCCAACACTGTGATCACGTTGGCCATATGAAAGATCATTGTTTCTACCTTCACCCATGCAAGCATTGTGGTCGACACACCCATTCTTCACACAGATGCTTCAAAAACAAGCCTCCTGCAAGAACAAAGATTCATCTTGGATGGATCGCTTCTTGTCAATGGGCATCAACAGCCAAGAAGATGTTTAAGACATATGTCAAAACTTATTCTAGAATATTGAACAATCTTGCAGTTGATTTTTCGCCATCATGTCACCTTGTACCTGACAAGGGGGGAAATGGTGGTCATCTACAAGCTTCGAAGCCACATCAAGTGAGCCTGAGCCACAATCTCTCATTCCAGATTCATAGTTGTAGCCAGAGACAGTAGTTTAAGCGAGCCTGAGCCACAACTTGTCATTCTAGATTCATAGTTGTAGCCAGAGACACGGACGCCCATGAGCATTCCTTTGGTTAGTGGACAACCTTAAACCATCTATGTGAGGTTGATATTCTTCCTCTTCAAAGAATTCAAAGCACTTCAAAGAATTTGGATGACTTCAGCTTCTTGCCAGCTTTGGTAGAGTTCCGGGAAATGGATTAAGCATTCGAGTGTTGGTGGCCATTCTTAAACCATCACAGGTTGTAAACCTCCCTTCTTCTAGGTTGAAGGTCTCCCTCTTCAAATATGAGGGACACGTCCTCTAGCAGAAGCCCTCAACTTCTTGCCAGATTTGGAAGAGTTCCGGGAACTGCACTAAGCGTTCCAGTGTTGGTGGTCATCCTTAAACCACCTCTTTATGCCAACATTTTAGAGAGCTGATTCAGCCTAAGTGTTGCCATGCATACTTTGCAGATTTGTATTACAACTCTCTTCTTGGACTCACACATACCCCTTCAGATTAAGGGGGGGAATCTTGGACACCTAATCCTCTATGGGTAGGTGTGGAAGGCGAATGGACAAAGAGGAGTCCAAGTGACCTTGAAATGTGGAATCCAAGAGTCACACCATTGTATTATAAATGTACATCTATGGTGAATAATAAATAACTCACGCTTATCTTTCTGTTTATTTGTGTTTACTCTTTCCCTATGTGTGTGTACCATGTGTGTGTTTAACAAAAACATCTACTTTTGGGTCGACGCGATTGTGTAGTTATGACCTCGCATCGATGGCCAGATTAACACTAGGCATCGTGTCGTGGTCGCTCTATCTCTGAAGAGCACCCGCATCACGCTGCTTTTGGAAAGTTTTTTAAAATGGAAACGAAGCTTCCATGATGTAACAGCTCCGTGGGCAGAGTCATGGATGTCTGTTCGATTGGATGAGGTCGAGTTTCTCCCTTTGGCCTTCTAGTTCCTACAAAAATGCAACTTCCCAAAGGGATAGACCTTCCCTCCACCATATGTGGATCCCAAAGCTCATCATCCACTCCTATAAATCCCTCTTCATTCCATTGAATCAACTAGCTAGAGATAGCTAGAATAGACTAGGAGTTGATATCAGAGAATAGTCCATAGTTGTGAGAGAGAGTTTGAACATTTCGCCTCTTCGAGCTGAACTGACGAATGAATGCTTTGAGACGTGCCCGACTGAACCCGTCGAAGGAGGTCTACAACGTCAAGGCACAGGTTGTAAACTCCCTTCTTTATTTATCAGTATGACATCACTGATTTATAGTTCCATCTTTGTTGTGTTAATGATTAAAGTTTCTGACTCTCCTTGACTAGTTGGATAGTTATAAATTAATATATATGTTTGTATGTTGTTAGTATTTGTTTGATCCTTGTGCAGGTGTGTAAATGTTGCATTCAAAGGAGTGCAAGTCTTGAAGGATGAGGATCAAGGGATCGCTACAACATACTACATCAAGAGCATTGGATCGATGTAGGACATCTATCCTAATCCGCACTTCATTTATTAACTAGGAATTTAGAAACTAGCATGTTCCCTTGTTGCTAGACCCACCCTAGGGCTAGAGGGGTCGCATCTATCAGCAAAATTATTTTTCCTTCACAACACTAGGAGGCTGAGAGGACATAGAACTTCATTGTTTTCGGTTGAAAGATTTATATCATGGTGGATTGTCACCTTCACAACTTGGATTGCAAAGACAAATTTTCAGACAGCCTGTGAGGATTTGTGGAAGGAGAGAAATTCGGACATGTGACAGCAAGCTTCTTTCTCAAGCTCAAACAGCAAACCTGTGAAGTTTTCACTCGGACTTGCGATAAATCATTTCCTGTAGCTCAAATTTATAAACAGAACCTCTGTTGCAGCCTATTTTAAAGCTCAAATTAAGTGGATTAACCCTTCGGTCCTATAGGGCTCGGATCACACTAAAACAGTCATTTAAATAGGCTCGGATTGTTGCCTTTATTGAGATTAAAAGCTTGGTCTTGTTGTTGCCTATGTTAAAGAATATTACCTTAGTCTTGTACTCTGAAATCTACCTATAGGAAATAGTCTTGTGAAGGATTAGTTGAGAATCACATATCTCAAACTATTGACCAATTTTAGGTAGTGACAATTGTAAAGCTCGGAGCTACAGCATTTTGAAGGATAAAATTCATATCTTTGTGATCACTAGCCTCAGTAACTCAAACCTGTGTTGTGGATCTTAAGAACTATGACAAATAGTGTGCCTTCAACAGTGATGAATTTGTAGGTGTAAAAGACCCGTGACCTTGTCAAGGATTTGAAGGTTTGAACTGTGAATACTTGGTTTGATTTGAAGAGTCGTGTGAAGAAATATTTGGAGCAGGTTTTGGTTTTGTTTAAGAAACTATTTGAGCAAGCTCTCCATTGAAGGAATTGCTCTTGGAGCAGTCTATTGAAGGTACTTGATTGAAAGCCCTATGGAGTGATCTTAAGAAAAGATTCCTTGGTTACCATGAAGAGCATTGAAGATTCCTACCAAAATTATTGAAGCAGACGACCTCTATCCTTGAAAAGGAGTTGGAGAAGTTTTATTGAGATATCCTTTTGAAGAATCCTATAGACATCTTGGAGCTGCCTCTTGAGTATTTCTGAGCACACTTGATCATCCTTGAAGAAGAATTGAAATGAACAGATCTTGTTGTTGGAGAAAAACCTTGAAGACCTTTTGAGAGCCTTGGAACCTTATAGAGTACCTTGGAGTTAACTTTGAAGATTCGTGGCGGTCCTTTGAAACCATGATGCATTTTTCATCATGAGGTGACCTTGAAGATTTTATTTGGGTACATGAAGAGCAGTGGTGATACCTTCATGTAAAGGCAAGGCTGACATCGATAAAGTGATTTGGAGAAGGCATTGTTGAAGATATTGTCAGGGCTCGTTGCAGAAGATATTAGGATCCTTGAAGAATCATTATTATCTTGATGAATTGAAGCAAATGGTTGGAGCCCTAGAGGATAGGAGTCCTCAAGAGACTAGGTTGGACCCTATACCAGAGGTAGGGTTGGAGCCTGAAAGTGACAAGGTTGGTGCCTTGGGAAGATAGGTTTGGAGCCCTTGAGGTCAGAGCCTCGTGAATTCCAAGTTGGTGCTTGGAAAAGTACAAGTTGGTGCCTAGAAGGATTGAAGATTGGTGCCTTCATCTAGGGTTAGAGCCCTAAACATTATTGTATTGAACTTATTATAAAGAAGAAATTAATAAAATTATTTATTCCTATAATTTATTTTTTGTTCTAATTATAAGTGATCTAACTAGTAAAAATAAAAATTGAATAGAAATATTGATTCACCCCCCCTCTCAATATTTCCAACAAAAACATGAGACACAAGATGTAGGCACTATGTTAGTGAAAAACCCATATCTAGGGGAAAACCCAATCAAAATTCACTTCCTTCAATAGTTTTCCTTGAGACTCTTCAACCTAGACATAGACTAGACCTTCCTCCACACCAAGTCAACCCTTCCAGATCTTCGACCTTGTAGCAGCAGCAGGCAGCAACTAGTAGCAGAAACACTGGAAAATTTTTGATTTTCTTCTTCTCCTTCACTGTAGCCAAACTCGCACTCCTTTTATCCTCCTTAGCCCACTTTGCACTTTTCCCAACTACTCCTTGAGATATCGAACTTGAGTGAGTGAGATGGTCCAAATGAATTCGATCTACTCTAATATATAGGCTCCAAGTGATGTCAAATTGCACAGCGTGAGGCCGACTTGATCTCCTTTAGGTCGACTTGGTTTGGAGGTGACGTAATACATATTTGACTCAAAAATAAATCTTTTTAAATTATTTGAAAGCACAAGAAGGGTCTTATAAAAGGTACAATGACTCTAATGACTCAATATTAATCCTAGGATTCGACAATTAGGACTTTGACTAATATAATAATGACCCAAACATGAAACGCGCGCTTTAATAAGACATTTTAATAATAATAAAAAGTATTTTCTTTATTATTTTGACAAGTACATTACATAGTGACTCAATTACATTATTGAAGACCGAACATAGTTACTGTTTTCAACAGCCCTAACTTATTTGGCCTCCTTGGGCATCACCTAATATCGTTTCTAGCCATTGAAAATCCTTGAAAACTGGTCAACTAATGTGTCGGGGTTTTCTTGAGAGGTCTCCCAATTTGTGGTCAATCCCTTGGTGGAATCTCAAGATATTTCAAGCCCTAGCTTGAACATTGTTACCCACCGCCTCTAGGTAGTGTATATAGGAGAATTGTTTTCTCCTAGATGGTCCTCAGTCGGCAGCTAGTAGCCCCTTAGAGCCGCAACATAGCTCAATGTGTCAATGTGTCAATGTCTCTACCACCTGAACCAACCATGTGGTCCCAAGACCACTTTTCATGGATGTATGTTTGAAGGTGGGCCTCCCGACCCCAAAGCTATGGATTTTCATTGGTATAGTTGAGTAATTTTTTGTACTTGTCATGGGAACTTTTGGGCATGGATTAGTGGGGGCATTCGGTAGAAAGAGTGGGTTAGGCTTGTATTCTTGTCTCCATTGCTCGATTTCATGGTTACCCTTGAATCCTAGTCTCATGGGGTCTCCTTTACTGACCATTTGTCTTTTAGGTTATCACTAAATGGGAAATCTAGATTTTGGTTGCATGGTCCCACTTCCCGATACCAACTACATCACTCTCGTTCCACTCATTTTAGCCCCATTCATCAATTTTCCCACCCGGGTCCACATGTGCCCACTCGGTCCACATAGGGTTAGCCTCACCTTCCCCTTTCCCACACGTTGGTTCGGGCCTATAACGATGCCCCGAAGGTTGATGCAACGAAAAAGAAAAGAAAAAGAATAATTTGGCCACTCTCAACAGGAAATGTACCACAAAATGAAAATGATGGTCAGGACATAGAAATTTAACACGTGGGCAAAAGAAAATCATGTGCTCTAACCCTTATCCATGGCCATCTCCCTCATTCCTATAGGCTCTAGCTAATCCTGCTCTATCATTAAGGAACCCATGTTTGTCCCAACCCCTGATGGGTAATGAACCGCCCCACCTTAAGGGGGTATTAAATACTACATATTACGCATCATGCTCTCATCCCCTAAAGCCCCAAGCAACTATGAAGAAAAATCAATAAAATGAAGAAGGCATATGAATAAGGGTGGAGAAACAAAGATAGGGGTAACTCATGTACCATGATTTTCTCCCTCCTACACTGACATACCCAGGTGTGGGCTTCCCTTGTTGTAGCTACCCATGAACCATAACATGTGATCTAGATTATTCCCCTGATCCCCCCTCCACTCCATTATTATATCATTTGTCACCTACCATTTGAGGGATGTACTACATACATGTCACCCCCTCTAGAGGTTGAAACCACCTAATAAGGGCCTTGGTTAACCCCCTATTGAGCTTTGACACACTTGTACATACCAAATCCCACTATGGAAGGGCATGCCACCATGAAGTGCTCTATTGATTCCATGACTTGTAAGCTCTTTTACTTGATTATTTTGATGATTTGTTGTATTGGAGGGAAAGGGGACGCATTGGATCATATGCAAGATTGCAGGTGGGTCTCCATTTGGGGCGTTGAGAGCCATGGGCCTCCACCATAGGAGAGATTACTTCATGGATCCCCAGTAGCACCCATTGATTGCTCGTGTTCCACCATTTTGGATGAGGATGACATGCCTAGTCGGCTCCACGGTTGCACCAAACACTTTCCAAATGTTCCAGGGTCCATAAGATGTCCCCCACTATAGACGGAGTGCTTATGTCATTGTCCTAGCCCTTACATATGGTTTACAACAATATTCGATCTATTTGGAGACCCATGAGGTTTCCCTTGTGCCCCCACACCCACTTAGGAGTACCACAGGTTCTTGCTTGGAGAACAAGGGGCCAACCCCTTCTCCACTATGTTGGAAATCCATTTCTACATTATTGTTGAGAATTTGGAGGGGCGTAGACTAATTCAAATTCTCTACTTGATTATTACTTGTGAGCTTACTTATTTCAGTTATGTCTTTTCTTATTAGCTTATTATATCTTTCATCAAGTCAATTATCAAATAAACAAGAGACCCAAAGTTAGGCTCTTCAAGCCAGGGCCAAAACCTCTCCCTCTTGGAGAGGAAAACCCGCAAGAAATTCTTCTTATAGACTTTCATATGAGAATTACCATGACAATGGCATAGACCCTTAACCTTTATATGCCTTCAAGACCTTGTCACTGCTTTTCCAATGACTCCTTGAGTTGATCCTTCTTTCCTGCACCTTCCTGCACCGATCTACATCGTTCAGCACCAACCTTAGAGAGCTCGGTCTCTAATCTTCAATTTCTCCATTACCTTGGATCATTCTTGGCTTATTCTTATCTAACTTTTATGACCAAGACAATGGTACATAATCCATTATATGCAGTCCTTATAACTTGTCTCCTTAGAATTGTGTAGATAAACTTTTTCCTGCCTTGAATACTTTATTGGACAGTGCTTACATGACTTTGCACTTCACTGTGAGTTTGTTTATCTTCTGCATCAAAGTACAACCCTGTACTTTAGTTCTTTCTCCTTTATTTCGGCCCTTTACTTCACACTTATTATAACTCTGTTCTCTCATATAGTTCAAATATATACCACCGAGGTCCATAATATTGTTTAAGGTTTGAAAGCATTATTGTTTGACTTATCCACATTCTCTGTTCCACACTTGTCCGCATGTCTTCACATATTATATGATATTAAATCACCCTTCCTTCACACTTTATTCATACTGTATAACCTTGATCCTCTAGTATGTAATCCACAACCTTCTTCCTGAAATTTCTATACGAAAATCACAGAGGAGTACAAGTCTTACTCTTTGTTTTTTGCGCAGTATATATAGGGTATATATATTTGTTTCCACCTGTCATTGAGCCGACCTGGCCATATGTAGTGCAGTTGACTTGAACACTTGTTTATAGGCCGACTTGTAGAGAGTATTTTCCAGCGTTAAGGAGGTTGACTTGAGAGTTGTCTTGAGCTATTTCTTCTCGGATAAATGACAAGGTCTTAAGGCATATTCCTTTAACTAGACACTTCATAAACATGACTTTAAATACATTTATAACCAAAAGAAAAATCCTAATAGACATCAAGAAGAAGTCTATTGACCTATAATAAAACCTTGCTCATGAAACCCATGAGGCAAGCATACCAAAAATATATTTTATTATCTTTGTCTCCTTCTTTACATAAATACATAATTACATAGTCAATATGAAGACCGATCCTAGTTACACTTTTAAACACTCCCTCTTAACTAGGGAGGTATTCATATAGGTACATGGTCACTTTCAAACTGAAGAATATCATAAGAAGAATCGGATTGGTAATCGCATCTGTATAGCATCATATTAACCATCATTTTCCTAGTGCAAGACCTTGACTAACAACCCCATCTCTCAACTAGACAATGGGCTACAATTCTAGCAAGACACGTGACTTATAGACACCATAGTCATTGTCTCTCCAAAGTACATACTCCACCAAGGTGTTCCCAGAGTATGAACTTCTTGGACTATTCTTTTCTTGGGTAGCTAGCCCTCAAAGAATATCGATCCCTGACTACTCTTATCTTGAATTCCCTATCACATTCTCAAAGAGTATCGAATGCCAGATGATTACCCAATCCTCCATTCTGTCTTCCCAAGTGAAGACCAGAATGATGTGTCTATCCATTCTCTCCACATGGCCTTCACTGAGACTTACGGTTGTTAGTCCCGATCTAGTGCATGACACATGTATTAGAGAATCATACACGTCACTCCCTCTTAACTCAGGGAGTACATACTTCAAGTTTCTTCCAAGCAAGAAACTTATCACCAGGGTCCCTCTCAACTAGGGACCTACAGCAGCAATGGTGAGACACCCAGCGGCTCATGAAGGATTATTCCCCTCGATGTCATGGAATTATAAATTGAGGAATCTTCAACCTTTGGCTCCATAGGGCACATATCATCCATCACTTTCATCCTTGAGTCATGTCAGCTATCAGAGAGTGATTCATCGGACTTCCTTATCCAGAACACCTTTATGCCATGCTTCTTTTCTTCGAACCATCTCCTAAGGATTTTACATCACTCCACATGATTGGAAGCCCTGCATAAACTCATCCAGATAAACATATACATATGAAATTTTAAGTCAAAAGTTACCTCAGTGATGATCTTTCACCATGACATCTTCCTGTAGGAATCGACATCCTTTATTCAGATTGACGCATCTCCTAAGGATGTCTTGTCAAAGGTCTTCTTGTTTACCAGAGTTCTATCAGAGTCTACATATCCTCCCAGGAGATCTCCTAGTCACATATTCTTGTCTTCCGAATGATAACCGCCTCTTTACATGATTGCACTTCATGATCTCTTCAATTATTTCTACGCACAGCTTCATACCCAAGAACTTCGAGTATCTAGTTCCTTGTTTGTATACAACTACCTCATATTCCATATGAGGACATATTCAATTTTATCTGTTAGTGGCAACCTGTGCACTGTGAGAGATCCTCCTCCATAGATCATACTTCTAAAGATAGAAGTCCATTACCTGCAACCATATGACATGACTTCACAGCATCCAGTGTCAGCATATAAATATATAAATATATATATATATATATATATATATATATATATACCTCATACATTTTTCTTTTCAGTCATCCTGTAGCAATTTTACTAGAATGAATAACTTCATTCCATTGACCTGCTTCATCATCACATCCTAATCCCAGAATTATGTAGCATAGAATTCTCGATGAAACCTTTCTGCTTTCTTTCTAATCAGTGAATCCATAGAGAACTCCATTAGAAAATGCCAGCACCTGTTTCCATGATGACCATTGATCTTGATGATTTCCTTCCATCAATGTTCTTTATCAGTGAGGTTTTCCAGGAGTTGTTTCACCAAGAGCTCCTACCATGCTTCTATCATGATGCTATTAATATACATTGCTTCTCGTCATACTATTTTACAACCAACAGAAATCACTTAAAGAGGAAGATGATCTCAATCATAATAGAGATATCTCGCTTCTTCTTTCTTAGATTTCTTTATATCAGGTTCTTCCCTTCTATGTGTGACATGGGCTTCTTCCTTTTTCCTCTTGTCCTTTCCAAATTTAGGACAGTCCCTTTTATAATGCCCAAGTTCATTACATCCAAAGCATCGTAATTTTTCCATACTTCTTTTACTCTGAGGACTAAATTTTATGAATCTTCCTTTCTTCCTAGACATGGCTGCAAAGGCTTGATTCCTTTCACTTGATCATGTATCAACTTTTGCTTTCAATCTTGTTTCCTCTATTTTACATAGAGACCATAGATCATTGAATGGAGTTGCTTCTTTCTTCCTGTATAAGCTTGAAGTGAATTTTTTCCATTCTCCCGGAAGAGCATTCAGCACCATGGTAGTCATCTCAGTATCAGACATTACTTCTCCCAATTCCTGTAATTGGTCTCTTATTTCAGAAATCCTCATAAAGTATGAAGTGATTCCTTCTTCTCTTGACAATTTCATTTTGTATATTTCTTGTCTCAGAGAATAGCTCCATTAGTTTCTCATATATTTCTTTTGCAGTTTTTAGTTTTGATACATAGGGTATGAGTGAGTCCTTAATGGAATCTATGAGAATCCTTTGGGCTCTGATTTCTCCTTTCATGTGCTTGGCATGAGTTGGAGCATCTTCTTTTGAGGGTTGAATTGTAGATCTTTCAATGTAGTCCATAACTTTGTCTTCAATTAGATTCAAATTTGTCCTCTTCTTCCATGCACTAAAGTTTGATGACCCAACCAATTTGTTGATTTCTTTACAATAAGTCATTTTGACATATTTAAATAAGGTCATAGATACTTACTTGAGTAGAGTGACTTCCTCCTTTTCGCAGCTTCTTTGATAGTGATGAAGATAGGAACTCCTTAGATTGAGTTCTCCGATGAAGGGATTCTTGAATGCTTGATGATAAAGGATTTTTTCCAAAAAGATGATGTCTTTTCCAACAATGTCTTGAATATAACCTTTTGATGACAAAGATTATCCTTTTGATTAGTGGATAGTTTGACGAATATTCCTTGCAAAATAATCTGAACTTTTAATCCAAACTTTGATATTTGCTACTTTGAGTGTCTTCTTGTCAAGTAAACCTTGTGTTCAACACCTTAGCTCTGATTCCATGTTGAGAATTTGAAGGGGTGTAGATTAATTCAAATTCTCTACTTGATAATTAATTGTGAGCTTACTTATTTCACTTATGTCTTTTCTTTTTAGCTTATTATATCTTCCATCAAGTCAATTATCAAAAAAGCAAGAGACACAAATTTAGGCTCTTCAAGCTAGGGCCAAAACCTCTCCCTCTTGGAGAGGAAAAACCCGCAAGAAATTCTTCTTATAGACTTTCAGATGGCAAGTACCATGCCCATGACACAGACCCTTGACCTTTATATGCCTTCAAGACCTTGTCACTGCTTTGTCAATGACTCCTTGAGTTGATCCTTCTTTCATGCACCTTCCTGCACCAGTCCACACCGTTCAACACCAACCTTAAAGAGCTTAGTCTCTAATATTCAATTTCTCCTTTACCTTGGAACATTATTGGCTTCTTCTTTTATGCCCAAGACAATGGTACATAGTCCTTTATATGTAGTCCTTATAACATGTCTCCTTAGCACTATGTAGATAACCTTTTTCCTGCCTTGAATACTTTGTTGGGCAGTCCTTACATGACTTCGCACTTCACTATGAGTTTGTTTCTCTTCCGCATCAAAGTACAGCCTTGTACTTAAGTTCTTTCTCCTTTATTTCGGCCCTTTACTTCACACTTATTATAACTATGTTCTCTCATATAGTTCAGATATATACCATCAAGGTATATTAGACTTGTCCATAATATTGTTTAAGGTTTGACCGCATTACTATTTTAGACTTATCCACATTCTATGTTCCAGACTTGTCCGCAAGTCTTCACATATTATATGATATTACATCACACTTCCTTCGCACTTTCTTCATATTGTATAACCTTGATCCTCCAGTCTGTAATCTGCAACCTTCTTCCTGAAATTTCTATACGAAAATCACAGAGGAATACAAGTCTTACTCTTTGTTTTTTTGCACAGTATATATAGGTTATATATAGTTGTTTCCACCTATAATTGAACCGACCTGACCATATGTAGTGAGGCCGACTTGAAGACTTGTTTATAGGCTGACTTGTAGAGAGTATTTTCCAGCGTTAAGGAGGTTGACTTGAGGGCTGTCTTGAGCCACTTCTTCTCGGATAAATGACAAGGTCTTGAGGCATATTCCTTTGACTAGACACTTCATAAACATGACTCTTAAATACATTTATAACCAGAAGACAAATCCTAATAGACATCAAGAAGAAGTCTATTGACCTATAATAAAACCTTGCTCATAAAACCCATGAAGCAAGCATACCAAAAATATATTTTATTATCTTTTTCTTCTTTACATAAATACATAATTACATAGTCAATATGAAGACCGATCCTAGTTACACTTTTCAACAATTATGGCACCCCTTGGACTTCATTAGGCCTCCTCGAAGGCCCAACGTCTCACTTTGTTGATCATTCAACCCTCTTGAGAGGCTTATTCATGTATTATTGAGTTATTTGGTGGGACTGTCACCAAAAGTATTTTTATTATGCACATTATTCTATTTTAGGGGCTCAATTAGGCCAATTTAGCTAAATTGAATTCATTAGAGAGTATAAATACAAGTGAGATGATTCATTTTGATCGTCATCACTTGGATTGGGTTATTAGCTCTTGTGAGATTATTACTATCCCTTTTGGAGGACGACTTTGGATGATATGGATGAATTTTGATGTTTGGGTTTCTCTCTTATCTTGGAGCTTCATTATTGGCATAATATGATGAGTGGATATACTCTTTTCTACATGTAAGTGTTATTTCATGCTTATTCTTGTTATCTACTTTTGTCACATGGATGTTGCTGGAATTTTTCGCTATACAAATATGAAATTTATTGCTTTTCTATATGAATTGGTGGAAATTGTCATGTTTTATAGCGTTAGATCATGTCATGGGTCATGTATGAAATGGGTGAATGTTCCTAGAGATAATTTATTTTAAATAAATCTCAATAAGTCATCTGTTATCACCAAATTGATCTTGATTGGCTGCTCATCAATCAACTCAATGTAACTCTTTCAAACCACTTCTAACTGAAGATTAACCTCTTCAGTTAAAAGTGGTTTGAAAGAGTTACATTGAGTTGATTGATGAGCAGCCAATCAAGATCAATTTGGTAATATTTAGTTAGAAGTGGTTTGAAAGAGTTATATTGAGTTGATTGATGAGCAACCAATCAAGATCAATTTGGTGATAACATCATCAATTATTGTAAATCGAAGTATAAAGTCCTTGAAGCAACTACTCTCATGCCCTAATGCCATGCAAAGTTGTTTGAAGGCCTCCTTGATTGGGTGAACTCTTTCCAAACCATAAACTCTCCTTGACTCCATCTCTCCCAAAGGACAATGCACTAATCATCCATAGGTGATCACTGTAAAGCTTATTTCTTTCACCTCTTCTCTTCTTTCTAGGCTTGTTAGGATATTCCGACACATAGGAAATAGTTAAGAATAACTTAGTCTAGTGTAGAGTTAGGTAAAGTGTGTTTCTTTACCATGTACATTTGTAACTTATAATCCGACGGTCACGATTTGTAGTGATCCGACGGTTATCTCTCTCCTCGGTATTAACGACACTTGATCTGTGGCTTAACACCTGATTGGTCCATGATCTCTATTTAAAGAGCATGGAGGGTCATTTGTCCTGTAACCGTTTATGAGAGAAACATATGTAAATTTTCTTTTTATATTAATAAATTGTCTGAAGTGGTCGCGTTGGCTTAGGTCGTGGACTGTTTCCCTCTTTGACGGTTTTAACCACGTGATTATACTGGTGTATCGATTTGTGATCTGTTTGTGAATGGTGACCTTTGGTTTTTGATCTAAGGAACTTACCCTGTAAATTCCTACATGGTATCAGAGCTACTTTGAGGGCCGCATCCATTATTGATCTAAATCCGACGCTGGTTTGACTGCATGTGAATGTCGTTTTGTAGATCTACTATTTCTGAACATTTTTGGGCTTGGAGAACTGCTCTGTTGTGTCTGGAGTGTCTGTTATAGTGAGGAATGTCTTTTGTTTCATGAAAAAAAAAAATCGGCTACCCAAGTTATGACAGTTTAGATCTAGAGGTATAAAGCATTTGTTTTGCAGTTATATTTGTTAATAGTTCTGCTTATTTCGGTTTCTTCTGTTTATTTTCGGTTTTTAAGTTTTATTTATTTGTCGGATCTATACCCTCTTCTCTGTGTATTCTCTTTGTTATGCGCTGCGTGCAATCTCGGCAAATCGGAAATAGGAAAAGGGAATTTTTTTGCTACGTATGCTCTTTCCCCGCGTTTTTGTGCAATCTCGGGAAATCAGAAATAGTGAAAAAATTGATAGTTGCCAATAAGGGTAACCAAAAATCTAACAATTTGCCGAGAGGCTTTGCAGTTTCATTTTTTTTGCTCGGTTTTTTTGATTTTTTGTGCAGGAAAAGGCACGCACATCGAAGAGTAAAAAAAAAAACCCTTTCTCCTTTCAAACAATAACATAATCATTTTACTATCTCACTTGGTGAGGAGTTAGTTTATGAGAATAGAGGTTTTGAGTTCAAATCTCTTTCTCAAGCTTCTTTTTGTAAAAAGTTTTTGTTAAAGGGGCGGGATTCTTTTTTTATTTTAAGTTGAACTTCATCACCAAATTTCAAACCATCCCGTAACTATTCGGCATCTATAACTCAATTTTTCAAAAAGGCATAACTTCTTCATCCGGAAGCCATTTTTCGAACCGTTTTTTTTTAATCGACCTATTTTTTCGAGATCTTTCCATTGCATCAATTATTTTCATCTCTTTGCAGCTTAATTTTTTTTTAAAAATGAAAAGTGCATGTCTGGTTATTCTTAACAGCACCAATTATTTCCAATGGCTACCTCACATGGTCGATATACTTAGAAGTAAAGAGCTTTATAGAATAGCCACATGACAAGAAACTAAACCTTCTGATGATGATAAAGTTGATAAATGGGAAAATAAACAAGATCAAGCACGAGGGTTGATAGGAATATCCATTGCTCAAGATCTTCGATTTCATATCCTTGACATTGACACCTCTGATGAAGTCCTGGAAAAGCTAAAAACTGTTTTTGGCATTCAAAATCAAATCAAGGCCCACCAGCTTGAAAATGAATTGCTTACATTGGACCCCAATAATTTCTCCTCCATTGAAGACTTTTTGTCCAAATTCAAGACCCTTATAATTCTTTTAGAAGATTGTAAGATCAAAAAAGACAATGGTAGCCTCATCTATTCCATTTTTGCTAAGTTTGGCCCTGCATACTCTGTTTTTTTTCCACCCTCCATTCCACTAGAGAAGCCATCATTTCTTCAGGAACCGCCTACAAGAACTCCTATTTTGATGCATTTTGTGATTCTTTGATAAGAGAACAAGAAAAACTCTTACACCTCGGTCTTATCACTTCAGGGAACGCTTCTAAGAAAGCCTTAGCAGCCCAACAGCAACCATATCAAAATAATCCCAAGAAGCAGTGTCCTAAAAATTATGGTCCTAAATCAAACAAGGGTCCTAAGCAATTTCAGCCGCAAACTGAAAAAACAACTCACTCAAATGATAAGGCAAATAAAAACAAAGGGAAGAAAACAGATAGACATTGCAACTTTTGTAATTGTGATGACCATATAGAGTCCAAATGTTTTAAGAAGATTGAATCCTTAGAAGCAACAATGAAGAAGCACAACATCAATTTGGAGCACTCTTCACTGTCATCTTCAGGCATGGCACTTTTTTCTTGTGTTTGTCAAACATCAAGATTTGGTTATGCATTAAATGTATCTTCTTCTTCTCCTTCTCATGAGTAGCTCATTGATTCTGGAGCTTCTTACCACATGGCAAAAAATAAAGCCATGTTTTCTTCTTTAAATGATTGTAACACCAAACATATTTATGTTGGTGATGATAGATCTCTTAATGTTGTAGGATCTGGAACCATTCATCTAGATAATGGTCAATTTAATGATGTACTATGTGTTCCTACCTTGTCATGCAACCTTCTGTATGTTTATCAGATAACTCATTCAGGTGAAGGGAAAATAGTAGAATTCTCACCTCGTGATGTTGTAATCAAAGACCTCAAAGAACCTAGACATATTTTAGCCACTGGCATTGCTGATGATTCCACAAGGTTGTATAAGTTTGACAACTTTGGGTCATCATGTCTTCCCTCCGGTTTTGTTGATCACAATGATGAAGTGAGCAAACTTTGTCATGAGCGATTTGGTCACTTAAACTATCGCTCTCTTCAAACTCTATGTAAAGAAAATATGGTGACAGGTCTTCCTATGGTATCTTGCCGAGATGTTGTTATCTCCGGATTTGTACTTGGAAAACATCATCGGGATAGTTTTGACAAACGTGCCTCTTGGCACGCTTCAACCCCTTTGCATCTTGTGCACAGTGATTTATGTGCTCCACTTCCTGAGGTTTCTTTCTCTGGTTGCAAGTACTTCTTAACTTTCATTGATGATTTTCCAAACACACTTGGGTATACTTCTTAAAACTCAAGAGTGAAGTTTTTAACATGTTCTTGGCCTTTAAGGCCTTTGTTGAGAAACAATATGGACATCAAATTCTCAAGTTAAGATCAGAAAATGGCGGAGAATATGTTAACAACAAATTTATCAACTTCTGCACTGAGCATGGCATTCAATTGCAACATACTGTTCCATATACTCCACAAAAAAATGGTGTAGCTGAAAGGAATAATCGCACCTTAAAAGAAATGGCTAATTGTATGCTTCAATCTAAAGGACTTAGTTTCAATTTTTGGGCAAAAACAATTAACTGTGCAAATTACATAGTAAATCGCACTCCTACTAAGGTTTTAAAGAATATAACTCCAAAAGAATCTTGGAGCTCAATCAAACCGGATGTAAGTCACTTTCGTGTTTTTGGAAGTGATGTTTGGGCCCATATTCCTGATGTGAAAGTGACAGCAACAAATCTGAATTCGGGCCCCTTAAGGAGAGCTGGTCTACTAGTGTAGCTCCATCAGCATTTTCCCTCAATTAACTCAATTCATCTCCACGTGGTCCTTCACAACTTCTTGTAGTTTTATTTGTCAAATTCAAAGAATTTGACAAATAAATATATTCAACAAGCTTTGGAAAATTAAATGTATCTCGAACTTTAATTCTCTCATCGAACCTTATACTAAGGTTGTCACCCTTCAATATCTCATATTAATGACCCGACACTTTTTAAATAAACAACTTTAGTCCCTGGGCCCACACCTACACGACGTGGATTTTAATTAATTATGCACGCCATACCTTAGGTTACCCTTCGAGCATCTTTGAGGGCAATCGTCGTTCAATGGTCAGTCTCCAGATCGAACGGTATACACGAATATCGCACTGCCTCCTCAGTCGAACTTTAATGTGCGATGGCACGCGAAAAGGTGGTTTTTGGGGTCCCACCTTATGCTACGTGTCAACCACTCTATGGAATCGCTCCCAATTGGAAATTACCACTTATCTCACGAAAGCGGTGCGATCAATACCACTTCCCGCTTTTGAACAGTATGTGACCATAGGTTACACCAGGGTTACGGTATCCTTCTATTCGCTCAGTTCACAGACTAAGGGTCTAATCTCGGTTTAGGATATCAATTAACAACAAGACAGTCTAATTCTCTTATAAGCGAAGCCTTCACTTCCTCGGGCCAGAGTTCGACAACCCCGATTTTACACAGACCTCTTCTGCGCGTGGGATTTCTTCAATTATTCGGACAATTCGAGAGAAAGCAATGGACAGAGAAATGCGGGGATTATGCAGTGACCTTATTCAACAAAATTCTACACATGATGGTGGTTCAATCACCTCGCAACTAAACAAATTCTCACACAAAGATCAGTTCAAACCAAATTGAGAATCAACGAGCACTGAATTTTATTCAACAGAAAGCAATTGCTCAACACGCAGATTTTATTGCCGAAATCTCCTCTCCTAACACGTTCGGGGGGGATACAATTTATATACTTTGCAATGTGTCTTTTCGGTTCCTCAGTGAGGACCGTTTATCTTCTAACAAGACCTAATTACATTATTTGAATAACTGAACATGACAGATGGGTTGAACCAAACTATTCGACTTCTACAGACTCTAACTGAACTAAATACAACAGACAGCTAAGGTATTGACACCTTGTTGTTACAACTCAAATTATTTTGAACCCTCCTAGCCACAACATGTGGACAAAACCTCCTACATTGCTGGCTAGTGTCTAATGCCCCTGCATCATACTCCCGAGGGCGATTTTCTTCATGGGCTCCTGTCCATGAGCTCTTCCACTGATCTGCCTATCTTCTGCAACATTCCTTCAGTCATCCAAGTGGCATCTTCCTCTGGCTTGTCCTTCCATTTGATTAAGTATTGAAAGTACTCTTGTCCTCTGGTCTTCCTGAACACTCTTTTGTCCAATATCTTCTCTGGTTGCAATGGTTGTGCTGAAGGTAGCTGCTTTTCCCACTCAATCTGTTCCTTGTCTACTAATCTTTCTTCTGCACCATCATCTTCGTACTTGTACAAATCTGCAACATTAAAAATGGGAGATATTCCAACATCAGGAGGTAATTCAATCTCATAAGCATTAGCAGAAAACTTTCTAAGTATCTTGCATGGCCCAATCTTTTTAAACTTCAGTTTGTTATACTGCTTCTTTGGGAATCTCTCCTTCCTCAAGTGTGCCAAAACCAGATCTCCTACTTCAAAATGGAATTCTCTTCTACTCAAGTCCAATCTGCCCCTGTATTTGATGCTGTTGCCTTGTAGTTGTTGTTTCACTTGTTCATGTATGGTTTGGATTTCTGAAGCAAATTCCTCACCATCAGCACTCCTCAGCTCTGCCTTTCCCAGATTTCTTAACTCTGATATACCTATGGGGTGCATTCCATAAACAATATGGAATGGAATCTGCCCTGTGCTTCTATTTGGTGAGTCATTATATGCATATTCTGCCTGAGGAAAAATATGATCCCACTGCTTGGGATTTTCTCCTGCAAGACTTCTCAACAAATTTCCCAGACTTCTATTCACTACCTCAGTTTGTCCATCATTCTGAGGATGATAAGCTGAGCTGAAACTCAGTTTGGTACCAAGTTTCTTCCACAGTGTCCTCCAAAAATGGCCCACAAATCTGGTGTCTCTATCTGAAACAATACTCTTGGGCAACCCATGCAACCTAACAACTTCTTTGAAAAACAAGTTAGCAACATGAGTGGCATCACTAGTCTTATAACATGGAATAAAATGTGCCATTTTGGAGAATCTTTCCACTACAACAAAGACTGCATCATTCCCTCTCTGAGTCTTGGGTAATCCTAGAACAAAATCCATACTCACCATGTCCCAAGGCCTGTTTGGAATAGGCAAGGGAGTGTACAATCCTGCATTCTGGCTCCTTCCTTTGGCATATTGACAGATTTTGCAATTTTTCACAAACTTGTCCACTTCTGCTCTCATCTTGGGCCAATAATAGAAGTGACTCAGCTGCTCATAAGTTTTATCAATACCAAAGTGCCCAGCAAGTCCACCACTATGCTTCTCCTTGATCAAATTTTCTCTCATGGAACATTTTGGTACACACAGTTGGTTTCTCCTGAATAGTAAGTCCTCCTGCAAGAAATAATCCAGCCATTGGCTTCTATCTATTAGAACAAGGTTACAATATGCTTCAAATGCTTTCTTAAAATCTGAATCTGTTTTATACAGTTCTTTGAGAAAATCAAATCCTACAACTTCAAAATTGGTTTCTTGAACAAGCATGTGCCTCCTACTCAAAGCATCAACTACTTTATTTGCTTGGCCACTTATATGTTTCAAAACAAAGTTAAAACTTTGGAGATACTCAACCCATTTGGCATGCTTATGATTTAACTTGGGCTGCTGTACAATGTACTGCAAAGCATGATTGTCAGAGTATAATACAAATTCTTTGGACATCAAATAATGCCTCCACTTTTTCAGGGCCTGAACAACTGCATAGAATTCCTTCTCATAAGAGGAATACTTCCTTCTGGTGTCATTCAGCTTTTCACTGAAATAGGCTATAGGCCTATCATCCTGACTCACCACAGCTCCAATGGCTTCTCCACTGGCATCACACTTCACTTGAAATGGTTTAGTAAAATCAGGCAAAATCAAAACAGGCTTTTCAGTTATCTTTTGCTTCAAAAGTTTAAAGTTTATTTCTGCTTCAGCAGTCCATTTAAATGGTTGTTTGCTCTTTTTTATTGTCTCAATGATGGGTGCATTAATCTTACTGAAGTTTCTTATAAATTTCCTGTAAAAACTAGCAAGTCCATAGAAACTTCTTACCTCAAAAACATTTCTGGGTGAAGGCCACTCCACAATTGCCTTAACCTTTTATGGGTCCATTTTCAATCCTTCTGCAGAAACAACAAAGCCCAAATACACCAACTCTTCCTTCATGAATGAGCATTTCTTTAAGTTTATCAGCAGTTTCTCTTGGTGCAGCTTCTTCAAGACATAATTAAGATGCCTCAAATGTTCTTCTTTAGTTTTGTTGAAAACTAATATATCATCCAGATACACTATCACAAATTTACCAATGAATTCTTTCAATACTTCATTCATAAGTCTCATGAAAGTGCTAGGTGCATTTGACAACCCAAAAGGCATGACCATCCATTCATACAGTCCTTCATTTGTTTTAAAGGCAGTTTTCCACTCATCACCCTCTCTTATTATAATCTGATGATATCCACTCTTTAAATGTATCTTTGAAAAATATTTAGCACCACTCAAAAAGTCCATTAAATCCTCAACTCTGGGCAAAGGAAATTTGTACCTGATTGTTATCTTATTTATTTCTCTGGAATTAGTACACATCCTCTAGCCTTCATCCTTCTTTGGGTTCAATACTACTGGTACTACACATGGACTCAAACTTTCTATGATCAGTCCCTTTTCCACCAATTTCTGTACTTGTCTCCTGATTTCCTCATTTTCGATGAGAGTCATTCTGTAGGCTGAATTTTTTGGCAGATTTGAACCAGGGATAAAATCTATCTGATGGCTGATCTTCCTCATAGGTGGCAGCTCATCAAGTAAATCATCCACAACAATGTCACAGTAATTGTCTAACATCTCTTGGATTTCTATTGGCAAATAAGAAATCTTCGTAGAAGTAAGAACTACCTTAGGCTTGCAAACTAAAGCAAAACTTACCTCTTCTTCTTCAATCTATTATAGATATTCCTTCCCGCTCAACAGCAGGGTCTTTGGGTCAACCACTCTGCTTGATGGCTCTCCTTCTTCCATGGGTATCAATGTATGATGCACCCCATCCTTGAAGAACTTGTAAGTGTTCTTCTTGCCATCATGCACCGCTGCTCTGTCAAACTACCAAGGTCTACCCAACAGTATGTGACATGCATCCATGGGCATTACATCACACAGGACCTTATCTTTGTATTTTCCCATTTGCAGCTCTATCTCACATTGTTCTTTTACAATCAATTGGTGCCCTTTATGCAGCTAGGACATCCTATAGGGAGTTGGATGCTCCATTTTCTTTAATCTCAACTTCTTTATCACCTCAGTGGAAACCAGATTTTCTGTGCTGCCACTATCAATAACTAGCTGGCAGCATTTCCCTTGGACTTTGCATATGCTCCTAAAAAAAGTCTTCCTTTGTGCAGGCTCAGTGACCTCTTTAGCTTGCTTCAACAGGACCTTATTAACCACCAAGGACTCTCCCCTCTTTGGTAGAATTTCTTCTTCAATTTATGCCTCCTCTCCAACCTGGGCAACAACAACATTTCTTGGACCAATACCCACATTCTCTGGGCACTCATAGTGCTTGTGTCCCACTTGCTGACATCTATAGCACCTCAATTCTCTACCTCTGCCTCTGCCTCCTCTTCCTCTATAAGAACCCCTTATGCCTCTTGCATCACCCTCTGTAGATGCATTTTGAGGTGAGCTACTGTTAGCTCCATCCCTGGGTGGGGTAGGCTTTCCTCTACCACCCTGAATTCCCTTTCCACAGAAAGTACCTCTCCCTTTGGAAGACTTCTTTCCCAAAAGTTTCTCCTCTGCTTTCAAGGCCATCTGGTAGGCCTCTTCCACTGTCTTAGGAGACAGAAGACCAATCTCATCTTGGATCTCCAGCTTGAGACCATTCACATATCTGGCAGTCTTCTCTGGTGTGTCTTGAAATTTCCCACCTCTTATGCTTACTCTATAGAATTCTTCTGTGTATTCCTTTACTATCAGCAACCTCTGTCTCAGGTTCTGCATTTTCCTAAACAATGTTAGCTGATAATCACTAGGCAAGAATTTACCTTTTAACTTAGCCGTCATTCTGGTCCAGCTATTGATAGGCTGCTTTCCAACTCTCCTTCTTTCTGCTTGCACTCCATCCCACCAAAGTGCAGCATGTCCCTTCAGCTTTGTAACTAAAAAATTGACCTTCTTATATTCACTCATTTCTTCATAGTCAAAGCACTTGTTCATTTGATTAATCCAGTCCACCAGCTCCTATGGAATTAGTCCTCCTGCAAAACTTGACACTTCAATCCTAGGCTTAACTGCAGACCCCAGAACAGTTCTGAGGAGCCTCAAGTCAGGAGGAATCTCATCATTTTCTTCAGCTTCTTCTAATTCAAGTTCACTGATATCTTCAGGATCTCTAGGCTGTCTTCACTCCATGGGATCCATTCTGGCTTCAAACCTCTGCAAGGTCTCCAACACTACTGCATTGGCAACAGGTCTCCTTCTGCCAGCACCTCTACCAACTCGGATTGCCATGTTAATATTATGCAAAAACAACTCAAAAATAACAACTCTGATACCACAAATGACAGCAACAAATCTAAATTTAGGCCCCTTAGGGACAACTGGTCTACTAGTGTAGCTCTATCAGCATTTTCCCTCAATTAACTCAGTTCATCTCCACGTGGTATTTCACAACTTCTTGTAGTTTTATTTGTCAAATTCGAAGAATTTGAAAATAAATCTATTCAACAAGATTTGAAAAATTAAATGTATCCCGAACTTTAATTCTCTTGTCAAACCTTATACTAAGGTTTTCACCCTTCAATATCTCATATTAATAACCCGACACTTTTCAAATAAACAAATTTAGTCCCTGGGCCCACACCTACATGACGTGGATTTTAATTAATTATGCATGCCATACCTTAGGTTAACCTTCGAGCATCTCTGAGGATGATCGTTGTTCGATGGTCAGTCTCCAGATCGAACGGTATACGTAGATATCGCACTACCTCCTCAGTCGAACTTTAATGTGTGATGGCATGCGAAAAGGCAGTTTTTGGGGTCCCGCCTTATGCTATGTGTCAACCAATCTATGGAATCACCCCCAATTGGAAAATACCACTTATCTCACGAAGTGGTGCGATCAATACCACTTTCCACTTTTGAACAGTACATGACCATAGGTTACACCAGGGTTACGGTATCCTTCTATTCGCTTAGTTCATAGACTCAGGGTCTAATCTCAGTTCAAGATATCAATTAACAACAAGACAGTCTAATTCTTTTATAAGCGGAGCCTTCACTTCCTCAAGCCAGAGTTCGACAACCTCGATTTTACACAGACCTCTTCTACGCGTGGGATTTATTCAATTATTCAGAAAATTCGAGAGAAAGCAATGGACAGAGAAATGCGGGGATTATGCAGTGACCTTATTCAACAAAATTCTACATAGGATGGTGGTTCAATCACCTCACAACTAAAAAAATTCTCACACAAAGATCAATTCAAACAAAATTGAGAATGAACGAGCACTGAATTTTATTCAACAGAAACCAATTGCTCAACACACAAATTTTATTGCTAAAATCTCCTCCCCTCATGCATTCGGGGAATACAGTTTATATACATCATTATGTGCCTCTTTGGCTCCTCTATGAAGACCATTTTCGGTAAACCAAAAGCCTAAATAAAAAAATTTCGATTAACTGAAACATGACAAATGGGCTGAACCAAACTATTTGACTCCTACAACTCTAACTGAACTAAATACAATAGACAGCTAAGGTATTGACACCTTGTTGTTACAACTCAAATGATTTTGAACACTCCTAAACAGAACATGTGGAAAAAACCTCCTACATTGCTGGCTAGTGTCTAATGCCCCTGCATCACCCTTGATGTGTTTTTGCAGGTGATACTGAGGCTGCTGATATGACTGTTGAAGTTGCCTTTAGTGGTTCTGAAGCTGCTACTAAAGTTGCATGTGATAATATGTTGGAGGTATTATTGATGATAGCCTTGAATCTGAAGGTATTCTAGGGTTTCTTTTTTTGTTGTTGCTGCTACTTCACATCCCTGGCTTAAATTTTGTTGTTGAGATGCTCATGATGTGAGTGTTGAAGTTGATGATTGAATTGATGTTTGCATGCTTTACTGATACCTTTTTTATATGTTTGTAGGTGCCTCTCTGATGTCTATATTTTTGATACTGGTGAAATGCATCCTTGGATTGCCATAGCCTCTTCATATCCACCTCACAAATTTTCATGTCTTCTTGGATGATCGATAAAACCACTTATAATGCCTTCTGGTGACTATGCAGGTTTGGTAGAGGAACATGTTTCCTTCTTATAGAAGACCTTATTTGTATTTTTTTGACTTCCAATATGCATGGGGTGATGAGGGAGAGTGTGGTAAGGCTAAGAAGGAGTAGTGTGGTCTTGGAATAATGATGTGAAGGAAATTTGTTTTTTTGCAGAAGAAAAAAAAATTGTTACATAAGTGATAAAGTGTAGGGTTTGAGTGAAAAATCATTGTGTTTGAGATAGAGGAGTGATGAGAAGGGGCTAGAAAATGATGGGAAGACTCTCCTAATTGATTTTTTTGCACATCAAGGCCATTTTTTATTGTTTTTTTTCCTCGATCCACCTGCAAGTAGCTTGTTGTAACTTCCTGTAGCAATTATAGAGTTTCATGTAGCTGTTCAGGAGAGCCCTTTGTAGAAGACTTGTTTTAGCCATATCCCACAAATGGTAGACTGGATTGACCTGAAATTATTTCAGTATATTACCATTATCCTTATTCACCTCTTTATCAAAAATCTAAACCATTGGATGCACAAATATTGAGAAAACTTAAAAAAATTTGTAGGTGATGGAGGTTGATTTATCACAAACTGTGCACCAAAAATTTCTAAAATTACTTGAGCATGTTTCCATTATCCATATGTATCTCCCCATGAAACATATTGGCAAATAGATGCATGGTTTTCAATATATAATAAAAAAAATTTTATGCTAAAAAATAGGACTTCCTGTAGAATTTTAGGACAACGAGGAAAATGAATTTAAAAAGCTTGGAAATGATGGGTGGATGTTGGAAATGGATGAGGGTGATGGATTGGCATGACCTCGGTCCTTTTGGAGTATATGAGAAAAGGAGGAGGAAGTCCAAGTTTGACTTCCTTTGACTAGGGTTTTGACCAACTTTATCTTTTGGTGCTAACTGGTGTTTTTTTTTTTGTTTCTTGCAAAGTTTGGAGAGAACATGCATTCATTAGAGAGAGATACATGGAGAAATACATTTTTTCTTTTCATATTTTCACATTTTTTTTTTTCTTTAGGCCTAATAGCTACCTCAATGAGGTTTTCAACTAGTAGGTTTTCCTAGGTGCCTCATAGGAGGTTTTCACCTAGGATATTTTATTTTTCTCTTATTTTCTCTTTTTTCCAACCCATTGACTGCCTCATGAAGGTTTTCAATCAATGAGCCAATCTCAAGTGCCTCAAAAGAGGTTTTCACATGAGATTTTATTCTTTTTTTTTCTCTCTTTTTCCATTTTTTATTTTTTTTCCATCCTAAGCTACTTGAAAAAAAAATCTCTTTCAAGTATAGGAATACTTCCAATGGAACCATGTGCACATCAAGATGATAGATAAAATCATGTGTACACTTGAAATACATGCTTTGACATGTACCTGAATATGAGAGATGAATTTCTTTGACTGATATTGTATCAAGTATTGTTTAAGAAGAGTGTGTTGTTGTAACTTAATGATTGCCTAGAACCATATTTCAATATAGCTTTGATGCCCTTGGTTTGCTTGCTCATCAAGATCATTCTTCATGTCTTCTTCTTCTATCGTGAAATTCAAATCTTCCTCTTTTTGCTGATTATTCTCTTGAACACATGGATGATATGATGGTAAACATGAGAGAGATTTCTCAATATATGATTCTGTTGTGTGCTCTTTGTCAAGTGCGGCCCATTATTCTTTGGTCTTCTCATTTGAATCTTATTTTTCTATATTGTTTCCTTCAATGACATCAAGAGAATCACTTTTTTGCAATACTCTTCCTGAGCTAATATGGATACCATTTAGATCAAGAGGATATGTTTGGAAGTGTTGTACCTCAGCATTGTAATTGGGCTTTGTTACTTCTTTTTATGGGTTTGGAAATGGTGATGCGGGTAGTTGAGTGGGAGTGGACCTATGAGATGGATGTGGTTGAGGTTGTGGTTGTGCTGGAGGTGGATGGGAGGGATAGCATGGAGTTGGGAATGGGAAATATTGAGGAAAATATTGAGGATATTGTGGATTTTTCCCATAAGGCCCTTGCCAACCTTGTTGCCAAGATTGGTTTTGGGGTTGAGATGGCCAAGGTTGCCGAGGGACTGTGTTCCAATTATTTTGAGATGGATGTGAATAAGCTTGAAATTGTGAATTAGGTCTTTGCATCATATCAAGTTGACTAGGCTGCCATGGTCTTCTTGGAGCTACATAACATAGCTTATGTGGTGATTGACTTTCTCCATTTTCTTCTTGGTAAACTTCTTTAAACCTTGGTAATTATGGACAATATTTAGTAACATATGATTCTACATGGATAAAAAAAATATCAACATCTATTTTTTTCTCATTTTGCATTCTTAACATTTCTACTTTTTCACTTAGATTGCTAAAAATTTATGTTTTAAAGTTATCAAGAAAATTTCCAAGTTCATCTTGACTTACCAATGTTGATTTTGATTTACTTACTCTTGTCCTTCCTCTTGATATGTGCTTGCATGTTTCACAAATTTCTTCAAATGATAATTTTTATACATCTCCTTTACTCATGAGATCAAGGAGGTCAATCCACTCATCCCTAATTGTTCTAAGAGGGTTTTTAGTGTGTCAAATCCTAAATGATGTAATTTTTCCCTCTTAACATTCTACATGAACCTCTCTATAAGATTTTCAAGCTTCTAATCTTGTTTTTCATTCATTCTAAAGATTTATTCTTTAATATCATGATCTTTATATTTTTCTAAAAATGTCGTTTCCATATCATTCCATGATATTATTGAATTAGTACCTAAACTCATGAACCTTTTAAGAGCTCTATCCTTCAATGTTGCAGGAGACAATCTCAATATTTTATTGTGTGATAAGTAGCCATAATATATACAAAGTATTTAAAATTCAAATAGAAAGGTTTCTGGATCCTCTGACCTCATACCATGGAATTTGGGAAGGAAAGATGGAGGGATTTTCTTCATATTCACACTGACATCAATATCTTGAATGGGAAATCCAAGAGGATCTTCTTCATTGTAATAATATCCATCTGTTTATTCTACCTTTTCTGCCACCTCTTCCTCTTCTACATGCAAAAGTGGATGGTGATGTGGTTCTTACTGCACCACATGATCAAATGGAGGGGTTGGTGTTGGATAATTATTTTTAAATATTTTTTGAATAAGAATGCTAATGCAATGTAATTTTTGCTTTGAAATGAAATATGCCTAATGATTTTTTTTTTTTTTTTTGCAGAAAAAAATAAATGAAACAACTAGGGAAGAAAAAAAATGCATAATTTTACACCTCCCTGACAATGGAGCAAAAAATTGATGAGCCTCAGTATTGCAACAAAAATGTTTTAACTCCCAAGGCTGCCAACTTTAATTATTAACTCGGAGTTCGTACAAAATTGAGAGGTATCGGCACTATATGTGCAACATACAATGTGTCCTTATTTTTTTAATCTGATTTAATGGAGTGAATGTCATGAACTCAAATCCTAAACTAATTGCAGAAATGGAAGTGTTGTTTTGAAAATAAATTAATCATAGGAAAGAACAACAATTTGTAATTGAAATCCTAAGAGCATGAATTAAAATGAAAAGGCCTAATATTCTTTATGAAAATGAATGTCCTAAGTGGTGTTTATTCTTCCTCAATTATGGATTTAGATCCTAGGGGTCATGATTCAACCCCAAGAGACAAAAACCAATCTTTGAGAGAAAATATGGTCGATTTTACATGCATTACAAGAGTGCTACAGGATGTTTTGTTTTTGCTACAAGAAGTTATGTTTTGCAAATAACTCACCGAATGACTAAGTAAATCAAATGAAAATGGTATGGGAAAAATATTTTTATTAAGTATGATGTCTTAGGTCTCCATTCCAAGTATAATCACTCCAAAATACCCATGTTCACATGTGCTAAAAAACAACAGAAAAATTACTACTCTAAAATCTGGAAATTCAAGAACTAGTGAGCTAGTTATTTTATCAAATGCCTAACATAATCAAGTGAAAATGTAATGGGGTAATTTTTTATATTAAATTTAAAATTATTATGACCTAATCCAAGTGGAATCAATTCAAATTAATCTCATTAACCCATTCTAAAAAATAGCATAAATTTACTACTATTTCGCTACAAGGCATTTCCAGAAATCTTAAATTCGTGAACTAGTAACCAAATCAAATTAGCTTAATGATTAACATAACCTTCCAAGGTTATTAAAAGGATGAATAATGATTTTGAACTTGTAAAAAACATGCAAAATAGCTCACATCAATCATTTAACTTAATCATAAAACAAGAAAATAGACAATACTAAATACAAAAATATACAAAACAGAAATAAGAGATGCATGTGAACAAGAAGTGAGAATAACATAAAGAAATTGTGAAAGAGGGCTCAAAGGCTCCTGGGATGGCCAAGTGCAAGGAGGACTCGGATTCCTATGGAATAAATTAAGCCTTAGAAGATAAAAATGGCACCAATCTTCATTATTGAATCAGTCTAAGTACATCCCTACAAGGAAAGAAAGTGGAGCTACCAGAAGAAAAAAAAAATTCTCCACAATAAGATTAAACAATACATGCCCCTAGAGGCAAATTTGAATTGTTACTTATATAAAATTATGAGGAATCATTCTCCTTCAAAGTAGGAATATTTCCCCTCCAAAATCCCTTAAATAGTGGATATGGTTTCCAACACTAGGAGTTTGGAGCAAATGAGAGGGAACACATTCCTAGATTTTCTCAGTCATTGGAGTTCCATAATTATTCCAGAATTTCTAAATAATTTCATGATATTTTTTTCATTTATTCTCCAATCATGGTCCTCCAGTAGTAGGTATCAAGTCCATAAATTATCTCTTTCTCCAAATCTTCATAACTTGTCCAATATTCTCACAATATCTTTCGAAAATAAATAATATTAGGCACAAATATGCAATTATCTCTAAACCCTCCTAAGAACATATTAAAGAATAAAAAAACATTATTAAGTGTATAAGGAGAGATTTAATATATACTTTATGTGCCTAAGAAAATTTATATGGGCCTTAATTGTCTAATTTAGAGGCCCATCAGGTTATTTCTCTCTGGATCCGATATTTCTTGTTTGGTTTGTCCACTTTTCCAATATCTTTGATTCATTTTCAATCTGGGAAAAAAGTATGATCTTCTGGATCAAACCTAAAATTTTATTTTTTGTTTGTTGGATTTTATATATGTGATTTCTAATTCATACATTCGTGTATGCACACATGTTTTTCAAAGAAACATGTGTATATGTGTGTTTCCTTGAGTACAATCGCATATATACGCAGGTCTGTTACTTCCAAGCCACATATTTTTAGTTTAAAATGAAGTTTTTGGATTCTGAGTCTAGTAAAGGTTTTTTAATGTTTTTTATTATTATTTTTAATCATTGATAGTCTGGGAGAGTCTTGCTTTTTGAATTTTTTTAGTTTCCTATCTTTCTTGGTGAAAAACTTAGTCAACCTAGGGTTTGCCCTTTTGGTGAAGTGTTAGTTGTTGTGTTTGGGATCAAGGCTTCTTGCTGAAGTTCTTAGCGGATATGATCATTTGGAACGGTGAATTAGTCTTAATTTTCTTATACCCAACCTTCATATTGCTTCACCTTTGCTTTTCTTTTGTTGGCTTTCTTGGTTTTTCTTGGTTTTTGAGAAAGGTACTTTTTGCAATCTCTAAGAGTTTTCTTGATTTTCTTGAAATTTTCTTGTTTGTTGAAGTTTTTGTATTGTTGGTCAAGTCAATTTGTTTGAGTTTGTAACCTCTTTCCACTTTTTAAGTCTTGTCATGTTAATGATTCTTATGGCTTATGGAATTTGAGGTCTTTTTTTCTCAATTTTGTGATCTTGAGGTATTTGGTAGTTTTTTCTTTCTCAAGAACTCTTTGCATCCATAAAAAGGAAAAAGACAAAAAACATTTTTGTGTGCCTTTTATTTTTCTTTTGGTTTTGTTTTTAGGCCTCCTTATCATTTTTGAGCAAGCGCAAATTTTTTCATTTGGTTGAAGTTGCTTGATTTTGGGAGAAGTTCTTTTTTAAATCCCCCCCCCCCCCCCCTTATGTCAATTCTTTGACCTCTTTTTTGGGAAGCACACTTGCTTGTTTCTAGAGTAATCCTAGAATCTTACATTAGACATTTGTAGTTTGCATTATAATAGTTGCACTGTAAGCATTTTTAGTCTTTTTGTAGATTTTGAGTGTGTGAGCATGTATTTTGAAAAGACAAAAGAAATTTTTTTGCTTTCATTAGTTTTTTCATAGTTCCCTTTGTAGAAATATCTTTCACTGAAGAAAAAGTTTCATTTTGCATGTAGCCATGTTTCTATCAATTTCTTCTTGTTTCCATAACACCATAAGTTGCACTTCCATCTCACCCTTGACTTAAGAAAAACCATTAAAACCAAGCGATAAAACTAAAATGAACTATAATTTTTGTATTTTTCATTAAATACATCAACTAGTCTAGGTCATTAAGGCCCTGGAATAGGTATGTGGAGAGTTAGCTCTCCAAGGCCACTCTAAATTTAAACATAGAAGTTGATTAGAAGAGTTAAATCCAGCGTTGCTAAGTTGTCTGGGAAATCTCTCTTTATAAGGGATTCAATCACGAGGGTGAGTGAAAGCAAGGATGAGACATACCCCCTCTCCTACTTTTCGAATCTCGACCAAAGATTGTTCTACCTAGCTACATATACAAACTAGTGACCTTAGTTTCCATTCCTAGGTATCGCACCCTTGGTACCTTAGGTAGATGTTGCATCACGTTCATTATTACTTATGGAGAGTGCCCTTTTGAAGCTTGGGTACTTGAACTGACAAAGGCTTTTGTTTGGAGGTCAGCATAACTGCTTCTATTACCTTCGCTAGTTCGCATGGGGCATAATTACCCCTGAATATTTTCGGAAGGTCCTTATATATTCACTTTCTTGTATTTTGGTGTCCGGTATTAATCATCTGGAGTGGAAATACCTAAAAGAAACATAATTGGTTGTATCTTTAGTGGTCCAGGTGGATATTGTTGGCCACCCACCTATTCCACTTGGGGCCTCACCATTGTCTCTTTCTGTTTTTTAGTTTTGGCACAGCTTACTATTTTTGGCAATTTTTTGGGTCCTGAACTTTTGGAGCCATTTTGAGGCCCTAAACGACTTTTTTTGGGAAAACCTTGTATAGATATTTCTAATTAGGTATGGTGCATGTCAAATGGAGATCATATGCCAAAGTTACGTCCCCGGGAAGTTGAAACACCAATTTACCCAAACAGGGCCCATAGTTTTGGCGCTTCATCTCCTAGGGTTAGGGTTTTGGATGTTTAGGGTTTTCCATTTTTTCTAAATAGTAAATAGGCCTTAAAGCCTCATTGTAACTCAGTTTAGAGGCCTAAGCCACCACATTTATTCTTAGAGATAAGCTACCAGCTCCCTAGCTAGTTTATTTCTATTCTGTCTGTAAGAAAATTTCAGTTCTTTGATATTAATGAAATGAAGTGTTATTTCCATTGCATATTTTTATTTATGGTTACATGTGTATTATGTTGCATTCCTGCATAAATCTGGATCAGTGGTATCAGAGCGGTTTTCTTTTTCTCGATCCTTCTTTTCATGCCCCCAACGAGGTCAGGGTATAAAGAGTTAGGGCTCGATCTGGTTGAACCTTTGTAAGATCGACCTCGCAAACCTCGACGGTCACCCATGGTGGATGAAAACAAAGATGGGGGAGAAGGATATCCTATCAAAATATTGCTCGAGGAGGCCTCGAAAAAAAAAGAACGCTATGATGGATAAATTTTCCTAGATCCTTCAACGACTACCCACCGGAGGTGCATCTACATCCAAAAGCCACTCTGGAGGTGCAACTCCCTTTAAGGTATAAGTAAAATTTGACATTCCCATATTTGAGGGTCAAATAGATGCAGATGTTGTAGATAGATGGCTGAATCTATTAGAAGGATATTTCTCATTTCATGACTTTTACGACCGGGAGAAGACTATTTTTTCACTCCTCAAAGATACCCCCCATGTCAAGGACTAGTGGCTGTAATGTTCCAAATGGGGAAGAATAGGCTCAGTAGGGAATATATTAAGATATTCCACTATGGGTTCATAGTAATATGGAAACACACCAGCAATTCTAAACCAGAGATAGACTAAAGTGGCTTTTATTGGATGTGTCACCTCTAAAGAGAGGGTGAGATCCAGAGGCTACCTGGCCCGTTTCAGACTCTGTCTATAGAAAATAGGTGTAACACAGCAAGGGTGGAAATAACACACTCCTATTGGATTTTTTAGTCCTTGGAATCCTTATATCGACTGATCTAAAGAAAGGATCCAAAAGAGAAGGAAAAACCAAATATATTAGGAGTGGGGAAATCCCAATTCAGGAAAATCAACAATAGGCTCAGTGGGAACACTGTATAAGAAATATGGTGTAAAAATAACATAGAACAAGGCTGATTTCCCTTATCTTAGGCTATTTGGGGCTTATATATTTAATTTTAGTAGAAAAAAATAAGTTTAAGGGCCTTAAACATATCTCCCACAATGATGACTAGCTAAAAATTAACCAAAGAAGAGAGCTGAAATGAAAGAGAAACCCTGCTTTAGGAATTGCGCAGTTTCAGCTGATAGTCACTAGAAATCAGCCATAAGAATTATATTTTCATATGACATCAGTAAATCAGATCTTCCATGGGTTCCTTTAGAAAATCAGTAAATTGCATGAGGCAAGAAGAAAGAATCTTCATAAATAAGAGCTATAATACATGTAAAAGTTGCAGAAATTAATGAGCAACCTTTTCTATGAGGAGCTTCAGCAGTTGTAAGTTAGAAATCAGATCTACAGCAGATCTATGGCTGAAACATCAAATCCATACCAGATCTGGAAACTACACAGCCTTCTTTACAAATCCCCCTTGGGGTTTTACCCAAATACTGCATAATAAAGTGTAGATCTAGATTTTTATACACAGAACTGCAGAAAGCTTCAGGAATTTCTGAAGATGAATTTCATTATAATACATATCAGATCTAAACAATATATATCAGCAAGCTATAATATGAGTCTTCAAGATGAGAGGAAAGTCGCAACCATCTGAGATCTATTACAAAGGAAGGAATCTAAATAGCATTAAGTAGTACATGAAAATAACGTAGTTAACCAAGGAGAATACGTAGTATCTTGGACAGAGTGTTTCATCAGATAAAATATACAGATCTAAAATCAAAATACAATAGATACCCTCGTCTGGGTGATCAACTTCCCCTCGGAAAGTCCTTGTTTTCCTAAACCTCCTCCTTTTGGCCCATGTATACAAGAGGGTTAGGATCCCCTTGCCATCTTAAGAAATCTCCTTTGTGAATGAAGAGATCATGGGCTTCCCCAAATATATGGATTTGCAATGTGCCCTCATGCTCATGCCATCATAGATCTCTGATTTCTCCTTTCTTGGCACAGATATCTGAGTGGGAGTTTGCAATTTCCATTTTAGGAAAATGCTCATCTCTCTCCTGAATTCTTGAGAGATTCTCTGCTCTGTGCTAGCTTCTCCCAAGGCTCCCTCCTTATCCAAGTATGTATATGCTACCCATAGTTGAGAGAACACTTTATATTTCCTCCTATCAAGAGGTGCTCCTAGTAGAGTACCTCCTTGCAAAGAGGTGTCAAGGCATAGAGTAGAATGTGGATGTGGGCAGATAGATTTGCCCCTACCTTCAATGCATAAGTCATCTTGCCTTATTTTTTCTTCCAAGATCTGAAGTATAGAAGGGTTCATGCTCTCCACCTTGTGATTCCCTTCCTCCTCTTCTACCTCCCCTATCTCCAAGACCTCATCATTACTCAATGATATTACATGCTCCTCATGCATGAGATCCTGTGGGACTCTTTGCAAGAGTGCAAGAGTCTCTCCTCTTGGAGCAAGTGCTTCGACCTCTTCCTCATGAAGTGCTTGAGGTGCCCTTGAGGTGACTGCATTCTCATCTCCTACTTCCTCCTCCTCCTCTCCCACAACTGAAGTCATCTCATCTTCGATAGGAGGCCTTGGATCTTGGTCCTCAATTGAAGGAGAAACCCTCATGTTATCCCCTTGAGAAGAGAGCTCTTCATCAAATGGAGATCTTTCCCTTGACAATGCATAAATCAAGTTCACACCTTATTTTTCCCCCTTCATGAAGGAATCACTGGAAAAATTTTGAAGTTCTGGTGATATGGCTAAGTGCACATATCCATGAGATGAGGATTCAAAATGTTCCTCATGCACAGATCTTGTAGATCTGATTGGAAGATATTCTTTTTGAAACTCCTTAGGAGCTTCACCGCTTCTTCTCTCTTCTTTTTTCGCATCCTCCTTGGGGAAGCTCTTCTTAGATCTGAAAATAGATGAGATTAAACTCATCTTCTTCATTTTTCCCTTGCTCTTGATTCATTGATAGCTTGATCTCACAGGTTGTGCCAAGATCATGCTCTGATACCACCACTAATACAAAATAGCTAATTAGTTACTAAAAAAATGACTAAAATTTTCATATAAACGACTATTTTTCGGTCGGTGACCAATAGTAGCTAATTTGACGTATCTTATAACGCGACCAACTTTTAGTCGATTTTTAGCTTAGTCATTAATTGTTTATCTCAATTTTTTTGTGTAGTAGTATAGTTGGTCATTAATTTAGTCATTTCTTTAATCATTGATTTGGTCATTAATTGTCACAATTAATGACCAAATATACAATAAAATATATTACTATATAATCACCCTGAGAAAACCAATTAATGACCAAAGAAATATGACCAAAATGTTGGTCTTGTTATAAGATACTATAAATTAGCTAATAATAGTCATATATAAGCAAATTTTAGTCATCGTTTGAAACTAATTAATGACCAAAAGAAATATGACTAAATTTTTTGGTCGTGTTATAAGATACTATAAATTAGCTATTAATAGTTGTATATATGCAAAATTTAGTCATTATTTGTAATCACAAATTTATCATTTGCAATGGTCATTTATCTTTTTTTGGTAGTTTCATATTCATTATATAAACGACTAATTTAGTAGTTTATATTCATTTCATTTACTTTCATTAATAATCATGTTAAATGACTATTTTAGTTATATATTTACTTCATTTGTGTTCATCATTAATCAATATAAACTACTAATTTAGTAATTGTAAATTGATTTTATGTGTTCATTATTAATCGGCATAAATTAATTTGTATGGTTTAAAAAAATATCATACAATGTGCATGTTCATCTAATATGAAAACATAAAGTTGCATATTTTAATTAAAATACTAAACAATATCAAGTGCATTTATAAATAATTTTAACCACATAAATTATATTATATGAAATGTTAAAGTCTTACAATGAGTTTCCAACTTAATATTGGTTGGACTACAATTTACACATGAAATGATGTTTCATCACTTCAAAACATTATCATTGTGTTGCCAAGGCATTGCACGTGAATTCACCAACTCTGAAGACCTGACCATCAGCATTTATGTGTGTCTTATGTTGGATATTTTCTCTAAATTAGGAATCACCAGACCAGTTCTCTTCTCTCTCTTTTTTTGCATTTGTTGCTCCAATGTTATTGCTCTCATCTTTCTTCAATTTTTGTTTCTTACCATCAATACAGAGTTCATTTTTTGAAAAAAAAAAAAAACACAATGTAGAGCGTAAGACATGAATGATAATGAACACTAGAATATGAAGTAAATTTGACTACAAATATTTTATACGACATATACCTCAACATCAACAATGTCAAAACCATTTTTTTTCCATACAATTAAGAAACTCGAACAAATTTTCTTCAATTGGGCGATAGTGGCCACTATAATGTGGCCAGATGACCTGTATAAACAAAACAATTAATGTCACCATATATAGAAAAGAACACCTTAGTAACTTAGTATTCAACCTTCAAGGAAAGGTTAGGAACAATCATGTCAACTAATTTATATGCTAAAAAGCTCAAGTTGTAGATAACTTGTGAAAACAAATAATATGAGATGTGATGTTTAATCCTTGTCATTTTATTCACAAAAAAAATTCATTTTCTAACACATGAACTTGGTTAAGTATATAAACAACATGTGCTCAAATAACAACATGAAAGTAAGCTTTTCTAATATTAATGAAAATATTTTACCACAAAATAGCTATAAAGATTCCAATAAATATCGTGTAATACTAATTTCATCTTCAAGCTTTGGTTGTTGTTTAAATGGACATAATACCAAGTATTTTCAATTTCACAGTTAAATGACAAAACAAAATCAAAATAAACGTCCAAAATACAATCAAACAATCAAGAGAGGATATCATAAAATGAAAATTGCAAATATAAAAAAATTGTTTACCTGTCCAACGATGTCATGTCTGGCGTTCCTAAAACATTTTCTTGCCCAAAATAACCCTGAGGTGAAATAGTTAGAACATTAAAATCCATATGAATTCCTACTAGAAACATTTCCAAATTTGATGGCACATGTGCCTAAAGGATCTCTTACAACAAATGAATCATATCCGAGACGCATTATGCATTGTCTCCCCATATTGCAGGTGAATTCACCAACTTTGAAGACTTGACCATCAGTATTTATGTGTGTGTCTTATGCACGATATTGGCTTGAAGGGTATCACTATAACCGTCTCTTTTCTCACTCTTTTTGCATTTTTCACTCCAGTGTTATCATTATCCTCTTTCTTCAATTTGTACTTCTTACCATCAATAATGAGTTCCTTTTCTGAAAAAAAGAAGAAGATACAATGCAGAGTGTAAGACATGAAAGATGATGAAAAATAGAATATAAATTGAAGTAGAATATAAACTATTTATACGACATATACCTCAACATTAGCAATGTCAAAGTTATTTTCCTCATAAAAGCAAGAAACTCGAACAAGTTTTCTTTAGTTGGGCAATAGTGGCCACTATGTAGCCAGATGACCTGTATAAACAAATTAAAAAAAACATCACCATAAAAATAATAAAAAATAAAAAAATAAAAACACCTTACTTAGTATTCAACATTCAGGGAAAGCATAGGCACAATCATGTGAACTAAGTTACATGCTAAAAAACTCAAGTTGTACATAACTTGTGAAAACAAATAATATGAGATGTGATGTCTAATCATTGTCCTTTTATTCACAACAACATTTCATTCTCTAATGCATACACTTGGTCAAGTATATAAACAACATGTGTTGAAATAACAACATGAAAGTAATTTTTTCTAATAGTCATGAAAATCTTTAAAAAAATATTTCAATCAATATCGTGTAATTCTAATTTCATCTTCAAGCTTTGGTTGTTTAAATGGACATGATATCAAGTATTTTCAATTTCATATTTAAAAGGAAAAACAAAATCAAAATAAATGTTCAAAATATAATCAAACAAAAAAGAGAGAATATCATGGAATGGACATTGCAGATATATATTAAAAATAAAAATAAAAAATATTTCCACCGATTTCTTATCTGGCATTCATAAAAACATTTTCTTGCCCAAAATAACCATGAGGTGAAATAATCACAACATAAAAAAAGCATGGAAATCCCTCCTAGAAACATTTCCAAAGTCGATGGCTTAGGTGCCTAAAGGATCTCCAACATACAAATCATATCCGAGACATGATTTGCATTGTCTCCCCATCCTTTTTCCAATCACATTTCTTGTAACCTACCCACACCAGAGTCAAGTAACAAATAGAGTTTCTAAAATATCTACACAAGGAGCAAGATGTGAAAATAGAGTTTCTGAAATATGAAGCAAAGTGCAAGTCTTCAGTAAATTTAACAAATAATTATATGATTAAAACATTTATATGGTGGATGAAAAGCAATTGGAGGTAAAGAACGTGTTGGTGAAAAGTAGTTGGAGGTAAATAACACATCAAATACAAAGGGTCATTGTTCCACTATGAAAAGATGATAGAATAAGACTATGTCATGTTGATCTTATTTTTGATTTATTTAAAAAGGTGATAAACATATTCTAATGTCTAATCTTGATATTTGCAAATCTTTCCTTTCCAAACTGAATTACCATAACTTTCAACAACATGAAATCAAGTATAACACCTTCAGTGTTTCTCAAAGCCATGAAAGATTAAATGGGAATAAGTACAAAAGCAACAAACATACACCAAATAAGAAATGCCCAAGTATAAATTAAAAGGAATATATTGACTCATAACTTGAAATTTGTGCTGACAATTTCAACCATGCAGATCACTTTTTCAATAATATGTGGCTTATGTAGAATATAAGTAATAAATCTATGTTGAGATATAATCTAAGTAAATATTGTTAGACCATTAAAAAAAATATTTTGTGTCCAAAACAAAGTACCGAGAATCTTGTAAGCATTTTCCAATTTGTTTAGAGCAACCTTTCTTATTTAACCATCATGTTTTATTGTCAGAGTGGAAACACTGTTAATTTTGGGCAACTAGGTCCAAACTCCATGTTGCACTGCTCATATGATGATGATTATATTTTTGTTGGATTCCCCTTTCGAAGAGGTGCAAGGTTGATCTAAATATCATCTTGTTTGGATGAGAAGAACATATATTTTGATTTTATTTTCCACACATGTGCTAGGTCGGCTATATTTTTAATGTAGGCTCACAAGCCTAATAGATGTGTCACACACCCTCACTGACTGATATAAATTGGAGAGATATGATTTCCATTTCATCATCATCTCATCACACACATTCCTCATGATTTGATTGGTTCGTATAGCCTAGAAGAGACTTCTCTCTCTCCCACGTGTGAATGTGGATGCCGGAAATATGGATGATGTTGAAAATATGGATGAGGGATTCTTTTGTTGACTTGTGTTGAATTTTGGAGCTATCTTTGAGGGGTGTGTGTGACACTTGGAAGGTTGCCTGATATGATGTTGATAAAGAATTTTCTGGCTGATGCATCCTGTTGACTGTCATAATGCACATCACTCTCTATCTTTGTTGGACAAGAATAATTGTAAATCTAATATACATTATTTGGCTTGTCTTCTGTTCATCTATTATTATGTTTTATCGACATTTTACTTTCATCTTTATGTGTTGAATTGGGCCTATAAGAAAGTTTAAAGTAAAATTTCATTAAGCATATAGAACATACCATGTTGATCTAAAATTAAGATGGTATCAGAGCTAAGGTGAAGACAAAGCCCAGGATAGTGTGGAAAGAAATCACCGAAGAATAAGTCTTGCCAAGGACCAATGGTCTGATGATAAGTTGACTGACAAGTCTGCTTATCATGCATGGAAGATGTCCTTGGATTTGGTATTAGAAGATCAAGATTTCATGAAATATGTGCAGGGGAAGATTCATGAGCCTCCATCATATTTTATGAGGCTCACAAAAATCAGGAATGATCTCCTTTCCATAGGAGAATTAGCTAATCAAGAGCTCGTCCTCATTTCTCTTGGAGGACTTCCCCGAGACTGGTATGTATTTAATACTATGATTCTTAATAATAATATGATTCTTGATTTTGATGAATTGTTGACTAGATGCACTCAAGAGGAGACAATATTGATGGAGAGAGATCATCCCTCTAATGGAAATAGATGTGACCCTACTTCCTTCGTCGCTCATGTAAAGAAGAAGAACCATGGTGGCTCGAGAAATCAAAACCATGGTAGAGCGGGGCCCTAAGGAAGGAAGGGAAGATGTCACACTTGTAACAATTATGTTCACTATGTAAGAGAGTTCCCCAATAGAAGAGACTATCCTAGGGATGATGACAACAACTTCAGGGGGAATGGAAATCAAAGGAACAATAGGTTCAAACGAAAAGGGAAGGCTCCCTCTGATCATAGTGGAAATGGGAAACCTTTCAAGAGGTCAAGAAATTCCAAGTACGGTGAGTTTAATGTTTTTGATAATAAGAAAAATGAATATATTCTTGTATCTGCCCTCTCTTTTTCATCTCCTCTCGACACCTTGAATGTCTGGTTGATTGATAGTGGTGCTTCAAGGCACCTCACTGGTTATAAATAAGCCCTCTCTAATTTGATTGAGAAGGATACTAATTTATAAATCATCCTTGGAGATAATGCCACATATCTCGTGAAAGGGATAGGGACTGTGACCATTCATCTATCTCAAGGTCAAGTCGTTTGTTTACAATATGTGTTTTACGTACCTGATTTTAAGAAGAACCTTATGTCTATTTCGGCAATGGAAGACAAAGGGTTCAAGGTGGCATTCGTTGATGGAAAGGTACGCATCTGGAAGAGGAACTTCAAAGAATATCTTACTATTGGTTTTAGAGTTGATACACTCTACCCAGTTGGAGGAAGTACATTGGGGGCTATTTCATGTGATACAACTCTTCAAACAGAGTTATGGCACGAAATGTTTACACACCTTCATTACAAAGCCCTTCCCAAAGCAAGGAAGGTGGTGACAGTGATGCCTGAATTTAAAGATGATCATGAAAGTATATGTCAGGGTTGTGCTAAAGGAAATAATATAAGGGGACCATTCCCCTCAAGTGTCATAAAGACAACTGATATCTTACAGTTGATACATTCTGATTTATCTGGTATGCTTCCCGTGACATCCTTGGGAGGATGTTCCTATTACATGAATTTTATAGATGACTTCTCCCGCAAGACCTGGATATATTTCTTGAAGAAAAAGAAGGTAAAGGATTGTGTTTAGTAGTTACAGGATTGTGTTAAGTGCTAAGTATAATAAGTATGCTCAACTAAGTAATGCAACACAAGTAAGGTTATCATTAGAGTATGAAAATGGTGGACTGTTCATCGAAAGGAAATAAGACGTGTGTGTATTAAGACCAATGAGCAAGGTGAAGTGAAGGTGCGAGGTGTGCACAGGATATTCTATAACAAGGTGTTGATATCTCAGTAAGGATCACATACAATCGGAGAAGGGAAATACAGTTAGAGATTGAGCTCTCTAGTCCTGGTGTAGAAAAGCGCAGGACGGTGTAGGACAGTTCAGAAAAGAAGGACCAGCTTAAAGAGTCAATGAAGAAGCAATGACAAGGCCTTGGAGGCATACAAAGGTCAAGGGTCTATGTCATGGTCATGGTACTTTTCATCTAAAAGTCTATAAGTAGAATTTCTTGTGGGTTTTCCTCTCCAAGAGGGAGAGGTTTTGACCCTGGCTCGAAGAGCCTAAATCTGTGTCTCTTGTGTTTTGGTAATTGACTTGATGAAAGACATAATAAGCTAAGAAGAGAAGACATAAGTAAAAGAAGTAAGCTCACAAGTAATTATCAAGAAGATAATTTGAATTAAACCTAGCCCTACCTAATTCTCAACAAAAGCACACACAAACATTAAGGACAGTCAAAAAGAAAAAGAAAAAAATAGCACTTTAGAGGCATCCTTCCAAATTTTCTCCTATACCATCTTATAGAGTGTACTTTTTTCCTTTCCAATGAGCCCTTATTTGTCGCGAAACTCCTAGTAGTTTGTGAGATATTGAATTTTTAAGACTAAGAAAATTACACCTAACAGTGAGCCGACTTGCACTTTGGCACACATGTCGGCCTCCCCTTCTAGAAGGACGTTTCCTTTAAAACATGGTAAACTACTATAAATATAAACCTCCGCTCCTTATTTTTTGACAATAAAATTTAGTGAAAAAATTAGAGTATAGCCGCAGGAGTGACTTGGAAGTCAAGGAATAAAATTTGTTTGGGCCAAAAATCTGTGATGGTTATCTATTCCTTAGGACTTGTGATAAGAATTGTACTAGAAGACAGTATTTCGGATTGCAAACCAAGCTACAACACTAGTATTTTTTGTGGTGAACTTCTTGATCGAACTGTGGAATATTATAGTGATTCTTGTGTAGTAAGTATAGCAGTTTTAGACTGTGTATAGACTCTTGGCTCAGATTTCTTTTTTGGACAGTCTAGACTTCGCATTTCTCTAAAGCTTTCGGTGGATAAGACAGTAAGATACTCTCTATATTTTGGACTTGTAAAAAAAATTTCCATACCTTCGGACTTGTAAGAGGAAGCTATAAAACCCTTGGACCAATGGAAACCAAAGCTATGGACAAAGCTAAAACACTGTTGTGAATTGCAATCCTCAAACAACTTCAATCTTGAGGATATTCTATGGAGACTTAAACCTCCAACAAACAAGATAATTGGAAGCTTGGTCCTGTGAGAGGGCTCATCATATATATTCCTCAGATCTAGAACTCGTATCTCAGATTTTCTCAAGAGTTCAGACTTGTGTGTGGAAAAAAGGCTATTTGGACTTGGGGGAAACATTTTGAGCTTGCTGAGAAGGTATATCTCAAAATTTAGACTTGAATCTATTCTTGACCTCTACAAGTGAATCTGGTACTTGATCAGTTCTCTGTTGGGACACATTCTAGGCTAAGAGCTCTAAATTAAGACTGTGTGTACTTAGTCCAAGCCTCTTGCGCAAAATTTAGATTCCTTTTGAAGATGATCTTGGCAAACATTTTTTAGCAGGCTTGAAGAAAACTTGTTTTATCTTGAGGAAAATGGTTAGCAGCTTTAGAAAAAACTTTGGGCATTATTTGAAGTGAAATAATAACAGGCCTGAAGGGATTGTTTGGTGAATTTCTTTTAAGGTATATTTGAAGGCCTATAACTGCTTGTTTTTTTCAATATTGGAGACATTTTAGGAGCGGGATGTTGAAGACGAGTTAAGGCATATGGACTTCGAGCACCTTGAAAATAAGTAGAAGATACATTGTGGAAGATCTATTTGGAGCACCTTAACGACATTTTGGAGCATCTTGTGAAAACACTTTGAAACTGAACTTGGAGATATTATCATCACGATGCATTGTTGATGACATCATGAGATGACTTGGAGAATAGATCTATTACACGCCTAATTGACACAAATATATATAAATTATGATGGTCTTTAAAGCGTCATAGGCTCATAGAATATACCAAACTCACATTCTCCATATAGGAATAAATCAGCAGTCTATCATTCCCATACTTGAAATATTCTTGCAATGACACTAGATTCTTATGTCGGGCTCTTGATAGAGCTTCTAGTTCAGCCTTAAATTCATGCTCCATCTGAGCACATTCTCTTGTCAATATTTTAATTGAAATTTTTGTGTGATCTTCCAAAGTGGATCTATATACCAATCCAAAGCCTCCACAACCAATGATGTTTTCTTTCTAAAAATTACCAGTAGCTTTTAAGGGATCAGCAATAGCAAGATCCTTACGACAATTATTTTGGAATAACATCACCAAGTTATATCCCAAGGCGTCAGAAAGCCTGTGAGGCATGTCAAAATCCATCTCATCTGCAACTCCCTACTTTGTTACCTGTATTCTTGATTGATTCCAAATAACTGCAGCCAAAAGAAAAGCAATCCCAACACCAACAATCATGGTTATGCCAAGAAGGGTATTTCTGTCCAGCCTATTTATTTTGTGTGCATCAATAAGTACCCCTGGTATTGACACAAGCATATTGCAGGTGGTAGTAAGAGGCTGGCCACAAAGACCAAGGTTTCCTTCAAAACTAGACTTGTTAAAGGTATCAAATTGATGTCCAAAAGGTATTAACCCATGCAAGTGATTATTAGAGAAATTGAACCTTGCTAGGAATGTAAGGTCCTTCAGGGATGGTGGTACGATTCCAACAAAATTATTGTTTGAAAAATCTAAGGTCTCCAATTTTTTCAAGTTACACAGTGTGTCTGGGATTATGATCAAGAAATTATTATGACTCAAATCTAGAATATGAAGCATTTTCATCTACCCAATCTCAGGGTTTAGAGTGCCACTGAGATAGTTTTTGTCCAAGTATAGCGAAGGGGGAACATTAGACAACTGATTTTAATGTAGCCAAAAAGCATTCTGATTTTGCTTTACATATAAAGGGGGCTCAAAGGGAGTTTGAGCTGATACAGTGGTATTTGTATTGACTTAAAACTAGGTAAATCCATAAGCTGCTTTGGAATTGGTCTTGACAGAGAATTATTTGACATGTCCAAATAAAAAATATATTTAAGAGTGTTTAAAAAAATAGGAATAACTCTATTGATATTATTCTAGGAAAGATCCAAGACCTATAAATTTGGACATTTCAGGAGCCAAATTGGAACTTGCATAAAAAAAGCACAATTTCCAAGACTTAATGTCCAGAGCATGGGAAATCCTTGTGTATCAGTTGGAATCATATCCCCATTAAAATGATTTGACACAATCAATGTGGTAAGGTTATGACAGTCCTGTAGAGCCATTAGGGCACTTGTAATATTGATAAAATTGTTGTTTGAGATGGAGAAAAAAGAGAGAACCTGAAGGGATGCCATACCAGGAGGAATTTCACCGCTTAATTTTTTTCTTGCCAAGCTCACAGACTATATATTTTTGTAGGTCCACAAGCTAGGCGAAATAATGCTAGACAAATTGTTGTTAGCTAAATCTAGATAAATTAGTTCAGGCAGGCTTGTAAAATTTAGTTCAATAGCTCCCATGAGAGAGTTGTTTTTCAAATTCAAAACTTTCAACTTCTTGAATTGGGATAGATGAGAAGGTACCTGAAAGGAGCAAGCTCATCAAGGGTTCCTGGAGAATGACTTCTAGATTAGGTTTCTGGTGGAGATGGAATGCTGTTATCCCTTGTAGATGTCAGTTATCAGCTAGCTTGCTACCAATTCTATGTGTAGATGTGAGAGAATGATATATGCTCAAAGAGTGACATTATTTTTGAGCCAAGTGGAAGTCAACCTATTGATAATGATTTTGTCTACCTTCTCAAAGAAAACACTGCTAAAATACTTGCACCTGATACAATGGGGTTGAATGCCATCAAATGTTTAAAAATGGGTGCATAATGACTCCTTTGTCTCAAATGCCATAGATAAAGAAGACAGTGAAATTAAAATCAGGACATATGATGGTGTCATTGGTGCCCCTGAAGACAGTTCAGATTTCCAAAATTGTGAAAGGGCATATTATCTTTAGGAATCCAAATTTGAGCAGTATTTTGAGTTTAAAGACCCGCCTTAGGAGCCCTTGGAAACTAGAAATGACTACAAAATTTATGGCCGACTCCGTGAGGGTATGTTTGTTTTCCTGGATGCTGGTGGAAGTGATAAACATACCTCCAGTACTAACAGACATAGTTATCTATCACTGCAAGTTGGACGAAGCAATCATAAAAAGGTAATGTTTAGAACCCCTCCTATTTGTGTTACTTATGACAAGTTGGATAAAAAAGGGTTTGAGTATTTAGTGAAGAAGTTACCCCTCATTAAGGTGAATTTTCTGAAGATGCCCGTACAAAATTTTGTAAGTTTGGTGAACTTGTAAATCTCAAGTTCTATGGGAATGCTTCAGCTCATCTTTATGGAAATACTCATGTGCACCATCAGTGTCATGAAGCTACAAGTACAATATAATTGATCATGTCAACCTTTGATTTTTTCATGATGTCTCAAAGAAAACGTGCATCCAAAACTGCTGAATGGGTTCTGTGAATTTAGAGTAAGGTTCATCTCTAACAAAAGCTTTGCATGGTGATATGCCACATAAATCCATTCAAATATTTTAATTATTTTAAGTAGAATCTTTGATATATAAGGTTGTTTCAAGTACATCTCTCAAATATTGTAGGCCAACACAATTATCTACAGGAGAGTTCCAGCAGAAAGTGCTTGCAAGCATAAGATGCTCTTCTATGAGGACAAAACAATGAATTTCAGAAGGTAGAGATTATGCAATAGCTATGATCACGATATGTTGAATATCCTTATACATTTTGAACCAACTGAGATCATAGCCTATCAACATGCAAATTTCGACATATCTCTGCTTTTAATATTGTTGAGGCACAAAGAAAAGGGACACTGTACAGACAAAAAAGAGAACCTGAAGGGATGTAATGCCAGGAGGAATTTCACCACTTAGTTTGTTTGTTGCTAGGCTCATAGAATGGATATTTTTGCAGGTCCACAAGCTAGGCGGAATACTACCAAAAAAATTGTTGCTAGCTAAATCAAAATAAATTAGGCCACACAGGCTTGTAAAATTTAGTTCAATAACTCCCGTGAGAGAGTTGTTTTTCAAATTCAGAACTTTCAACTTCTTCCATTGGGAAAGACGAGAAGGTACCTGAAAGGAGCAAGCTCATCACGGGTACCTAGAGAATGACTTCTAGTGTAGGTTTCTGGTGGAGCTGGAATGTTGTTCTCCCTTTTAGATGTCAATTATTAGCTAGCTTGCTGCTGATTCGGCCGATGCCTTGGATAGATGCTAACTTCAATATTATTCTCTTTGTAGATGTGGGAGAATGATTTATGCTCAAAGAGTGCCATTATTTTTTAGCCAAGCGGAGATCAAGCTATCAATAATAATGTTGTTTTCCTTATCAAAGAAAATACTGTTAAAGACGTGCACCTGATACAATGGGTTTGAATGGCTCAAAAGTTGAAAATTGGGTGCATAATGACCCCTTTGTCTCAAATCTCATAGACAAAGAAGACAATGAAATTAAAATTAGGAAATATGATGGTGTCATTGGTGCCCCTGAAGACAATTCAGATTTCCAAAATTCCAAAAGAGAACATGATCTTCAAGAATCAAAATTTGAGCAGTATTTTGGGTTTGAAGACCCACCTTAGAAGCCCTTGGAAACTAGAAATGACTACAAAATTGATCGCAGACCTTACATTATCGGATATCTTTTACTAAATTCTAGCATACTTCATTTTTACTTATAACTTATCCAACTTTCCATGCCATGGATTTTTTATAGCCATTTAATAAGCCTCTTACTACATAAGCTTCATTTAGATCCCCTGATGATGGGTGCAGACGGTTCAATTGGATCCCCTGATGATGGGCATAGTGTCCACTTGAAATGTTGGGAAATTTCTACATTCTAACACAGTTCATATGCAGAAAGTATGGCACAATTATGGCTAGCAATGAAAATATTCATACTAAAATCATACTAATTTTTCACTGGATTTGACAACTGATCAGTGTTTTATTTTCCTGTTCTACTGTTCTCTAAATGAATTTGATCATTCAACACAAATTTAAAGAAAAGCATCAACCATATATATGCTTGAAACATATGGTAAAAGTAGATAGTGGAAATGGGAGAATTAAGCTCCAAAATGTCATATGCACATCCTTGAATGTCTCATACCTTCCTTTGTAAGCCTTAAGCCTAGTAATCCATAAAGTACATAAAGAGAAATTGAAAAATATGATATAAGGTCATCACAGGAGTAGCTTGTTAGATAACCCAAATTCTCAAAAGTCATGGGTTAGATTCATCTGATTGCTCAACAAAAGAGATTATACAATTATTTGGGAAGGTGACTTAGCATCCTTTATAAACAAAATTCAATAGTAAGCATCATTCATGTTGGAATGCTCCATGCAAAAACAATTATTGTAAAAAGATATATCTAAAATAAAAGTTGGCTATTTACTCATCCAACTATATGACTGGAAAACTAAATGTTTCATCTTTTCCCCCTCTTCTAATGTTCATAGATATAAAACTACTCAATGTATTTTTCCATTTACACAACAAAAATATAATCAATGCATTACCTTCATTACAGGGATTTTACAACTCAGTTTTACCTAAATATTGATGTTCTTATCCTTTTCTTTCTTGAACTAGTTTCCTAGTTGTTACGGCTTGTTCTCAGATATTAGATCTTTTCTTATTTACGACAACTTAGATATTGGCTCTATTTTTTGCTGATTTTTTGTGGAGCTTGGGAGGTACTCTGAACCCTGGTGATTGAGGGTTGGAGGTCAAAGCGCCACAAATGGGCTTGTGGGCTTGAGATCCAAGCTTGGGGGTTTTTCACCCATCGTGTTTTGACCAAAACCATGATGAGAAATCGACATGTGATGGATGAGGATGATAGTGCTTGATGATACGATTCCAAATCATCAAGAATCATTCAAATCCGAGTTGTTTCTAGAAATAAATGAATTTTTGAAGTTGATTAGGTAATTATTGGTTTCCAAGTCATGTAGGCTTGGTGTAGAAGGGTGTCAATAGATGGGTATCTTCAAGAAAAATCGTGGAGACTTAAAAGGCTATAAATAAGAGGTGTGTGATCCTCATTTTAGCATCCATCCTTGTGCGACACAACACAAACATAAGAATTTAAGGGAAAATACATATCTATGATCTGGTTGCAGTGAGAAGAGGGCATACCACCATGGGAACAAATTTATTTTAGGGCCGCAAGAAGGTGACTAAGTAGCTGGAGAAGGGTTCAAGTAGCTGAGTGCAGGACCAAAGTGTTGTTATTGAAGTCCGGAGTAACGAAGGGTTGTTTTGCGGTGAAAGGAAGGTGGGTAGACTCTTAGAAGGGATGTTGCAGCCCTACACAACCTTGTTGTAGGGTGCCGCAGTTTTTTGAAGGGGGGTCGAAGGGCTGGTGGAGGCTATAACAGCCCAACGTCATCAATGAGTGTCATATCCTTTCATAGAAGGGTTTCCATACCTCCTTAAGGAAATTCGGAGCAGAAATTAGAGGACTTTTAGGGACTAGTTTATATGCTCTAACGAGGCCTAGATTGCAGCAGTGGAGCTACAACAAAACAGTCAACAAGGTATATGTATTTTACGAACTGTTTGTAGGTGTTGGATCCTATATAAGACCAGTTTTGGATTAGTTTGATAAGGAGCATGTGGAAGTCAAAGAGGAGGGGAAAACCTTGTGGTTAGAGACCCTAAACCAGTGACATTTTCCATAGTGAATGTGCAGCCACCTCATTTTAGCATCCATCCTCGTGCAACACAACACAAACATAAGCATTGAAGGGAAAAGACATATCTCTGATCTGGCCGCAGTGAGAAGAGGGCATACCAACATGGGAACAAGTCTGTTTTAGGGCTGCAGGAAGGTGACTGAGTAGATGGAGAAGGGTCCGAGTAGTTGAGTGCGAGACCAAAGTGTTGTTCTTGAAGGATGAAGTAAGGGAGGGTTGTTTTGAGGTGAAAGGAAGGTGGGTAGACTCTTAGAAGGGATGTTTTAGCCCTACAAAACCTTGCTATAGGGTGCCGCAACTATTTGAAGGGGAGTTGAAGGGTTGGTGGAGGCTATAACAGCCCAGCATCATCAACAAGGGTCATATCCTTTCATAGAAGGGTGTTTGTACCTCCTTAAGGAAATTTTGGGCAAAAATTAGAGGACTGTTAGGGACTGGTTTATATGCTCTAACTAGGCCTAGATTGCAGCAGTGGAGCTACAACAAAATAGTCAACAAGGTATATGTCTTTGATGAAGTTTTTGTAGGTGTTGGATCCTAGATAGGACCAGTTTTGGATCAGTTTGATAAGGAGCATGTGGAAGTCAAAGAGGAGGGGCTGACCTTGTGGTTAGAGACCCTAAACCAGTGACATTTTCCACAGTGAATGAGCAGCATAATTGCAGCAGAAGATTGTTGTGCATTGGGTCAGAGTGTTGAAAAAATAGTCAATATTGAAAAAATACAATTTATTGTCACCTTTAAAGGGTTTATGGAAAATATATCACATACTCTATTCACTTTGCAATTTAAAAGAACTCTAAGAAGTAATTTGGGTTTTTTAGAGGTAATATGACATGCCATCCATTGAAAGAAAACACTCTCGAAATGATTCACTATAGGTTGTTTAACAGGTGACACTCTCACATCATTTGGAATAAATAACCTAGGCACCTTCAAAGAAAGTATTCTTGCAACTTTTGAGATGGTAGGTTGATGATTAGTGTTGCAATATTCTTTCACTAGATCCACTGTTTGCAACTAGTCAAAAGTTTACTCCCATTAATTTGTTGTTCAACCTATTTTATGTGCTTAATAGGAATAGAGCCTTAAATGAGATTTGAGGGTTGAGCAGAAAAATTCAAAGGAAGAATCGCATTTTCACCCTCTCTTGTCAAGATATTTTGAACATATAAAAATCAATAATTTGCAACTGTCGTATTCAAATAAGCCACACATTGATTTTGTTGGACTTCCCAATAAGGATATGAAACACTGTCTGTAGTTGTGGACAAAAAATCACATTGCCCAGGTATGGTGCTAGTGAGTTCCAACACTTAATTACCATTCCACTTACTATATATGTTTCTGCTTAAAAAAATTTTGAAAGCACAGAGCCTTGATAAGACAAGGACAGTTGAATTTCGAAAGAAATGGTGTAAGAGAGAAGGAGAAAGCAATGGATTCAATGCATCCGAAGAAACACTAGGGGAAGAAGTCATAAGAAGAAAATTTGTTTCTGCTTCCTTTTGGATTGCATCTGGATCAATTGAAAATTGAAATGGGTGGTTTTGTATCTCTGGAATTTGGTTTTTCCTTTGATTTTGGCATTGATGGTAATCTTACCAAACAATGGAATGCATCTCAATTATGTTAGAGGCGAGTGCATATATGTGGAACGATCATCCCCAGTTGTAGCTCCAGGTTATTCCATTGTTTATGCTTGAGTGGTTGAGTAAAATTACAATTATCTTGATAACCAATTGGGACTTGGAGGGCTATATGGGTGGTGGTCCATGGAGGTATTTTTGATCAGGGCACTTATTTTATGCAGAAGGAGCTAAGGATATATCTAAATATTTATCATATTGTATGTATTTTCCACTTCATATTTTCATTCACCATAATACTCTTCATGTTTATAGGTCTTCTACTGAAAATATTGATCTTGAACAGTTTGTAAAAATGTCTTTTTTTCCAATGAGGAGATGATAAAGTGGAAAATGTTGGCACTAAATCTAGAGATTTATAAGTCAATTATATGTCTCAAATAAGTGATGCATTCTCATTTGAAATTGGAACAAAGAATGTTCCCATTGGAGAGGGTATTTATGGCTTAGTCGATTTCACCCAATATGGTGAGATAGACAAAAAACTTGGATGCTAGAAACCTAAGTCACCTGATACAGGGATACGGGGATTCGAGGAATCAGATTCGGGTACGGTGACCCGAGAACAAGATACTTCTGGGATACGATATGTTATATATTATTTTATTAAAAAGTATATATATTTTAAATATATATATATATATATATATATTAATATATTAAAAATTAGATATTTTTACACAAATTCATACAAAATTCTTTGATTCAACATAGATTTAAGATCTATCATCTTAGATACTCATACATGATCATTGATACATTGATACATCATACATTTGTCAAATTTACTTAGAAACACAAGATTGAAGATAGTAAGATACTACAATTTTCTCATTAAGTCATCAGAATCAAAATGTGTTACATAAGTACACTGCCAATGGCAAATAGAAATAGGAAACAAAATACAAAAAAACTACAGTCTCCAAAACTACAAGCCTGAAGCCTCAATGAGTCAAAGAATCGAAGTCAATGAGTCATCAATCCTCATCATCATAATCAACATCACTGTCCTCATCCCGATCATCATGCTCACCACTTCTCTCCTCTAGCTCTGATGCATCCTCCTCCTATGTCATCTCTGCATCTGCTGGTGTGGAGGATGACAAAATGCAAAAATATAGAGGGTCAGTGCACTTACCGGATGCTCGAATCTCTTCGAAAGAACTCCATTTCTCCTTGCTAACCCTTTCTTCTTGCAAACACTTTCTCCTTGCTCACTTCACAAATTGAAAACAGTGAGAAATAATGAGTGGGTTTGGTGTTTTATAAAGCAAAATCGCACTTTTTTGAGACAGCGAATCCGAATTCGCTAGGATTTGTACCCGATTCACGGGATACAGCCGTATCTGTACAGGGTATGACCAGGATTCATTGTACCCTGTACGGATACGACCGTATCCCGTGAATCAGGTAAAAATCCTGGCGAATCGTATCGGATTAGCTGGATTTGGGATTCGAAGCCCCTAGGGGACGAATTTGGTTTCCTAGCTAGAAACCCTTTCAGACTAGCCAATCAAGTGAATTGATTCAAAGAAAGGCTTCTAAAATATGCCAAATTATTTCCACCCGTATATTCTTTACAAAAATATTAGTAAATATCATATTATGTTTCTTATCATCTATGCTAAGATGAACTGCCAAAATAATTACAGGTCCTCTACTTGAGTAAATAAGAATAGAAAGAAATTTTCTGAATCTCTATACCCCTCAGGGTGCCTCAATTTTTTTAGAAACAAGTTTTTGGTGTAACCTGTTAAGAAAATCTCATTAACTCACAACATTTCACCAATCAAACCTCTTAACTATGGCCAATACATCCTAAATGAAGTAACTTTAACCAAATGAATGTCTTATTGTATCATGATTCATATCCTCCTCACTCACATAGATGATATAACACCACTCTCTGGATAAATTCCCTCAAAAGTACTAAGAAATGGTTGAAAGTGAAATTTAAAAGAAGCTATAAAGTCATGATTCATTGCCAATCAAAAGAAATTTTTGACCAACACAACACATTCAAAAGAATAATTCAACTCTTAGAATAAGATTAAATAAAGGACTCAAGACCACTATTTTTTTTTCTTCAACGAAGCAAAAAGGAGAAGAGTATAAATTTACTCTGTAATCGAGCTAGAACCTTTAAAATATTTACGATTCAAGAGTAACTTCCATGATCATCATTCAGACAAGTCTCAGCCATAATGTCATTGGGATGAGTTTTCCGCCACTTCCTATTATGACTGACTAGGCATCTTCAACAACTTCTTTTCTCCTCATCAAACTCTAGAAGAAGATAAAACCTACTCCAATGACCATAAAAAAAGTATGTTGTCAAACGAGTAACTTTGATGCACAATTAATTTAGTATTTACATAGTATCATTTACATTATAAAAGAGTTATTTGTTTCTATCTTATTTATGTAGGCTCTCATGTTATTTATTCAAAATAAATAACATGTGGTGGTTGATAATATCTTCAGAAAGACATCCAAAAACTAAACCATTAACACTTCCACAGGGATTTTGGTTTGCAAGGATTCAGAATATTGTCAAACATAGCCCTCAAGGTTTCTGACTGGTATTGTCGTGAAAGAGAAAGGCATTTAAAAATGATATAAGACAAAATAGAAATTTAGCATTTGAAAATTTGTTGGGACAAACTCATTCCATCAATCCAAGGGGAAAAACACTTCATTTCTACCTCTAAAATCAGTGCTTCAAAATATAGATTCAATTATCAACTACAAACCCCAAAGTAACTTGAGGACATAACCCATTGTCACCTTGGTGATCATCCTTCACACATAAGGCTAGCTCTCATCCAACATTGGGGAGGAATCCATGATAAGCCTACAGATCTATCCTTCAAATGCTAAAAAAACAGATTTGCATGATATTGTTTTTGTTTTTTAGTATTTAAAATGGAAATCTAGGCAAGACCTCATTCCTAGTCCCTGGGCTATAGACTCTAGGCAACAAACAAAACTTTAAAAGTGATGAAAAATATGTGAGTCATGACAAAACAACCACACAAAAAGTGTTATCAGTCAATAATATATCCAATAAATATGTAAAAATTCTATCTCCTAATAGATGGAACATTTGAAGACAATGTTCTCCCCCAACTTGATCTCTTGTAAGTCACATAGCTGAAAATTCCCTTTGAGGTGTGATTCAGTGAGCTATCTCAAACCAAAGCTAGTGGGAGCCCACACTGAATGAACCAAGGGGAATCCTAAGGTTGTGCATCCAATGTCTATTAGTATAGATAGGCCTAACAATAAGGGTCACTTAGCTACATAAAGCACTAAAAATAATAAAATGACATATTCAAGCTAATGCTCTCAAGGAGGGAAATCCAAGTGATTTTGATGTAGATTGTAGATATCCTCTCTAATCTCCTATGTTAAGTCACATTTATATAGTAGGTGCTGACCTAGAGCATCAAAATATTACCTAAAAAGGGAAATTTGATTGATAGAAACGGCCACTAACTGAAGCAATTAAGAAGAACCCACAACAATTACACCAAGGAGGGGTCTACTAGAGCAATACCCTGAACTCCACCTAGATGGTAGATTGGGGAATTGCATGTTAGCAGCAGATGAAGCATCATAATATAAGGGTTTAGAATCTCTCTATCCTATCCCAATCAACCCAAAGAAAGCTAGGTCCCTAGACCTTGAAGCCATAACGGGTCATGGATATAATGATCATGTCCAAAGAAGTGCATCTTGAAAGAGATGTCCTAGAGCACTATCTCTTTAGCCAAGCAAACCATATTCCTTATTAATTTGGGGCTAGAAATCATGCCTCAAGATAAGCTAGACTCTTAATATCTAACCCCCAATTATGTGTAGGTTGTAGTAATATGAATCCCATCCCCTCTAATGTAAAAATGGTAGTCAAGGAGAGCATACTGAGACATGTTGAAGATCACAAGCTTAGTCTTACTAAGTTCACATTTAAACTATCAAAGATCAAAAGAGTTGGAGATGGCCTCAATTTGTCTCTACAACCCCTTAGGTGAGGTGCCAAGAGGATCATGTTGTTGAATACTAAAAGCAAGGATATCAAGACATCGGATAGAGGACAATTAGCACCATCCTATATGTGTTCCTAAGAAAGGAGTCCATCTCATCGATATAGAACCCAAAAAGAGTTAGTGAGAGAGGGAATTTATATTTGACCTCTATAGTACTCCTAAGGTGGTCTAAGAAGATGTCGATAGTGCAGAAATGACCAAGCACTAACTCATATAGTCTCGTGGTAGAAGCCAATGCCGTATCACCTCTAAAACAATGCCTCTCTCATGACAAAGTCAAATGCGTTACAAAAGTCAACAAATAAACAAAATATTTTCAAAGAGAAATGATGGGCCTCTTTGATAATGGCATAAAGAGTGAAAGATATGGTCAGTTTTTTGGTACCTCTTGTAGATCCCTAGCTACATTCTAGCTCTAGGGTTCCTTCACTCTAGCTCATTTAATAATCATGTGGGGTATTGTACCATAGAGCATGGAAAATGTGTGGGAAATCATGATGGTCTGATAATTGTTTTGGTCTTAAGCAATCCCCAACTTACAATTGGAGTGGATGATATGGTGGGGCCATCACAAAGAGAAACCTAAACAAAGAACTAGATTAAACAAATAAACAATGTGGGAGTCAAGGGGATGCATACCATGCTTGAGAAACTCAACCTACGAGGCTTCCCCATCAACAATGCTACTAGTGCTCATGATATTGATGACCCTCCCAAGCTTGAACTAGAAAATATATAGAAATAAAAAGGAAGTGAAGTGATCCACACTAGAGTTTTTCCACAAACATCATAGAGGGTGGTAGTATGCAAGAACAAGTAATGACTCATGAGAGCACCCTAGATAGGAAAAAGAGCACTTAGTGGGTGGTGGAGGCCTTCAAGCTGTGAGGAATGGACTGATCATGAAAAAAATAAAAATGGAGATGTTTATGGAGTTTTCTGTCTTTGTCAAACCAACACTTCATGGGACAGAGGTCAAGGATACATGGTGTAGCGTCAGATGGTGTTGGGGATCGGGGTAAGATAAAAAGGAAGCCTCTTGTTACTCCTGAAAATGCATTTTCATTTTGGGGCATTCATTCCAGCAGTGCAGTGATTAGGATGTGAAATTTGGAGGTGGAGACTAGGCTGAGATTTTTTAGAGGATTTTAATGGCATAAAATATGGAAGATGAACATGATAAAATGGCTTCCTGTAGGGCTTGATGTAGTGCCTTTTTTGTAGCAGCCAAGCATGCACTCTGAGACTTGTTCCTATCATGCTAGCTAATTGTATCTACATGTCCAAATGACTCTTGAAATGGGTCCAAATTCAAGTTTTTTTGGCTAGCCTATAGCAGCTGATCAGCTGAAATTGAGTATTTTACTATTTTATGGGGTTGTAACACCAGTTGTGCATTGTAGCATTAAGTCTATCAATATATTGTTAAACCATCTTATCAGAGCAACCATGGTAGATTTTGGAATTTCCAAAGAATAAACATTTTATGGTTGGAATTCAAGCCTCAAGGAAACATATGATGATAGTGACCCTGACTATCTGTCAGCAAACACCTTTTACAGCAAAACATGATATCCACAGGGTCACTATCTGTCAACAAACACCTTTTACAGCAAAACATAATATATACAATTTTACATGATATGTACTCCTATGAATATAAAACAACACATAAGTACTTCCTAATGGTGTGGTTTATTCATGATAGGAAATTTTTCCTCTAGAGCTATTATGATATATGATGGGCAGTCTTAGTTGGTGATTTGATGCAAGGTTTTTAGGCCTATTTGGCATAAGACTGTTACTATTCTAGAACAGAAAATGGAAGCCATTTTCAGTAGTTAGTATATCCCCTTCTCCAATGTGACACTCATCAAATTAAGAAAGAGTTAACTATAGATTTAAAAAGAAACAACCAACAAGTAGCATATTATTCCTTGTGTTATGGCCTAAAAGACATTGGGCCTCATTGTGTAGGGTGCAACTCCTTGCCATGGTCAAGAGGTATGTTTTAAAGGGGATTCCACTTGGCACACAATCCTAGGTTGCTTCATTTCCTAACAAATGTAACTGTTTTATTTTTATTTTGTGGTTGATGCATTTATGGGGGGGGGGGGTATTTATAGTAACTAGAGTTTATTTATTGCACCCTTAACAATTTTTTCCTATTCTTGGAGAGATAGTTGCGTCATTGGAGAAAGAGCCTTAGCTGCCTTTTCTATTTTGAGATTTTAATTGGTTGGCATTTAGGATGACTAATGAATCACCTCGATCGAAGCAGTGCTCCCCTAGTTGGCATCTTAGCACATTATTTAAGCTCACTCCATTTGCAAGAGCTTGTTGTAACTTACAATGGCCAATATGACCATCCTGCACACATTTTTAGGGTGTATTCCTAAGGGGTGAATTGGCTAACTCCTTGGAGAGTATGCGCTAGCTCACCCTGATCTATTGGGGGTATGTTGACTTACTAATAGTGATATGAGTGAGAGTGTGGAGAGAGCATTGGGTCATTGGAGAAAGAGCCTTAGCTTCCTTTGCTACTTTGAACTTGTAATTGGTTTGCACTTATGATGAGTGATGAATCACCTAGATCGAAGGATTTCTCCCCTAGTTGGCACCTTAACACATTATTTAAGGTCACTCCATTTTCTAGAGCTTTTTGTAACTTACAATGGAAAATTTGACCATTTTGCACACATTTTTAGGGTGTATTCTTAAGAAATTAATTGGCTACTTCCTTACAGAGTATGTGCTAGCTCACCTTGATCTATTAGGGTTATGTTGACTTACTAATAGTGATACGGGTGAGAGTATGGAGATATAGTTGGGTCATTTGAGAAAGAGCCTTACTTGCCTTTTCTATTTTGAGCTTGTAATTGGTTTTCATTTATGATGAGTGATGAATCACCTAGATTGAAGGAGTGCTCCCCTAGTTGGCACCTTGGCACATTATTTAAGGTCACTCCATTTGCTAGAGCTTGTTGTAACTTACAATGGCCAAGTTGACCATTATGCACACATTTTTAGGGTGTATTATTAAGGGATGAATTGGCTACTTATGGTCTCAATATCCTTTATGTCTGTGTTACATTATGCATTTTATCCTTTGCCACAGTAAGTAACCTGCAACAATCTGTTATCTCTCTGATTGTAATTTATTTTTCTTTCTACTCTACTCTCATTCATTGCTATATTGATATTTGTATGGTAAATAATTTACTCCGAATGGTGTAGTGAAGTTGGTTTCAAAGAATTCATCACCATATAATGTAATAGCAATGGGAACCTAGGACTGTAGCATCACCACGTGGACCAAAGCCAGTCCATGCCCTATTTTATTTTTTATAAGTTTTAGAGCCATTAGCTGAACATGATACTAGGGGTATATCTGGTGGAGCACCTAGTAGTGTGGCTAGTAGCAATCTGAATACACAAAAAGGATCCATTGTATCGAGTACAGGTAGAGGGTCGGCCACAGTGCCAAGTTCTTTGTTTCCTATTGATGTTTCTGTTGTATTACAAAGTCCCTATTGGATTCATATCATTTATCACAAGAAGTTTGCAGTTGACATGTGTTTCTTTTCTAATGATCAAGTATGGTTGCTGCCAGCTATACCACCTAAGGGTGGTGCTCCTGAAGGAGACTCAATGCTCTATCCACAATTTCAGCAAGTTATGTTGATGCCAGATTAAATACTCTAGAAACTCATCCTAATACACATTTAGGGGTCCCAAGAACTTCAGATAATTCAAGTATGAATGTTGGGCAGTCTCTCGTCAGTAGTGCCAATGAATTAGGCACCCTTTCTCCTGGAATTTCTCAAGAAGCACCATTAACCCGAAGGGAAGACACTATATTAAATAGAGTAACTAACATAAAAAATGCATTGGAAACGCAATGTATGGTGGCACATAAAGCGGGAATGAATTTGTTTGAGTTTCCTAAGACTACAAGAACTGGTCTGCCAGTGGATGAGGATGAAGAGAGGTCTATTTATGTTCAAATTGGGAATGATAGTGGTTGGGTCCCTCTTGCTTCTCTTAAAAATGTTTTACACGACATTTTGAAGTACCTTGGAATTCTATGGTCATTTTACTAGTTACTAGACATTTTGCGCTCGACTTTGAAAGCAGATGGAGAACTGGTTGATTACTTATTCTGTGGTCCAGCTTTGATTTTTCGTGCCAGGGGCCATGTGTATGAAGTAATTTTTCCTGATTTAGGAGGACAAAATAAAATTCCAATTCAAATTCGTATGCAAGGTATAAGTGTGGAGAATTATAACCTATACACGCTAGCGCAGCAGCAACAACAACCACTACCACGAAAGCAAACAAATAGCCAAGATGAACTAAAATTTTAGGAAATTGATGAATTATGTGACTTTTTTAGCAGGGGCCATGAGTATGAAGTAATTTTTCCTGATTTAGGAGGACAAAATAAAATTCGAGTTCAAATTCATACGCAAGGTCTGAGTGTGGAGAATTATAACCTGTACACACTAGTGCAGCAGCAACACTGTAATATCCCAAAAGGGAGAATGCAATAATACTTCACACAATATAAGAGCTTACAGCAAGATAAAGAATAAATCTAAGTACAAATCAGAATATGTAGAAAGATTTGAGCCATTTTATTATATTGGAGATTATTTAGTTACACAAGTACAAAATATAGGTAGATCTAGCCAAAGAGATGAGCTAGGATCTCCCTGGAAACATGTATGCAAATGGTACAACGTAACTAGAGAGGCTTTGAAGAAAATAATGCGTTGTCCCTTCAGCAAGATATAAACATGGAGTTGTAGGCTAAAAAGAGAAATGCAGATCTACTCAAAACTGGAGCTCTGATGATGCCAAGTTTCAAGATCTGGCCAATGTGATGGATTCCCAAGATAACCCAGAAAGGATTTTCCAGATCTGCAACTTTGGAAAAATCACCTCCCCAGGGTTTGATCCTTGATCTGCTGGGAAATACATATCTGAAGCTAGATCTGAAGAATAGATGGCTTAAATGTGTGCTCATATCAGATTTATGCTTGAAGGGATGATCCCTTCCTTAGATCTATGAGCTAGAAGCTCTAGATCTAGCTTCTCAATCCTCCAAATGATGATTGCAGTTGCTTCAACACAACTGCCTCTAAAAACTGCACTGTGAGGGAAAGAGAGGCCTTTTTCCTACTGAAATATGCTGCAATAAACTCCAGGCTGATGGTGAAACTGATGGCAATGTGAGGGGATGATCCCTCACAGGATTTCTAGCTGAAATACTAGCAACTTCCTTCCTCCTTTTAGATCTGCAATATGGACAACGTTATTCTTATGGAGAATAATGCTGCTAGGAGGTCTATAAATTTTGGCCTAATGCCAGATATGTAATGTGGCTCTGGGAGTTCTAATATATAAGCCCAAGTGATGGGAATAATCCCTCACCTTGTTCTCTAGCTGAAGTACTGAAGACAACTTCCACCTTCCTTAGTAAGTCTTCGAGAAAATGAGTTTTTACGAATATGGATGTTCGCAAAGAGAAAGTAGAAAATAGCACTTAAAGCCTAATGTATAATGAAGTAAAATCCTCTTCCTTAGAGATCACTCAAAGAAATAGGTGGGATTCTGCTTGAGAACACCTTGTGCTAAACAACTTTGCCAATCTGCGCTAAAACCCAAGAATGCGGTGGAGAATGTCCGCCAGCAGTCTATATCTAAAAGATCATACATCAAATAATCCAGGATGAATTTCACCTTTGCCTTCATATCCTTTATAATGATTGAACCTGTTGGAAATATGATGCAGAGTGTTGTCCTTGATGGCAACCCACTGAATGAGGATGAAGACATGCGACTGTTGACATGTGTTGTCCTTGATGGCAAACTACCTGATGAAGTGATACTTAACCTGATGGACTTGGTAAATGATGTAAATCGGATGTGATATGATGTTTGTTGACAATATGATGCTGAGTGTTGTCCTTGAAAGGCAACTCACTTGATGAAGATGATGGCAACTTACTTGATGAAGTTGTGCTTGATAGAATATGGTTTGATGAACTAATTCTGATGTATCTACAGTGAGTACAGAAGGCAATGAAGAAAGAAATTCAGCATGTGCTAAATATTTGATGAAAAGAGTATGTCTCAAGGCATACGCGGATATGTCTAGGAGAAGTCGCGTATGCACGCGGAAAAGAACGTTCCAAGTCGCGTATGGGAAAAAGCGCTCAAAAAGTGCAAAACCAAGGGTAACCACCATGGTATTGACCCATTTTATTGGGTAATGATCCGCCTAATTGACCCCGTCCAGGTAGTTTTGGGCTCATGGTATTGTTTTGGCCCATGGTATTGAAAAAGGGGCTCATGGTATTGAAAAAAGGATAAACCTGTATAAAGAGAACAAATTCATTGTACATAACATGAGTGTGGGTGCAAGATGTCTGAGCTTGAATGAATACTTCTCTCTGAAGTATATCTGAATGGAAAGGGTTACACTTGAATGATAAATCTGAATGTATGATGCACCGATGATGAAGAAGGGGATCTAGATCTGAATTGCTCTTGTATTTGCTAGATCTGATTATGGAAGGCTTAGATCTGTGATGAGGCGAGCATCTAGGCGAACATCTGTCTGAAGCAAAAGGGTAGATCTGAACTGAATATCTGATCTGATGAAGTATGTTGCTCTGTAATGATTGAAGATCTATACGCTACTCCGCCGCGGAGGAAGCGCGTATATACGCAGCTTCAGCGAAGAGAAAGCGCGTATGCGCAATAAAATATACACTGAGGTATACGCTGGTTTGTGTGGACGGAAGAGCGTATATACGCGACATCAGTGAAGGGAAAGAGCGTATGCAAACTAGGGTTTGCTGAAGCAAGGGGTATGAAATATCTGATCTGTTCTGCTGTGTTTCTGCTATCTGATCTGTGTTGATAAGTATCTGTTGGTGATGTATGTTTGTGCTTAAAAGTATGGAAAGGGTCCAGTTTGAAAATATGATGAAACATGGCCTACAAGTATTGTTCTATTGAATTTGTTGGATCCAGTGTGAAAATTGATGAAACGTGGTCCAAGGTGGTGCTGAGGGTTGTAGCCTTCAGTCAGGGGGTTGTAGCTCCCTTCCAGGTGAGGCAGGTAAACGAGATCGGGGGGTTGTAGCTCCCTTCCAGGTGAGGCTGGTAAACGAGTCAGGGGGTCGTAGCTCCCTTCCAGGAGAGGCTGGTAAACGAGCGCAGGTGGGTGCCTGCGTGCTGGTCAAGTCTGCGCCAGCACATATGTTGTAAGATGTTTTCTCTATAATAAAATATTAAAGGCTGAGCAACTGCAGCGGTGGTTTTCTCCCGACTTGGGTTTCCACCTAAAAATCCTGGTGTTCATGTGTGATGCTTTGTGTGATGGTTTATTCTGTTCTTACTGCACATGTTTACTATTTATTGAACATCTGATGAATGAATAATGGAATGATATAAGCAAAGAACTAATGACATAATTAGATCTCTATGTATACGCGAGTTGCATGAAAGATATCCGCGTGTATACGCGAGTTTACTAAAGGAAAGTAGCGTATGGGTTTTAAGGAATGAAAAAGTGAAAAGATTTGAGTATGCAGTAAATACTGATTCACCCCCCCCCCCCCACCCCCTCTCAGTATTTTTCCCAACAATTGGTATCAGAGGAGGTTCTTCTGCAGAAGCTTGATCGCTTGAAGAAGATCCGTCGCAATGGGAAGTCAAGAAGGAGTGATGTCTATAAAGCCACCTCTATTCAATGGAAGCAATCTGATATTCTGGAAGGTACGGACAAAAGCATATCTGCAAAGTCTTGGTGCAGATGTATGGGCAATCGTGCAAGAAGGTTATCAATACCCGGCAAATATTCCTACTGATGCAGCTGAAAGAAAGAAGTATGAAATCAATGCCAAAGCAGTGAATGTCTTATTGGGAAGCATGTCTGAATCAGAATTTGCTAAAGTGATGCAGCTACATTCGGCAAAAGACATATGGGACAAAATCATTCTAAGCTATGAAGGAGACACAAAGGTAAAAAGTGCAAAAATCCAAACTCTTAGAATTGAATATGAAAATTTGAAGATGCATAGTGATGAGAGTGTTGCCAGTTTCTTTCTTCGTCTGGATGATATTGTAAATCGAATGAGAAATTTGGGTGAAACCATAACTGATACTACTCTGGTGGAAAGGTCTTAAGATCCTTGACTTCAAAATTTGACTCTAAAGTTTCAGCTATTGAAGAAAGGCAAGATCTGCAAACGCTTACTATTGTTCAATTACATGGTACTCTGACTGCTTTTGAAATGAGACAAGGAGGTCCTTCTCAAATAAGAGAAGCTGCTTTTAAGGCATCTACAAGAGGAAAAGAAAAGGAAGTTGTCAAAGAATCCAGCTATATATCCGATGAAGAAGAAGTGAATTTCATAAGAAAGCTCCAACTAGGTACTGGAAGATTCAAAGGTAAGCTTCCCTTCAAATGTTTTGAGTGTGGAAAAGTTGGGCATTATGCTGCTAAATGTCCTTATAGAGAAAAACATGGTAAAGGGAAACAATTTGAAAAGAGAAAGAGTTATTATGCAAAAGAAGATGATGATGAAGTGTCCAGTGAAGATGAAGAAGATTATGACCAAGATCTGAAAGTGCTCATGGCTAAGAAGCAAAAGAAGAAGGCTACTCGAAACAAGAATATACCTCAGAAATCATGTATAGCAAAAATTGAAGAAGATGAAACAGATTCTGACGAAGCTCTACAAGTGCTCATGGAAAAGAAGAAAAAGAAGAAGGCTACTCAAAGCAAGGAGATATCTCAGAAAATAGAAGAAGATGAATCAGATAGTGATTGGGGTCATCCTTTGCATGATCTTGGTGGTACAAACAATAATGAAGTTTGTGAAAGTAGTGTTTTGGAAATAGAGAAAGCTCTCAAGATCAAAGATGAAGAACAACAAAGAGCAATTGATAAGAAAGATTCTATCAACAAAGAGATGACCTCTCAAATGATAGATCAAATTGAAATGTTGAATGGACAGGTGGACAAGTATCAAAGGTTTCATACTTATGCATCCAATTAAATTAAAGAACTAGAAGCTGATCTCGAAAAATCAAGCAAGAAGAATGAAGGACTTGAAGCTGCAATCATCTCTCTGCAGGCAGATCTAGAAGCATCAAGTAAGAAAAATGAGGAACCTTTACAATCATTTGAAAAGGAAGGCCTTGAAGCAGAAATCATATCTCTCAAAGAAGATCTGGAAAAATCAAATAAGAAGAATGAAGAGCTAGAACAAACATGTGAAGAAAACGAAAATTGGTTGAAAGAAGAGATCCTAAATCTGAAGGATCAAGTTGAAGATGGAAGAAGAAAAGAAGAAAGCATGACAAAGCAATGTCAAGCCTTGGAGGTTGAGGTAAACATTCTCACAGGTAAATTAGAAGAAAAGGTTAAACTTTTGAGGTTTCATGATAGTACTAATATTTTGGACAATATTCTGAGTAATCAAAGGTCTCCTACTATCAAACTTGGTCTTGGTTTCCATGAAACTATTAAAGGAGAATCTAGCTCACAAGGAAGTGCAAAAAATTCAGAGGGTGTCAATGCGAAACCTGAAGTGTTGAAAGAGACAAACGGTCAACCAATAATGATGAAATCTCAAAGGAGATCAGTCAATGATGTTGAATGCTTTAAATGTCATAATTATGGGCATGTTGTAGCAAATTGCAGAAGCAGATCATTTCAGCCTCAAATCAACAGTTCCTACATAGAAAGGTACTCTGGTTTCTTCAAAGGATATTGTTTCTCATGTAACAAGTATGGACATAAAGTAGCAGATTGTAAAAGGAGGAAGATTAGAAATAATCATTATGATTCTTATGCTTATTTCTCTGGACACATGAGATGTTATTCTTGTAACAAGTATGGACATGTAGAAAAGGACTGCAGGTTGAACAGATATGAGAAATTTGATAACTTCCAGCACACAAATAGAAAGTTTAAACAAATATGGAAAAAGATGGAGGGATGGAATAAGAAGCAATCTAGAGAAGAAAAGGATATTTTTGTGGATGCTCTAGAAGACAATGATTTTCTTGAAGAAAACACTCAATTCAAGATAGAGGACCGATCAGAAACGTAGGGAATTCTGACCCTACTGCAGTCATCTGTTTCTAAAGCTGACTTTTCTTATTGACTGCAGGAATGATGTGGGATACATTATAATATTTAGTAATGTATCATCACAGGGGGAGCAATGCATGATGACTCTCATGGTTGATTTGATTATTCTGGTTATGTTTACTTCTGACAGCGCATCTGATGTGGAAAGGATAGGTACAAGAGCTACAAGCTCAGGAGGAAATGAAGGAAGATGAAAATTTTCTATGCTTCACCTTCCATACGCAGGTTTTGTTAACAAAAGTCACGTATACACGCGAGTTTCATCAGACACAGTCGCGTATGCATTGATGATAAGAGAATTTATCTGATAGCTGAAGATCTGGAGCAGAGGTCCAGGGGGAGCATCAGTCTGACTGCTGATGATTGCACTGTTAGCATCATTCTGGTTATACTCATGTTAATGAAATGATACTTGGTTATTTTTGTTGAAGATTATGGATGAAGCCTGGTTGCTTTATGATGAAGAGCATTCGTTGTTGAGATGAAAGTCTTATAATTCAGAGATAAGGACAGATCATGCAGAGATTGTTGCTGATGACTTGTTGTTGAAAGTGTTCAGGATGCACAAACTAAGGGGGAGCCTTAGTCTTTTGGAAAGGATGCTTGGATGCACAGATTCAGGGGAAGCATTAGCTTTGCTGAGTATAATGCAGTATTGGCATTATGATGGTTCTGAAATATGTTCTCCTTCTTGAGGACTTTCTGGTGTTGGTCTTAAAATTTATATTTGTAGCTTGATGAAAAGGTCTTGTTGAGACCCATGGTGTAAAATTGTAATATTCAGTCATGTAAGGACTTGTCAAATTTGTAAACCCACTTGGTTGGGTAGCTGAGTCAAATTTGTAAACCCACTTGGTTGGGTAGTTGAGTCTCATATGTAAATCCACTTGGATGGATAATTGATGTAAGTATGAGTCTTTGGTGATAGGAAGTTCATAAAGTCATGTACTTCATTAAAAATATGTTTGAAGATTCAACATGAACTCAGGGGGAGCTTGGCCACTTCAGCACATATCAGATCTGCAGAACGCTTCTTCCACATAAGGAGAAAAGGGGAAGAGAGTGTTGGTTTTTGATCCGCTCTTTGCCCTTGATGTCAAAGGGGGAGAGTGACATGGTGTTTGAATGAAGAGAAGATAATGATGTCAAATATTTGGGAGAGTGACATATTTGGGAGAGTGACATGGTATCTATCTGCTGTGGTAACCAAACACCATCGTGGTTGCCATCAAGTCCAAAGGGGGATATTGTTGGAAATATGATGCAGAGTGTTGTCCTTGATGGAAACCCACTGAATGAGGATGAAGACATGCGACTGTTGACATGTGTTGTCCTTGATGGAAAACCACCTGATAAAGTTATTCTTGACTTGATGGACTTGGTAAATGATGTAAATCTGATGTGATATGATGTTTGTTGAAAATATGATGCTGAGTGTTGTCCTTGAAAGGCAACCCACTTGATGAAGATGATGACAACTTACTTGATGAAGTTGTGCCTGAGAGAATATGTTCTTGATGAAGTAAAGGCAATGAAGAAAGGAATTCAGCATGTGCTAATTCTATGATGAAAAAGAGTATGTCTCTAGGAATACGCGGATTGGCCTAAGGGAAGTCGCGTATGCACGCGGAAAAGAACGTGCCAAGTCACGTATGGGCTAAAGCACTCAAAAAGTGCAAAACTAGGGGTAACCACCATGGTATTGACCCATTGTATTGGGTAATGATCCGCCTAATTGACCCCGTCCAGGTAGTTTTGGGCTCATGGTATTGTTTTGGCCCATGGTATTGAAAAAAGGGGCTCATGGTATTGAAAAGGATAAACCTATATAAGGAGAAGAAATTCATTGTGCAAATCATGAGTGTGGGTGCAAGATGTCTGAGCTTGAATGAATACTTCTCTCTGAAGTAGATCTGAATGGAAAGGTTTACACTTGAAGATAAATCTGAATGTATGATGCACCAATGATGAAGAAGGGGATCTAGATCTGAAATGCACTTGTATCTACTAGATCTGCTTATGGAAGGCCTAGATCTGTGATGAGGCGAACATCTAGGTGAACATCTGTCTGAAGTAAAAGGGTAAATTTGAACTGAATATCTGATCTGAAGAAGTATGCTGCTCTGTAATGATTGAAGATCTATACGCTACTTCGCCGCGGAGGAAGCGCGTATGTACGCGGCTTCGCTGAAGTGAAAGCGCGTATGCGCAATGAAATATACACAGAGGTATACGCTGGTTTGTGTGGACGAAAGCGCGTATATACGCGACATCAGTGAAGGGAAAGAGCGTATGCAAACTAGGGTTTGCTGAAGCAAGGGGTATGAAGTATCTGATCTGTTCTGCTGTGTTTTTGCTATCTGATCTGTGTTGATAAGTATCTGTTGGTGATGTATGTTTGTGCTTAAAAGTATGGAAAGGGTCAAGTCTGAAAATATGATGAAATGTGGCTTGCAAGTGTTGTTCTATTGAAGTTGTTGGATCCAGTGTGAAAATTGATGAAACGTGGTCCAAGGTGGTGCTGAAGGTTGTAGCCTTCAGTCAGGGGGTTGTAGCTCCCTTCCAGGAGAGGCTGGTAAACGAGATCGGGGGTCGTAGCTCCCTTCCAGGAGAGGCTGGTAAACGAGTCAGGGGGTCGTAGCTCCCTTCCAGGAGAGGCTGGTAAACGAGCGCAGGTGGGTGCCTGCGTGCTGGTCAAGTCTGCGCCAGGACATATGTTGTAAGATGTTTTCTCTATAATAAAATATTGAAGGCTGAGCAACTGCAGCGGTGGTTTTCTCCCGACTTGGGTTTCCACCTAAAAATCCTGGTGTTCATGTGTGATGGTTTATTCTGTTCTTACTGCACATGTTTACTGTTTGTTGAACATCTGATGAATGAATAATGGAATGATATAAGAAAAGAACTAATGACATAATTAGATCTCTGTGTAGACGCGAGTTGCATGAAATATATCCGCGTGTATATGCGAGTTTACTGAAGTAAAGTAGCGTATGGGTTTTTAAGGAATGAAAAAGTGAAAATTTTTTAGTATGTAGTAAATACTGATTCACCCCCCCCCCCCCTCTCAGTATTTTTCCCAACAGAACCCCCTCAAGCCTTAGCCCTAATCTCAACTGCGCAGTCTCATGTGGACAAGATCCTCCAAGTGGGACTGCCCTGTTTGACCAAATCAACCAAATAGTCTAGGTGCAATGTACACCTCTTCCATCATGTGTGATTCATTTGCACATGATCCTCCACCACTTGATCATGAATGCTCGATGATCCTTTGCTTGACATCTTCAAGATCTTAGGTGACTGAATCAACCTTCCATGAACTTTCTCATTAAATGAGACATGATCTCCAATCTCATTCACATTAGTAGTTGCTCAACTACCTCTTTTTGTATATCTAGGCTAAATTAATCCACATTCACACACATAAAGTGGGTATTTATTCTTATTGAGGATTATGGGTCCCTCCACCCTTTTATTTTCTTAATTATTTAAGAAAATCAAGGACTCTAATATTCCAAATATAATGTGATAATTTTTTAATATTACAAACACCAACCACTACCACGAAAGCAAAAAAATATCCAAGATGAATTAAACTCTCAGGAAATTGGTGAACTATGTGACGTTTTTAGCACGTGAGTTGTATCGGAACCATATGATGCATTTAAAATTGCTTCCTTTGTCACTTTTTTATTGATGCCAATATGATTTCTTCAATAATTTTTGAAGCTCATTGCATGGAAGCAGGGGATAACTCAAGATCGGGGTGCTGATACAGTTCCCTCAGAAAGGCCCCGTGTTGAATTATGCTTAGACAGTCACTTACAGATGAATTCTTACTTAGTAATGTCACTAGGAAATGAAGATCTACATTTTTAAAATAAAGTAGCCAGTGCTATGTCAAAGAGCAACATTCATTATGATCGCCCACACAATGCAGTGGATTTTGAGCTCATTTTTTCCTTGATCCTACTTATTTTTCTCGTGTAGATGCTGCCAGCGGTGCAGGTGGGTTGCTTCAATGTGTTTCCTTAAGATTGAAATATTCTTTTGGTGAAAATATAAACGTGTCTCTTCTAAGCATGGGAGGTATTCGTCATGGATGTGCCAATGGGCCTTGTACTAAGGATTGGGAGCGCTATAAAGAAAGAGTAGCTAAAGCAGTGAAAATTGTTGGACGTGGAAGTGGAGTTTGTGGAAGTTCAATGGATGTTAGTCAAGGAATACTGCAAGCTATGGCTGAAACATTACAACATTACTTTCAATCTTGTTTTCTTCATCTCTGATAGGGTGAAACCGGTAACACATTTTGTAGGTGGCTTCACAGCTTGAGTTTTTACTATTGTACTATTGACCTGTCCCTGGCTTCTTTCATATCATCCACAAAATCTAGTGGATTTTTGGTTTAGTGTAGTCCTTGATCTTGCTTCTATTCGTGATGTAAATGCTGGTAGTGCAGCTTGATTTCTTCACTGTGTTCTTGGAAGGTTGAAATATGCATCTAGGGAAAATCCTAATTTCTTTTCGAGTGGAGATTACTAGAAGTGAAAGTGGAGGGTTGGAGTTCTGTGGAAATTTGTTAAGGAAACTGCATGTTGTAGCTGAAACTTCCAGCATTCCTAGCGATCTTCTTTGATTCATCTCCAAAAGGTGTAAATGGTAACACTCTCTTTAAGTGGCTTTGGAGCTTGAGCTCTTATTATTTTACTATAGCCCTGTTTGTGGCTTCTTCATATTCATCATGCACCATTCGGTGAACTGTGGATAATGTCGTAGAGTCTACTTCTGTGAAATGGCTTGACAAAAGATGAAGGATCTTTGGTAGAAACAATCCATATGCCTGAAGATACCTTTACATAATGCATTCTAATTTTGTTTCGTCTAATATCTCCTATTTATAGCATGATAAAATATTTCAGATGCAGTTTTGACTAACAACAACTGCATTCTCTTAACCAAATTGTTGGCAATGCGAACTTTCCTACAACTTTGTTCCTGTACAGAAAAATGATTCACATTGGCCTGTAAGTTGATTTTGATGTGTATTAGACAATCCTTTTGTCTCCTGTGTGATTTATGTTGGTTATGAAATTTTGTATCTATTACAAGTCGAATGTTCTTGTCAAAGTTTTACTATTCCTTTTATCTTAATAATATTTAGTAGATGAATGTCATGCGACAATTTAGTAACGACTAATAGACATGGAAACTCACCAACTATCATGGCTGTGATTGCAAGCAGAGCTACCAGACTACCATAGGAGAACTTGATGGACATGTTACCTTGAAAATAAATCTGGTAAAAAAGAGGTATGGGAAATAATATTTGAGCATTATAAAAATAATAATATCTTCAAATACTTGTCATGTTTATATCAAACATATTTTGTAGAGAAACTATGTATTGATTTCGATAAATGTTGAAAAACTGAGACATGGGTTTCAAGTGTCTGTTTGTTTGTCTGTCTAGGCTCCATGAATTTTGCAATAATTCTTTTTTTTCATGAGAATAATTGTGAAAAAATATGATGGAACACTTCTGGAGTCAAAGGCAATTGATTAGAAATTTTTACTCAATGGTGCTGCAGAAAATGGTGTCCAAGGATGGTGGGAAAATGATAAATAAAATCCCTAACTTATAAATACAATACTTATGGGAAAAATATAAATAGGATCACTAATTTATGGTGTCCAAGGATAGTGGAAAATGATAATGATAAATAGGATCACTAAATTATAAATATGTCACTTGATGGTCATGAGGGACCTTAAGCATCTCAATAAGAAGTCCTTAAAATGGTAAAATTTTATATCGTAAAAGTAGTCCCTGGGAAACCATTGGAGAGGTGATGAATGTTTTTAAAATGCACGAGTGATTGATTTTTATCAACTGAATCCTAGACTTCATGCTTGAGCCTCTATTGAGATATAACAAGGAACATAAGCCCTTGGAATTTCTTGTGTAGCAACCCTTGGTCATCGTAGACCATTTGACCCAATGACTTGGAACCAGGGTCTTTATTCTGCTTTTGGAAATCTCTAAGGGGCTATTGAGATAGGATCTTGGAAGGTGAGTTTATTATGCTTGGTTTTGTCATGATGGTAGCTTTTGCAATGGCATTGAATGGGGCTTGCTTGGTCTCTTGGACAGTTTCTTGTAGCTTCTTCAATGCCTCCTCCTTTGTTGTCAAACCTTGGTAACTAAGCAGTCATTTCGGTGAACCTCTCCTCTTACCAATTACGTAGCTAAATGAATTTGCTTCATAATTTCAAGAGTTGCAAGATGCTATTGTATAATTCTTACCTCATTTTGGTGAAAGAGTCTTGGCATTTGGCTAGTTATTTTTCCATCTCATGTGCTTTTCGCATATAATATCAACTTTCCTCTTGGATCTATCTATTTAAGTTTGTTAAGTCTTCAAGCCTCTCCCCGTTCAAAGCTTTTCCCATGCTAGGTGTCCTTCAACTCAAAGTGCTAAAAAGTCTTGACATTAAGAAGTTTTGAGGCATATTAATTTTGACTGTGGTAACAACTAAATTCAGATTATAACAGCATCAAAAAATTGGACTTAGGAACTTCGTGTTACTTGGAGTCTTGAGGCAGTTCTTTTGGAGTATCACTCAGAGACTATTTGGAGCACTCCCAAAGTCATTATCTATAACAGTCACTAAACATTTTAGAAGAAACATTTGGATTTGACACAGAGAATTCTTTGGAGCTATATTGTTGAAGTTTATTGAAGCGCTTCCTTTAGAACATCCTTGTTGAAGATTATAGAAGCATCATTTGAATAGTCTCATTAAAAAAATAACCTTTGGAGTAGTCTTGGAAATTTGTTAAGGAAACTGCACGATGTGGCTGAAACTTCCAGCACTCCTAGCGATCTTCTTTGCTTCAGCTCCAAAAGGTGTAAATGGTAACACTCTCTTTAGGTGGCTTCACAGCTTGAGTTCTTATTATTTTACTATAACCCTATTTGTGGCTTCTTCATCTTCATCATGCACGATTCAGTGAAATGTGGATAATGTCGTAGAGTCTACTTCTGTGAAAAGGCTTGACAAAAGAGGAAGGATCTTTGGCAGAAAAAATCCATCCACCTGAAGATACCATTACATAATGCATTCTAATTTTGTTCCATCTAATATATCCTATTTATAGCATGGTCAAATATTTCGGATGTAGCTTTGACTAACAACAAGTGCATTATTTTAGCCAAATTGTTGGAAATTCAAACTTTCCTACAACCTTGTTCATGTACAGAAAAATGATTCACTTTGGCCTATAAGTTTATTTTTTTGTGTATTAGACAATCCTAATTCTTCAATCTTCTATTACTGCCTGAGAACGACACTGGTAGGTGGTGATAATGATATGTTAAGATGGTCTGATCTCTTTATCTATCAGAAAAATAAGTGAGCATGCTCATCCTCGTCCATTGGAGTGATTAGGGATCAAATTTAATATTTAATAAATCTATTTTAAATGAAAAGATACATACACAGATTCCAGAGGGACGATTGGTGCATGACCAACTTCTTCTCACTCATGTTAAGGGTTGCCAACACCTGACTAAGCAAAGGTATTTCACAGCTGTTGGACTTGTGTTTTAAGTCAGATTAGTTTCGTAGGCTCAGGATATGAGGAGAATTGGTTGTAAATTCAACAACCAAAGCGTTGTTATTAGTTGAATAGTTTCCACTCCGCTGGTTGTGATTTGAGATAATAACAATAATGATTCAGAGTAACTATTTTCATAATTTAAAAAAACCATCCAATCAACCTTAAAACCAATACCCTATCATGTAAGCAAGTTCTATCAAAAAAAATTTTAAAACATCGCTTTAATATTTAATTTCGTAGGACCAATTTTCAAACCCCATTACCAGGAAATCATTAAAACAAAAATCCCAAACATAAGACATTCCAAAAATCTTGAGAAAATATCTAAGAGAGTGCATAATTTAATCAAATCTCTAGTAAATTTCCCTTCATCATAAGCTCTAACATAATGTTATGTATTAGAATATAACTAATCTCCAACAAAATAAAAGTAGCAGGGGTTTCCACATATAATCCCATCAACAGGAAATCATTAAAAGAAAGAACCCAAACATGCGACATTCAAGACAGCTTGAGAAACATTCTTTGAGAATGCATAATTTAATCAAACCTTAATTAAAATTTCCCCTTATTCCAAACTCTAACAGAGTGCCATGCATTAGAATATATTTAACCTGAAACTGATCTGCAAAAAATAAAAATAGCAGTGATTTCCACGAATATCAATTGGGATTTTGTATTTATAACAACCAATAGCCATGTAAACCTAAGAAAAATAGAGAGGGCACTAATCAAAGCTATCCCAACATGAATACCACCATCATTTAACGAATAGAAACCAATATAAGTGGAGACAAATGTAGAATACTAACCAATTCGTTGACAAGAATGGGAAACCCATGTTGGGCGTAGCCTTGCGTTAGTGCTTTGGCATCACTGCAGACCTGCAAAAGAGATGCATAGATATTGAAATTGACTAAGATTCCCTTCTGGTGCATTTGATGGAGTACACCCAGAGCTTCGTTCCACTGGCCACCCTTGCACTTGCTACAAGATGTTGATGATGCAAGTACCAAGGTCAACAGCGGTACCAATTTTGACTCAATGTGTTTTGTGGGCATTTTCATGGCAATCCTCCTTGGCAGGAAAATGAAATTCCAAATGAAATTGGCGGGAAAACAAAATTCCAAATGAAAAAGGCCAATGTGAAAAACATATTATTTGAATATAATAAATATTTCTATTTTTAAAAAGTTATTAAAAGTTATAAATGTTTTGATGCTTTCCAAAAAGAAAGGTAATTGTTTTTGTAAGTTATTTTGTTTTCTCCAAGATAGTGTTAATAAAAAAATAGATGTTAATAACAAACCTAGCATATCACCAACCTAGGTTGACTACCTCGACAAAATATTGGTTTTTTCAATGAACTAAAATGCATTTAATGAACACAATCAAATGTGCATGATTTTGAACAAGTAAACCAACATGACATACCTTTAACTATATTAATAATGTGTGCAATTTGTGGATTGGGAAAACCAAACTAACATACCTATGATAATCAAAATCGACCATGCATGCCTATTATGATCAACACTTCACGAGTCTTGTTGATTTTGTGCAAAATTAAGCATGTCATGCAAATATTAGACTAACTTTGATACATATACAAATTAAGTTTGTATTTAATTGTTAGAATTGTGTTAAATTTTTTCCCCTTTAAATGTCACAGGTTTGAATCCAAGGGAAATTAAGGTATGTATACCTCCATGGATTAAATAGTTAAATCATTGCATGAAGGGCATCCATTGTCCCACGAACAAGGGGATCTCACATGAAAATTTACCATATACCTATATTATAACTTTATATTAAATACTTTTATTACTTATGTTAATATGAGTTCTTTTAATATTTAATATACAATTAATTAGATTACCCCTTGACTAATTAGTGAAGTATTTAATATTGGAGAAGAGAGTTGTAAGGTTGAAATTTCTATACCTCATGTTAATTTGGGTATTCGTATCATTCCAATGCAAAATTGGATTTCATACATATCCATGGATCCATTAAATCCATTTACACATGCCAACCAAAGACATTTAATAGTTGGGTTAGAACTAGCGGGTGGGAGGATTTCATTATCATATTTCCATACTAGAGAAATTAGGGTATTTGTTTGATTTATGGGCTAATGTTTGAATGATATGAGGAGAAGAGTTAGTGCAAGTCCTTCTTATGGTAAGGCTCTGCACCTCTTCCTTTATTTATTAAAGTAAACTTGAAAGAAGTGATTCAAAATATAGGATACATATAATGTGCAAACCATTCACAACATCACGATATTAAACATTTACACGAGATGAAACTTATTTCATGTTCAATAGATTTTTTCCTTTAAAAAAGAAATATATGGTACCATGATATAATATATTTATTCACCAACATTGACCACCAAACAAATGACCTAAACGACAAATTTTATGTATGGTGAATATCATCCACCATAAAATATGATTATTAGCCACTCTGACACCCCTAAGTTTACGCTCACTCATTGAACATGACTCCAAGAGTTGTTTCGAGCTTCTTAAACTTATTCTTTCCTAAAATACTGACAACAATGCCTCATTATTGTAGCATTTTTTAGCATCTTTCATCAAATGCTCTACAACCATGTTTTTATGTTATCCTCAATTAACATTTCAATTCCACGTGTTTTCTTATTGCATGTTTTAAAGGGTTTCCTTCATTCTCATGGTAGAAATAGAGTCGTACTCATGCATCCTTCTATGTTTTGGGGACCATGTCAGTACTTGCAGTGGTTTCTCTCTAAATCAACACATGGCAAGCGCGGTATGATCAACCAAAACATATTAGCACCTAAAATGCCATCGATTTCGAGTTAATCTCTACCCTACGCCATGGCAAAGTATTTGGATTGAATAAATTTTGTTAATGAATAACATCATTGTGAGTAAAAAGGTAACGCAGTTTGGATTGGCATCTACTTGCTGCATTAGGGGGTTTAATGGGTTAGGGATTAAGGGTTTAGAGGTTTAGGGTTTAGGGGTTAAATGGGTTAGAGGTTTAGAGGTTTAGGCAGTTAGGGGATTTAGCAGTTAAGGATTTTACGGGTTAGGGGATAGGGGTTAATGGGGTTAAGTTTAGGGTTTTAAATGGGTTATGGTTTTAGGGGTTTAGGGGGTTAAATGGTTTAGGGGTCGGGAATTAGGGTTTAAGGGGTGAGGGGTTTAGGGTTTACAGGTTTAGGGTTTAGGGGGTTAAATGGGTTAGGGGTTTAGGGGTTTAGGGGGTTAAATGGGTTATGGGTTAAGGGTTTATGGGTTAGGGGTTAAGGGTTTATAGGTTTAGGGTTTATGGGTTAAATGGGTTAGGGGTTGGGAATTAGTGTTCAAGGGGTTAGAGTTAAGATGATAGTTTCGTTGGTCTTTGTTTATGCACAATATTTATTTATTATTTGTGTCTCAATGTAACAATTTTGTAGGTACTGTTGCTTGTTGCCATGTCTTCTCTATTTATTAATTTCTAGTATTTTTTAGCCATTTCTTTACATTATCGATGAAAATGTCTATTGAAATTCAACCAAATGTATGTTCAATATCAAGTTTCAAAGTCAACCACAATGTTGTCACCCAATTTAAGTTCAGAGAATGGACATATAATGAAGTTTCAATAACCACACTACACCTCATGGCTGGCACAGAAAAGCTTAAGCTTGAGTGTCCCACATTCATGAGAAAGTTGGCGATTATACTCTTGCTCCACCTAATTGTATCCTGGAAATACCCTTGTTTGTTGCAAAAGCATCCTAATGTTGTTGACCTTTTCCCTTAACAGACCAAGGAAACAGATGAGACTGAGAGGAATGGAAAGCACTACAAAGTTGGAGAGAGTACAAAATACTAGGATGATTTAAAGGATAAGCTTGAAGAATGTAACAATGATGAAACAACTTAAAGTTGTCCCAAACAAACAATTGATAATGTGAAACCTTCTTCTGTTCCAGTCAAGCAAGACTACATTCATGTGAGAGCAAGAAGAGGCCAAGTGACCGATAGGAATAGCCTGGAAAAGAGGGTATGGTTCACTCTTTTTAATGAAATATTTTATCTACATTTTGTATATCGAAGATTAACCATTTTAATCTTACCAACAAGGTGAAATTAGCCCGATTGTAGGTCCGAACTAGACCTACTCTCGTTTGGAATGGATAATCCCAACGATTTTTAAGGACTGTTATAAGGGTTAGGGGAATAATGAGTTAGCGGTTAAGGGATTATGGATTAGGGGCTTAGGGCTTAGGGTTAGGGGAATAATGAGCTAGTGGTTAAGGGGTTAAGGATTCAGGGGTTAGAGGTTAGGGTATTTAGACGCATTTAGGGGTTATGGGAATAATGAGTTAGAGGTTAAGGGATCAAGGATTGGGGTTAGGGGAATAATGAGCTAGTGATTAAGGGGTTATGGATTGTGGGGTTAGGGGTTAGGGGATTTAGGTGCATTTAGAGGTTAGGGGAATAATGAGTTACTGGTTAAGGGATTATGGATTGGGGGCTTATGGGTTAGGGGATTTAGCCACAGTCAGGGGTTAGGTGAATAACGCGTTAGTGGTTAAGGGATTAGGGATTAGGGGCTTAGGGGTTAGGGGATTTAACAATTAAGGATTTCAGGGGTTAGGGGTGAGGGGTTAATGGTTTATGGGTTAAGAGTGACTGGCTTCATGTTGGAAATTCATGTGAAAAAACATTTTTCATTGGAGTTCGGAGGTGGTGAAAGGATAAGACAAGGGAATTAGATAAGGGAGCCCAACATTAGACTCCTAAATACAGTTTGGTGCTGGTCTTGATGGTGGCCTCTAAAGAGGAAGCGTAAACGTTGTAGGAAGGTTTATGGAGGGAGTGGCTTCTATGTGCTTGTTGTGGGAATTTGTTGGTGTAGTGTGTTCAATCGATCCCTGCTGCTCATTTTCTTAGCCATTGACTACATCTGGGTTGAGGATAGGAAGTTGAAGGGAAGTGAGATCACTCGTTTCCATTTTTCTTGGGTTTTAGTGAGCCTATTTTTTCGTGATAAGAGAGGAAGCTATAATTTTCAGTCCAGGAAACCTCGAGGGTGGTGGCAGAAAACTAGTTTCTTTTCCAAATTTCGTGCCCTCCAGCGTGGGTGTGACAGTGTTTAGTGGATTGGTGTGTGGTATCTATGTGGAGAGTTTGGAGGCTGGTCACTTCCCTGGGGGAAGTTATGCTCAAACTTTGGCTACTTTGTCATCATTTGTTGTTCAAGTTCATGTGTTGGTTTGGTGAGTGATGGTATTTGGTTTTGCTAGTGGTGAAAGTATTTATCTGGTAGTGGGAGGTGTCTCTATGCTTCCTTGTGGTGGTGGGAGGTGAAATTTGGCTCCTTCGCTGGTGGTGTTTTTTTTCTATAGTGGGGGGTCTGGTCTCTCGACTCTACACACAACAGGTTTCCTCGACCTTAGCAAATTATGAAGCCCTTGGTGTGGTGTGGGTGTTATCCCTCCCCTGTCATCCATGGCCCTGTGGGGGTGGCAGACTCAGAAATAATCACGGCGACTCCATGCCAGGGTGGAAAGACTATGGGGCGTGCATGACGCGTTAGTGTGGGTGCACATTGGGGTGGTGGAGGAGGTAACTGGGGGGATAACAGAGGTGGGGGTTTTAGGGTTCAAAATCATAGTCGTCAGGGTGGAGGAGGCTGTGGTGGCAAGGGGAATCGTGGGTTTGATTAATTTGAGGTAAATGAGGGGCAGGTTATCCAACATTGTTGCCTAGAGAATGTTCGTGCACTTATCAACAACTTGATGGAAAGAGTGGACACAACTGAGAGATTATGTCATGAGGAGTATGCAGAGCAGACGAAAACATTGGACTAAATTCATTATTTACAGTTCCAATTCGGGGAGAGACTGGTAGTTGTTTGGTGAGGCAAAAATCAACTCACTAAGAAAGTAGAATAGCTGGAGACTTCGTTGGCGCACTTTGAAGGGCACAGTCAATGTGACTTATGTCCTCCACCGCATCTAGGAACAACCTCGGACAACCCTGCATCCATCACGTTGGACGACTAGTATGATATTTGGTGTTCTTTATGTTTTATATGTGTTTTGGTGCCTCTGGCCCAACCATTTATGGACAATTTCCCTAGTCCCTCTTTTGCATTTTTTTGCATCTGGTGCAAATTTTTGTCAACAAACCAAGTCGAGGTGAGATCACCTGCTTTGTAACTAGCTATATGTACTCCTTTTTTCCTACATGAATATAACATTGACTTAAAAAAAAACAAAGGTTCATACATCATTAAAAATTTAATTAAGTTTCATACTTAAATTAAAAAATGTTCATACCTATTTACTAAATAGGTCTATAAATATATATTGTAGGTTTATCTATTTAGTATTTATCAAATGTAAATATGATGATTTAATACTAGATTTAAATGAACTCATGTGTTTAACATAAGAAAATTTATATTTATCTAGTTATTAAATGTAAATATGAAGGTTTAACCTTAGATTTAAAACAACTCACACTTTTAACATAAATCAATGAAGTTTAAAAATTAAACTTTATGGCCAAATATTAAATATAGATATAAATATTAATTTGGCTATCTAATTAATATTACATTTACTAAAATTATAACAAAGGCGTTAGTGTAAATTTGATAGATGATACATGCAATTATGTTAATTGTAGATGAATCTATCTGCACTGTTTAACTTTAGAGACCAAAGGGTATTCATAATTTTAACACTGTAAATTCAGAGACCCCTTTGTCTCTAAATTTTAACACTACAAATGGATTCAGAGACACCTATAGTGAAATGTAACATTTCGGTACCAAAATTGAAATTTTCCATATATGGAGTGACACAATTAAAAATTACTGACATAAATGACTAATTCATATACTTGTTGTACTTGTTATTTGGCCATATTTTTATTCTTAGACTATAATAGCCATTTACATTAATCATTATTAATTTTGTCACTTATTATCTAGTCATATATTTTAATCCTAGACTAAATTAGTCATTTAAGTTAGTCACTTTTACTTTAATCACTTATTATCTAGTCATATATTTTATCCCTAGACTAAATTAGTCATTTAAGTTAGTCGATTTTTGTTTAGTCACTTATTATCTAGTCGTATATTTTATTCCAAGACTAAATTAGTTATTTTTAGTTTGGTCACTAAAAATTGCTCAAATTTAGTAGTAATTCACTTGAAATAATTGCGGTGACTAACATTTGTAACCTCGTAGTCATTAATCTCATCATTTTTTACTAGCTAGCTTGCTAGAAGGTTGAGCTACAAAATGATCCAGTGAATTCATTCCACTGCCCTAAGAGCCTAAGAAGGAATATGATTTAGATATTCTAAGGAATTTTTTTGAAACTAAAAATCATAACATCCTCTTGAAAGTGTTTGTATTCAAGGGAACAAGAGTCCTTCCACTTCCATTTACTTGAATAAAACTATGCTCATAATCAAATCTACTAGCACACTAGGAAGCCAGTTCTCTAAAACCAAATGCATTGGGGAAAAAACTAGTTTTTGTTATTCTAAATGTTTGGACATTCTTAGTAATATTTTATTCTAGAGATAAATCGCAATACCATTTGTAAGCTATGGACCACTGGAATTATCCACTTTTGCAAGATAGAGAGTTCATTGGATGTCAAAAAAAAAAATTCTCCTTTTCTTATTGGACATCTCTCATTTTTAATATTATTTAGTATAATTGTGAGAATTACTTGTATAAATAATGCCTTCCCTCTGATGGGTGGATAAAAAAACATTGTTAAAACTCTTTAATTAAACACTAGTTTTCAATTTACAACCTACTAATGGCTTCATATTTACAGCAAGAATGCTACCTTGTTATAGTTATAAATTCTAATCATCAACCCAATATTTGTACAAAAATCAGAGGTGTTATGTATTATATGTTAAATTCACACTCTGTTTTTCCTTATTGCATAACTACCTATGTTAATGATCCTTCCTAATGAATGGGAAAATGACACCCTAGGTTTTACTATGATGGAGAGGAAAATGACACCTTAGGTCTTATTATGATGGTTCAAGTAAGGGAAAATCAATTCATGGGTACTAATAGAAATATATTTAACTCAATAACAAGGGAAACCAAAAAATGCTTGATAAAAATTATACTTTATGAATTATATCTAATTAAACTTGAAGAAATTATTGTAGGTAAAACGAAATTATATTGATCTAAATTGTAGAAAGTATAATTCAAAATGTAAGGAAAGCTTAAACACCCACAACAATAATTTAAAGGAATACTACAAAAATCATAATTTTCCTTTTCTTTTTTTTTACCTTATTACTTGATTCCATTAATGGCGTTTTGTAAAAAATGTTAATTACTGTGGAGAAATGTTCTAAAAGAAGGGCTTTGCATTGTTTTATAGGAAACCCTACAATACTATAAGAAACTTTCCTAGCTATTAAAATAAAGTTGTAAACAAATATAAACTTGCTTTATGCTCATAAAAACTACTTAACTAACCTAAGACAAGTCCTACGAATCAGATTCTCACTCAAGAAAGGAATTATTTCATGGAATCTATCTTTATATAGGAAAGTGAATAAATGCAAACGTTGAAAATTTGTAACAACAATCTATAATCGTATGATAAAATAGGAAATAGGTTTGAGGAAAAAAAATTATTGGAGTCCTTTGGATGGGTGATCCTCAAGGTGCTAAAGAAACTAAGAAAATCAATAATACTAGACTAAACAATGAAATTTCTTCATCAACATGGGAAAAATGAATATATGCTTATAAAGTTATAAATTATTTGAGACTAAAACCAACTTATACAACAAAAATGAACTAACTAATCTAAGGTTGAAGTCCTAATTTTTTGCATTCAATAGGGAATAGTCCCACATAGCTGGGGTTGAATCCCTCCAATATCCCAAAAATTAGGATGAGTTTGTCTTTTGAAGTTAGCTGTGATGGTAGATTTTACCTTTAATTGGTATGTGTTTTAGAGTAACTTGATCAACTTTAGTTTAAGTGATAGTAATATCAGGAGTAGGATCCCCATTTTCTTGCAAGGCTGCTGGTGAAAGGTCCTTCATAGTATCATGCCATATCTAATGCACTATTTGTACCCAAAAAAAAAAAAACATAAGCATTCTCATACTAATTAAGCATCCTACTTGACTTCATTATTTATCATGTAAAATATTAAAATTCATATTAGAAAGGTCAAAAATATATTTTTTGTCAAAAAAAGGCATTATAGATATGCCCTTAAAGAATTCATTGAAAAGGCCCATCATACCCCCCAACTTATATTGTTTTGAAATCCTTGGGAAACTATACCTTATATTCCTATCTTTCCCTTTATCCTTCTTATTGTGTCAAGTTATGTCGCTCTTTGCATTCTCTCCTAATATCCCAAGCAATTTATTTAGTGAAATCTACCTAATGGTAGAAACCTATTGCTTCTTCAATACCCTTCTTTTTACTCTTCCTTTTCTTGATCTAAGTCTATTTTTTTCCTAAGAAATAGGAGTGGGTTTAACTTTAGTCCAACCGATATTATACTATATTTTTTATTAATTTCCTATAAAGTTTTTTCCTCACTATGTCATCTTCTTATGGATTAGTAGGTGAGTGTAGCTGTCTAATTCCAAGGCAATAAGGAAGATATTACCATCTTCTTTGGCAAGAAAGGGTGACTAAATTCCCTAATATTATGAGTGTATCCTCCAAATATGACACAACCTATTATTATATACTTCTCCAAACATGAGGCACTACTTGATCAAAAGAAAATATCTCATGGGCCGATAATATTATATATGGTTTTGGTGGTTAAGTTTTGATCCATAGGGATATCAATAATTCTTATTCCCTCTACTTCATCTCCTCAATCCTTAATTATTCATGACTTGTCCATGAGGCTAGGGTCATCACCAATATATCTTCCATGTAAGAGTTAACATACCAAGTGTGTGGATGAGAAAGGATGAAGTCATGAAGGTAGAATTCACATAGCCTTGAGTTTTCCTCTACACAATTATTCTAATATTTTTGTATTAATTTCAACAATGTTTGATTGTTGAAATATCCTTACTGTTACAATCTATAAATTTTATGTTAGTAGCACTATTATTTGAGAAATAAGACATATATCATGGCATGTGACATATATTACACCATTTCCATAGCTAAATGAGATATTATCCCTAGTGATGTTTCCAATAATCCAATTCTATTATCTCTAATAGTTACTTCCTTTTTAACTTCCTCTAATTCCTACTTGAGTGCTTTGTTGTCCTTAAGGAGTTTTTATTTTCTATTTTATTCTTGCAATATCAAAACCTTCATGTATTTTCTTCTCTATTTTATCTAATCCTGTAGATTTACATGATATCTCATCCTTTAGTCTGTGATTACTCTTCTCCCCTTATGTGCTGTAATTATGGATTTCTCAAGATAAAACATGGTGTGGGGTAGAAGGAATGCAAGATTAATCCATCTTAGGAAAAGAATTCCTACTAATGCTATGGATTCTTGCAATACTTAGGGTACTTGTTCTAGTTGAATTACTTCCTCCTTTGATGTAGGTGTTTCTACTAAGCTAGGTGAATCCTCATTTTGAACCATTATAATAGAAGGTGGCTTTGTTTTCTTAGAGCCCCGTTGGTATATAGTTCTCTTCCTCCTATATATTTGGGGATCAGGTTATGGGGTTGGTGTGATTTTCTTTGGATTTATAGGTTTCTTTAATTTGAGGAAGGCCCAATAGCTACATTCATGTCAAATAATGTGGGCTTATATAGGGGTTTCCATGCTCACCCTGCCTCTTTCTTTTGGTAGCAATGGATTGCATACATCCATTAGAAAATATAAGAGAGTAAGGAGAATAAAATTTAGATAAAAGTACTTTCGGATAAATCACTTACACACCTATTCATAGATTGTGTTATGCTATATTATCTTGGAAAAACAATAGAGAGTTGATATCTCAAGAACATTTTACAACTTTACAATAAATCTATAAGAAAGGAAATAAATTAGAATAATTCTAGATTTATATAATTAGTATGGAAGGTATTTAGGATGTGCGTATTAGAGGATGTTTCACTTTTAAACACTTAAATATTCTTGATGGAGTTATATATCTAGGCTTTACTCTTAAGTGCAATTTATATGGAAAGAATGGTTAGTATTAGCTACTATCTAAAATTGTAAAACAATTCTAATTTTGGTGTAAAAAATGGCTCTATAGAGGTGGTAGGTTGGTTCAGATAAAGTAAATTAGAAAATATAGTCCATTAAATTGGAAAAATATAGCTCATATAGTTGAAGGTATTTTTGGAAAGATTTGTTTTTTCTTTAATTATCTATGGCACGAGAGAAATGATTACAAAGGGAATCACTCGGTTAAGTTGCAGAGGATTGCAATTCCTAAAGCTATATGCGGTTGGGAGATGAAAATCATAAATTTATTTGGTAAGGATATAGTTTAAAATTAATTGTGAATTTCACCACGCATGATAGCTTGTGGAGAATGATTCTATAATACAAATTTACATTACTCTAAGAAGTTGCTTCGATTGGATTCCAAAGTAAAGAAGAGTGTAGAAAATGTATCCAACTAGTAAGAGGTAATGCCAATAGAATTCCCAAAGTTCAGGATGTTAGTAATATGTGTATGACTATGACCTACCCTCTGCAGTAGACCCAAATTCTACCTTCCCTTTTTGTCTCTTCATTAGAGAAATCTGATCGTTTTTGTAGGGTAGTTCTTTAGGGTTTTGTATGAAGATTTTTATGTAGTCCCAAACAGTTAGGAAATGGTTTTGAAGGTTTTTTTTACTGTAGTAAGACCCATATTCATAGGATATCTTGGTAGTGTGGGGACTTGAGCCCACTCAACATAATCTGGCGAAGGTGCAACTTCCAGATTACATACCACCTATAAACTTGGATAAATCATTAGGTAGGTTGAATAAGGATAGGGGATACGCTTTCCCAGATGGGAGACAATTGTATTTTGCATGGTAATTTGAATGGGGCATGGTGGTGATGAGGGAGCAAGAATATCTAGTGATGATGTAGCATCAGGGTGATTTGGCATTCCGTTTTTGGAAAGCTAGAGTCAAGCCATCCCAAAAATCACAAAAACACTAAGTTAGAAAATCACAAGTATTAATTAGCATATGTCTTGAGAGGTGGTTTGGAGAAGTCGAACACTAAACCCTAATGAATCTTACCCTCAATATTATCCATGGATATCTTTGGCTATAGTTTCTTTTAAATGATTCAATTAAATATTTTCACCAGAAAAAAGGGTTGCCTCTTTGTACATGGGAAAAAACCATAGCTTAGGAGAGGGAGCTTATTCTTTTGGATAGAGTTGTTTTTAATGGATTCAATTGAATATTTTCACTAGAAAGAGGGGTTTGCTCTTTGTACATGGGAAAAGACCCTAGCTTAGGAGAAGGAGCTTATTCTTTTAGTAAGAACCATTGAACGTGATAATGTCTCGATGGATATACTAGGGGATAATTATTTAAGGGCTTTGGAATCCATAAATGATGAACATATTGTGGAGTTCGAAGAGGAAAGGAGAGAAGGTCTTTCCCATACCCTTTTGTTGGGGCATTTCCCTAAGTTGATATGGGTGGAACTCATAGGATAGGGTGAGAAAAATGGTGAGAAATTGGGTGGTTCTTATATGGGGTTACACTCACAAGAGAAAGGGGATTCTTCTTTGGGTGGGACTCTCTTTAAAGGTGGGGGACTGTTAGGTCATTAGGAAGGAAACACTAGGTAATGAGTAACACGACATTGAACTAAACTATCATCATGTTTATAGGGAAACCTAAGATGCCAATGATGATATTTGAAGGGTAGGATGGTAAAGGGGAAGAAGGGAAAAATTATTTTCCCAAAGTTAGGATATTGAAATATAACACTGGGTGAGGACATATAGTTTGATTCAATAATTGAGGCATTAAAGCACATTCTAGTTGGCAGAGCTAAAGGGTGATCTTTTGAAGTGGATGGTCTATGTGAATGGATCAAGAAGACATGGGGCGACACCAGTGAAAATGGTCGAGGAAATTATTCCAGTTTTTGGTTGTTTTATGTTTCAATTTGACTCTCGAGAAGCAACTTCATGGATCTCATCCATATATTAGAGGATTGATTAATCTCCAGTTATCTTGAAGCGGTGGAAACCATTGTTTGATGCACACCATGAACGTTTGGAAGTTGTGGCTGTATAGGTAAGGCTACCGAGACTCCAACCCCCAATTGTGGACTAAATATATGTTTTGAGTGATTGAAAAAAAGCTGGAAGAATTCTTGGAAGCCAGTATGAAATTTAAAATCACACAAATGATGAAAATTTCTAGGATACTAGTCAGGTTGGAGCCTCGGGAGGGCCCATTTGAAGATATAAATATCATATATGGAGGATTCAATCATTTCCAATTGATTTATTAAGAGGAATTTCCCTTTTGATGTCACCAATGCCATCACCAGGGTCATTTGGTATTGGATTTCCCACTAGGTTACAGGGAAAAATTGGGTTTTATCCCTTTTGAGGGGATAAATTTGAAAGCACTTGGTAAAATGAACAAAAAACATATTCGTGGGGAAGTAGAAGGAAGGATTCTTCGAACATGGAACCTCTGGGGCCATAAAACGATAATAGAAAAGAGGAGGAGTTGATCGAGTGGATGGAAGATAAGCAGGATGAAAAGATGGAAAAGCAAGAGGCAAGCCTCAAGGATGACCAATACTCTCCCCCCCCCCCCCCACGGGTTCTTTTGTTTCTCCCTCTCCCTGCTCTATATATCAATTGAATGTTGTATTTTCTTTAAATAGTAGGCCTAGTCCCTCAAGGCCTTCTTTTTATCCCTATATATCTCCTGCTTTGGGCTTATATTCTGAGCCTATTGACATCATAATAACATCTATCTCCTTGTGAACTCCCTACCTCTTCCTTCATTTATGTGTTATTCGATACCCTCTATGGATCCCCAATATAACCTTTGGCCCAAACCTACCAAAATAAAGCCCTTTGATGGAATGGGGGGGATTGGTACCCACCTACCCAAGATTGGTCCCAATAAATCTAGAGGCGGAAAATCCTAGCTCTCAAAGGAAAAAATAAAGGCTTGATTAGACATTGATTGAGGAAAAAAAATCTCTTGAAGATGCACTTAGAGCAGAGAAGGCCCCTAAGTTGGTTCTCCCATGATTTTCATATATTTTCATGGTAGGGGATTAGTTAGTCCTAAGAAAAAACTAGCTTTAAAAAGGTTGCTCGTTTCTTCAAATCCATATATTATTATGCTTCAGGAAAATTTGGGGCTAAGAGATATGATTATTGCAGCCTTTAATAAGATTCTTTCCGGATTTTTTTTCTTTTTTTTTCTGGTGCGAAATGCCTTCAGAAGGGTTCAACCACAAGATTTAATGTAAAGTATTTTAAAATTTCTAGCACATGAGGCTCAAATATGGTCTTAGGAATGAATGTTTTATCATTGGAATTAAGTATGGACCTATCTATTTTCAACACATATGGACCCTGTAATGATATATCCTCCTTCTGGAATAATCTGTTGGTCAAATTTTTTATGAGGGAAGAAAATATTATTATAAAAGGGGATCTGAATTTTTTGTTGGAAGCCTCAGACTTATGGGGACCTAAAGCCCTTCCATATCCTATGGTAGACTTTTTTTACTAGGAAATCAATTGATGATATTCTCATCGATGTTAATCTGATCAGATATTAACTCTGTTGGAGGAATAGGTATACATGAAATGCAATGGTGACCTAATGAATTGACATATTTATTTTGGCTAAAAATTTGGTTGGAAAACTCGCCTTGTTCTACCATTGAATGGGAACAAGTGGAGTATTTGATCATCACCAAGTCTTTTTGGAGTTAAAAGGAGGTAGCAAAAACTTGGTAGCCCCTTTAAATTTAATCCCTCACGGTTGAATGAATAAATCTATATGAAAATGGTTAAAGATACTTGGTCCCCATTTAATTAGGACTCGAGGATACCAATAGCTCAACAATTTGTGAAAATTTTAAAAAAGGTTAAGCAAGCTTCCATTCAATGGGCTATGTAGAAGAAGGTCATATATGAAGCATATCTTATATCTTTCAAAGAGGAATTAGAGAGAATGGAACCACCTGAAGGAATGGGGTATGAATATTTGGAATCCAAATATGAAAACCTGTAATTAGAGGCCATAAAGAGAAAGCTTCTAGCTGAGAAGAAAGAATAATGAAAGATGAAGAGTCAAGTGGTATGGTTAAAAAGTGGGGATAATGAGAACAAAAATTTCTTCCAAAACTATTGCAAGGGCCAGAAAAACCTTAAAAAAATATGGGAGATGAAAAAATGTGATGGAGGCAATGAAAATATCTTTGAGGAGCTCGCATCCTTGGGAAAATAATTCTTTATAAATCTATTCAAGGTTCCTGAAGAGGTCACAATTGTAGTAGTGACCTGAGTGGCTCAATTATTTCCTAGGTTTGCGAATGAAGAGGATAATCAAAATCTCATGGAGCCAATCTTGAAAGGTGAGTTAGAATTTCTTCTCAAAGGAGTGCACAAGGAAAAAATTCCTAGTATGATTGGATGGATAGTGAAATTCTATTTGGGGTTCTTTGAATTGATTTGGGATGAACTGCTACAGATGGTTGAGTATTTTTGGAAAAATGGGAGAATATATGACCCTTTCAATACAACTATATAGCCTTGAAATTGATTTTGGATGATCCCCAGTCCTCTGATAATACAGGCCAATCTCTTTTTGTAATTGTATATACAAAATCATTGCCAAAATTATATCCATTTTCCTTTGGCATATCCTATATGGTAATGTGTCTAACGAACAATTCAATTTTCTAGAGGGACACCAATTTCATGAAGTGACGATGGTGGCATAAGAAGGTATGCACAACATTAAGATCCAAAAACTAAAGGGGGTAGTTTCCAAAACCAACTTGTTAAAAGCATACAAGAGAGTCAGTTGGATTTATATTAGAATGATTCTTACGCATCTCAGGTTTGGTGTTCCTTTCATGAATTGGGTAATGGGATGCATAACTAATGTCTTTTTTTCAGTCTTGATCAATGGGTCAAATTTTCCATTTTTTTATGCACAAAGAGGTTACACATTTGTTTATATATTGTTATTTCAAATTGAGTATTTGGGACAAAACCAAATAGTTGTTGGGGTGTAACTTGGACTAGAGAGGTAAATTTTTCAGTGAGGCATGGGCATCATGGTGGGACTAATCTAATGATGAATATCTTAGGAAAATACCACCACTAATATGTGGGGAGGTATGGATGGCTAGAAATAAATCTGCTTTCAGAGACATTCCATCTACTCCTGACCTAATAGCTACAAAAAAAACAACAATATATGCTCTCTTTGCTTCGAAATAATCACACCATGTCCCTCACATCATCACTAATTAATATTTTAATCGATAAATGTTCCTGTCTTATTTTTTGATGGAGCATCAAATGAGATGGTGCATGTGGTGGTGGTCTCATTCTGTACATCAACAATCAACATTTTTTGAAATAAAAAATTGGCTTGGGGAGGGTTCCAGCAATTATGTGTAGCTTATTTATCTTAAACTCCTTTTTATCCTAGGCACTAGAATATGAATGCCATTAATTTCAAGTTTTCATAGACTCATTAAATGTTATAAACTAGTTCAGTGCTTCCCAAATATGCCACAATCACACACTACTTCCAACACTTGAAGAGATTTTTCACTTAAAACAAGGTTTTGATTTTATCTCTTATTATCACATCTATAGGGAGAGGAACTTTGAAGAGTACCTTTTTTCTAAGAAAGGCATTAGAAAACATATGGGAGTATGGCAAGTCATTGATGATGTAGATGGGACGATTCAACACTTTCAACACCAACCTTTCACTGGAATCTAAATGCATATTTTTTTTATATTTATTTTCAGTATTGATAAGATTTTTTTTGAAAATACATGGTACATATAACAGGGTTTAGTATTATATATGTTTGTGTGTGTGTGTATGTGTAATTATCTCATGGAAATAGACTCTATAAATGCCTAATCTTATTTTTTTTTTTTTTTGACTGATCATGGCATGAAAATCCCGTCCATGCTTCAAGATGATAAGGAAAATATGTTTTTTTATTATGGTCTTAGGGCTATTAATATTTCTTGTAGCCATATTTTTGCTTATATGGTCCTTTGGATATTGGTTGAATTCAATTTATGCATCTAACGAATGTAACTTTTTATCTAATAGAAAGTTGTGATTTTTTTTCTCGAAAAAAAAAAACAATAACATTCCCAATTACAGGTTCTTGTCTAGCATGGAGAAAGAGATATGGATCACATGTAAGAGTGAGGGAATATGCAATAATGGTCTGTGGTAGAGATGTATTCCTCCCTATTGAAATCATATGATACCTAAAAGGTAATTAGAATATGTATAGTTAGCTTGATTGATAGTCCAAATGACACATCCTTGTGGTCCCAAGGTTGGAGAAAGGAAACTGACCTTGGTTTAGAAGGGAATTTGGCTCAGGTTGGATGTTTTTTTAGAAAAACTTAAGAAGGTACATATAATGTTGAACAATTCCCCAAATGAGCTAATATGGGCTTTGAATATTGGAGCATGGGGAAATTATAAGCCTCGTCTTGGATACTTAATACTTTTTCGACTAGGATTAAGGGATGCCAAATGGTGGTATTAAAAACTATAGAAAGTCAATGCCCCACCCAAGTGTAAGTTTTTTGCGTGGTTCATATCGAACAACAATTTTTTAACATGGGAAGCCCTTTAGAAAAGGAATAGAGTAGGTCCAAGAAGATGTTATGTTTGTAGGTGTAGTGAGGAGAAAACTTCTCAATTTTTCTTGCATTGTAGTTATGCTCAAAAAGTCTGGGCTTAGGTTGGGGAGTGTTTGGTTATCTAGCAAATGTGAATCGATAAAAAAATGGCTCAATGAATGTTTTTTTGGGCAATATCTAGAGTGCTCAAAGGAAATATCATTTCTAGTTCCATGGGGAAACTATTAGCTAGAAACAATTATTCTATTTGAAGAGAAGATGATGGGAAGTTTTCAAGCAACAATCCATATTAATTCTTCAATTTCATATTACAAGGTTAATCTAAAGGTTAAGTGGATAAGTCATTAGCTTAGGTATTTTTTTATGGGACTTTTTGAGGTCTAGTTTTTGATATTGGGACTCATTTCATTCTATATTTAACAAATACATACATGATTAAATTCAAGTTAATATAGGAAGAATAAATAAGCTAGAGGGAATTCAAGGTGTTATACTACTTACTAAAACCTTATTTGGGCAATGGGATTTATAAGCTTAAGTTCATGGGTGATTCACCTATGGTTATTAACATGATAAAGGGAAGTATTCAAGTACAAAATAATTCCCTGCTTCCATTAGCACAATAGTTAAAAGAAATATCTATCACTTTATTCAGATCAACTATACTCACTTTTATAGAAAGCACAATAAGTGTGCGTATCAAGTCTTAAAGGAAAGACTTGGACTACCTAAGCATTATTATTCTTTGGAAAAATTACACACTAGTTGTACAATGGTCTCCTAATAATATGCATTAAAAGACCAATATACTTTTATTTAACATGAAATATGAGAGTGTTGAGAACCCTAAATCTATGTTTTGTTATACATAATATATTGATGTTATGAAGTATATGTAATGTAGTGAATGTACTACTATAGCGAAGTATTTTGAAGAGATCTCTTTGAGTATGAACTATTTACACATATAATGAAAATTTATTTATTCTTTTCAATGTACTATTTCAGGGAAGGGGTTTGAAGATATCTATTTGCAAATGAACTATGATGGATAGGATCTATTACTGTAAATAAAAAATATGAAGAATCTATTTTTACATATCTATGTTTTTTGCCAAAAAAAATAATATCAAAATACATACATCCTAGTGACCTTAGTGCTTCTTTGAAATACACCTTCAAAATGTTTCTTCAAGTCCTATGCTTTGCAAGTAAGCCTCGTTATATACCTAAATTAAATATTTATATATTAAAAATATACAAAGTTAACTGTATAAAATTTGAAAAAAATCAAGAATAAGTTGTTTATACAACTAACTATTTAAAGGAAGTTTATTATTTTAAATACTCAACATTTTTACACAAAAACTTATACGTTATATATTTGTGTAAAAATAACATAAACTCAAATTTAATATAACAAAATTCATAAATTAATATAAATTTTGTTTATATTTCATGATTTTATATCATATTGAATATTCATTACAGACATATACATAAACATGTTATTGATTCCTTTAAATAAACATGTTATTTGTTTTCTATTTACCTTAATAAAAGAATTTTATTAACCTACACTCAGCCTACTAAATCAATATTCCATAAACGTACTATGAACAGATACATCTTTTTAAAGAAGACATCTTTCTTAATCTTCAAGAAGTTGGGATAGCTCTGAATATCATATAATATAAATTAAAATAACTTTCAACAATTTCACGTTTCTCTCAACCCATTTTTATGAGCCAAATCAAACCTTGATCCTGTGCCAAAGTGGTTACATGTCGGCCACAATCCGTGAAACGAAATTGAAAGATTGAGTGGTTCAACATATTTATATATTCGATTTAGATATAGTTACTTGCTAAAAGAAAACAATTCGTTAGAAGATTATATCTTTGCAGACAGAGTATATTGATTAATCTTAAAAGGAAAAGAATAACAGTGAAGTAGACGTAGTTTGTAATGGCAGAAATTATGGGAAACCTGCGAAGAAGGTATAGTTCCATGAGGAGGAAATATCTAATAAACCAGTAGCAGCGGTAACGGGAGGAAGAGGAAGAGAAGGAGAAATCGAACAGTATTCCGTTTACGTGAATAATGTGGACTCCTGGTGCACAACGGAGGAGTTTAAGACACATTCCCAAAGTTGTGGGACAATGAACTGCGTTACCATTCCTACAAACCAGCTTGGGAAACCAAGAGGGTATGCTTTTGTCGAGTTTTCTGATGTAGACAACGTTGATAAAGCCCTCCTCCAAATCAATGGTTCCCTCCTCCGTTCCACAGAGATTACTGTGTCTCGTGCCATAAATAACAACCAAAATTGGAATCCCAACAATAATACCAACCGAGGGTTTCGCCCTCCATTGCGATAGTAGCCGCCAAGGAATTCGAGAAGCGTGAGTGCCAATCCTAACAGACCATCGAGACCACCATATTCAAACACGAACAACTGCCCCATTCAGTCGTCCTCCAATTTGCGTTTCAGGTACATTCGGGCCACTGCTCATGACGAAAATAGCGACAACAGCATCGAAGAGGAGGTGATACTGATTGAAGAAGAAAGAGGAGGAGACGAATTTGAAAGGTACATTATTTATGTAGATAATGTGGACTACTGGTGCACCGTACAGGACTTGTGGAAGTGTGAACCGCATTAACGTTCCTACAAACGAGTTCGGGAACCCACAAGGATATGCTTTCGTAGAGTTCTCAGATCTGGGCATTGTCGACAAAGCCCTCTAGCTGAATGGTTCCATCCTTCAGTCCCGAGAGATCAGAGATCACCGTGTCCCATAAAAGGAATTTCTCAAGGCGAAACAGAAGGGGAAGATAGAGATATAGATGGAATTTCTGAAGGTGAAACAGAAGGGGAAGATAGATATATAGATGGAAGGTGACAAAGAGATTGATAGATATGGAGTGCGACATCATGTGTATTTAGGGGGGTGAGATAGAGAGACAAAAAATAAGAGATGGAGGGGGATATAGATATGGATGGAGGGTGGAGAGAGGGAAGAATATTTCTTGCATTAGATGGATTGATTTAAGTGGAGATGGTGATTTCTAATCCTATTTGATTATTTGCACTAGATTCATCGATTTTAGTGTAGATATTTATTTCTAATGATATTTGATTACTTGCACTAGATCCATTGATTTTAGTGTATGTGGTGATTTCTAATACTATTTGATTGCTTACACTGGATGTGTTGATTTCAATGTAGATGTTGATTTATAATTATATTTGATTTCTTGCACTAGATGCATTGATTTCAATGTAGATTATTTCTAATCCTATTTGATTATTTGCACCAAATGCATTGATTTCAATGTAGAAGTTATTTCTAATCTTATTTGATTGCTTGCATTAAATGCATTGATTTGAATATCGATGTTGATTTCTGATTTGATGTAATTGGATATATGATGGTACAATAATTTTAAAGTGATTGGATTAACAATATGCATTGATTTTAGTGTAAGCACAAAACGTTATTGACAATGTACATTGATTTTTGTGTTATAGTAATTTAACCTATTAATATTGTAGAGCAAGAGAGACAAGGCATCATGTTTACTACAACAGCTTGAGCTAAAGATTTAAACGATTTACGATTTAAATTTTCTTTTTCATATAATCGATATGAAAAGATGTAAAAACTCTTTTTCATATAATCAATATGAAAAGATGACAAAACTAACAAGGGTAACAATAAGAATAGTATAAGATAATATTTTCTTTTTCATATAATCGATATGAAAAGATGTAAAAACTCTTTTTCATATAATCAATATGAAAAGATGACAAAACTAACAAGGGTAACAATAAGAATAGTATAAGATAATAGTTTGAGATTGATCACAATGAAGACTATTTGTAACAAGAGTACATTCATATTATTCATATTTTCTATCTTTCAACATTACTATTGTCACTTTGCATTCAAAAAAATTATTTCATCATTAAAGTTATTAACAATATTTTCCATCTCAACAAAATGAGGTAACTAAGAAAATTTAAAATTATTTTAAATATTAATATATCAAATTGAAAATTATTTTAAATTTTAATCTCAGAAATATTTAGCATATTTAGAATGATTATATTAATATCTGATATATTTACATATTATTGATCAAACTAATCATATCTTCGATAGATTTTCCTTGGCAACACATGACTGAAACTAGCCTAGATCCATCTTAACTCTGGATCTATCAAGCGCCGAGAGGGATCAAATCTCTCGAGGTGCAAACCTTTCCTCAAGTTTTGCACTCAAAAAATAGGTTTTCACCTCGAGAGATTTGATCCCTCTTGGTGCTTGATAGATCCAGAGTTAAGATGGAACTAGGCTGGTATTGGCATGTTAAGTTGTTTCTTGGAAAAATATTGGTGGATAGAAGGTAATCCTATACCAATATTTTTCACAGTTAGATGAACTTGGAGACCTTATTCTTGATGTGAAAGGTCAAATGACTCGATTAGAGCTGGGTTCTCCACCCAACTCTTTGATTCCTCTAGAATGCAAAGGTAAGGAATAACCAATCAACTTGGATACTTTTTTGTCCTCATGATGTTATTGTTTCATGCAATGTTCTCTTGGTATTAGTTTCTCTAGCTAGTCCTTAGGGATATAGTTATGTTTTTGTTATGTTTATGCTTGGTTTGATTTTTTTTTTAACATATAATTTGCAGTTCAATAAGGTCATTGCTTTTATGTCTTGTTGTTAGTTCCGCTATGTGAAGCAACCATTGATTTTGGTCTCCATTTTTTAGAGACTCTCCTCTAAATTTACAAGTGCTAGACTCTACTTTACTACCTTTAATCTAGTTTTACTAAACTAATATTAATATTTTTTATAACCATAAAAAATAATTTCAAAAATATTTCAAACTAATTTTAAATTATATTACATTAATATATTAAACTATATTATATTATAAATTATATTAAATTATTAATATTAAAGCTCAAATTTTTTATGTTAATGTTATGTTTTAAATTGATAAACTTCTAATTGATACCTTATAACTTTGAGTATCTTGTACAAAACATTAAACAAAATTTCAAGCATATCCATTCAAAACCAAAATCATTACTGAAGCAATCAATAAAGTAAGGATGACCAATCCTCTCCCCCCTCCAGGTTCTTATGTTTCTCCCTCTCCCTGCCCTATATATCAATTGAATGTTCTATTTTATTTGAACATTAGGCCTAATCCCTCAAGGCCTTCTTTTTCTCCTAGTATATCTCCTACTTTGGGATTATATTTTGAGCCTCTTGACATCATAATAACATCTATATCCTTGTAAAATCCCTACCTCTTCCTTCATGTCTTTTTTATTCTATCCCCTCTGTGGATTCCCACTACAACCTTTGGCCCAAACCTACCAAAAGACAACCTTTCATGGAATGGGGGGATTGGTACCCACCTTCCTAAGATTGGTCCTAATAAATCTAGAGGCAGAAAATCCTAGCTCTCAAAGGAAAAAATAAAGGCTTGATTAGACATTGATTGAGGACAAAAAATTCTGTTGAAGGGGCACTTAGAGCGGAGAAGGCCCTTAAGTTGGTTTTCCCATGATTTTCATATATTTTCATTGTAGGGGATTAGTTAGTCCTAAGAAAAAATTAGCTTTGAAAACGTTGATTGTTTCTTCAAATCTATACATTATTATGCTTCAGGAAACTTTCGGGCTAAGAGATATGATTTTTGAAGCCTTAAATAAGATTATTTCCAGATTTTTTTTCTTTTTTATGGTGTGAGAGGCCTCCGGAAGGGTTCAACCACAAGATTTAATGTAAAGTATTTTAGAATTTCTAGCACATGAGGCTCAAATATGGTCTTGGGAATGAATGATTTATCGTTGGAATTAAGTATGGATCTAACTATTGTAAACACCTATGGACAATCTAATGATAGAGCCTTCTTCTGGAATAATTTTTTGGTCAAATTGTTTATGAAGGAAGAAAATATTATTATCAAAGGGGATCTGACTTTTTTTTGGAAGCCTCAAGCATATGGTGACCTAATGAATTGGCATATTTATTTTGGGTAAAAATTTGGTTGGAAAAGTCCCCTTGTTCTGCAAGTGAATTGGAACCAGTGGAGTATTTGATCATCACTGAGTCTTTTTGGAGTTAAAAGGAGGTAATAGAAACTTCGTAGTGCCTTTAAATTTAATCCCTCATGGTTGAATGAATACATATATATGAAAATGGTTAAAGATACTTGGTCCCCCTTTAATTAGGACTCGAGGATACCAATAGCTCAACAATTTGTGAATAATTTAAAAAAGGTTAAGCAAGCTTCCATTCAATGGGTTATGCAGAAGAAGGTCATAGATGAAGCATATCTTATATCCGTCAAAGAGGAATTAGAGAGAATGGAACCACCTGAAGGAAGGGGGCATGAATCTTTGGACTCCAAATATAGAATCATGTAATTAGAGGCCATAAAGAGAAAGCTTCTAGGTAAGAAGAAATAACAATGAAAGATGAAGAGTCTAAGTGGTATGGTTAAAAAGTGGGGATAATGAGAACAAAAATTTCTTCCAAAACTATTGCATGTGCCAAAAAAACCTTAATACAATATCAGAGATGCCAAAACATTATGGAGGCAGAGAAAATAACTTTGAGGAGCTCGCATCCTTAGGAAAATAATTCTTTATAAATCTATGCAAGGTTCCTAAAGAGGTCACAATTGTAGTAGTAATATGAGTGGCTCAATTATTTCCTAGGTTTGTGAATGAGGAGGATAATCAAAATCTCATGGAGCCAATCTTGAAAGGTGAGTTAGAAGTTGTTCTCAAGAAGGACAAAAGTCCTAGTATGAATGGATGGATAGTGAAATTATATCTGGGGTTCTTTGAATTGGTTGGGGATGAACTACTATAGAAGGTTGAGTATTTTTGGAAAAATGGGAGAATATATGACCCTTTCAATACAACTGTATAGCCTTGATATTCATTGTGGATGATCCCCAATCCTCATAATATAGGCCAATATCTTCTTGTAATTGTATATACAAAATCATTGCCAAAATTATATCCATTTTCCTTTGGCCTATCCTATATAGTAATGTGTATAACGAATAGTTCAATTTTCTAGAGGGACACCAATTTCACGAAGTCACTAGGCAAAAACTAAAGGGGGTAGTTTCCAAAACCAACTTGTTAAAAGCAGACAATAGAGTCAGTTAGATTTATATTAGGATGATTCTTACGCATCTCAGGTTTGGTGTTCCTTTCATAAGTTGGGTAATGGGATGTATAGCTAATGTCTTTTTTGCAGTCTTGATCAATGGGTCAAATTTTCCATTTTTTATGCCCAAAGAGGTTACACATTTGTTTCTATATTGTTATTTCAGATTGAGTATTTGGGGCAAAACCAAATAGTTGTTGGGGTGTAACTTGGACTAGAGAGGTAACTTTTTTATTGAGGCATGGGCATCATGGTGGGACTCATCTAATGACGAATTTCTTAGGAACATGCCACCACTAATATGTGGGGAGGTATGGATGGCTAGAAATAAATTCGCTTTCAGAGACATTCCATCTACTCCTGATAGCTACAAAAACAACAACAATATATGCTCTCTTTCCTTCAAAAGAATCACATCATGTCCCTCATATCATCACTAATTAAGAGATTAATGGATAACTGCCCTGGTCTTAGTTTTTGATGGAGCATCAAATGAGGATGGTGCATGTGGTGGTGGTCTCATTCTGTAGATCAACAATCAACCTTTTTGAAATAAATAATTGGCTTGGGGAGGGGTTCCAACAATTATGCATAACTTCTTTATCTTAAACTCTTGTTTTAATGAATAAGATTTATTACTGTAGAGAAAAAATATGAAGAATCTATTTTTCGATATCTATGAATAATATCAAAATACATACATCCTAATGACCTTAGTGCTTCTTTGAAATACACCTTCAAAACGTTTCTTCAAGTCCTATGCTTTGCAAGTAAACCTGATTATGTACCTAAATTAAATATTTATATTTTAAAAATATACAAAATTAACTGTATAAAATTTGAAAGACATCAATAATGTGTTGTTTACAATTATACAACTATTTAAAAGAAATTTTTTATTTTAAATACTCAACATCTTTACACAAAAACTTATACATTATATATTTGTATGAAGATAACAAAAACTTAAATTTAATGTAATAAAATTCACAAATTAATATAAATTTTGTTTATATTTCATTGTTTTATATCCTATTGAATATTCATTACGGACATATTCATAAACATGTTATTGATTCCTTTAAATAAACATATTTTTTTTCTATTTACCTTAATAAAAGAATTTCATTAACCTACACTCAACCTACTGAATTAATATTCCATAAACTTACTATGAACAGATACATCTTTTTAAAAAAGACATCTTTCTTAATCTTTAAGAGATTGGGATAGCTCTTCATATAATATAATATAAATTAAAATAACTTTCAACAATTTCACGTTTCTCTCGACCCATTTTTATGAGCCAAATCAAACCTTGATCCTGTGCCAAAGTGGTTAAATGTCGGCCACAATCCGTGAAGCGACATATTTATATATTCGATTTAGATATAGTGACTTGCTAAAAGATATCAATTAGTTAGAAGATGATATCTTTGCAGTCAGAGTATCTTGATTAATCTTAAAAGGAAAAGAATAACAGTGAGGCAGAAGTAGTTTGTAATGGCAGCGAATTCTGGGAAACCTGCTAAGAACGTGCAGTTCCATGAGGAAGCAATATCTAATAAACTAGGAAAAATCGAACAGTATTCCGTTTTCAATGTCGGTTTTCACTCGTCACTTTATGACATTGATTTTTGTTTGTCATATTGTGATATTGATTTCAGTTTATCAATGCAATGTCAATTTTTATTCAACCCATTATAGCATTGATATTTTTTTTTACCACTTTGTAATGCTAACTTTTATTTTTCATATTTTATTATTAATATTTGTTTATCACATTGAGATATTGATTTTTGTTCATCACATTATGATATCAAGTTTTGTTCATTACATTAATGTTGATATCTGTTCATTACATTGTATTAATTGTTTTTCTTTGTCACTTTGAGATATATGGTTATAAAGTATGTTATATCATTAAAGTAGAATATGCATGTGATTTATTTGGTGCTCTTCTTTGTTGCTTCAACTCTTTTCTTCCCCCCATCCATCTAGACTCTCACTTGGTTGCCTAGGTGGGTTGTCTCTTGTCTATGTCGATGAATTCCTCCCTTATATTATTTTCCATTTGAGAAGGGGAAGGCATCATCCTTAATTCCATGTTGGTGTAGCATGATTGATAACTTTTAATGAATTCCTTCTTCCATGGCCACCTCATGTAGCTCCCCTCTCACCTCAATCCAAGTCTTTGGAACTTCAAGGAGTTCCATAGCATGCCTTTAAGCTAAATCCTTGACCCGTAGCTTTAATTCCAATAGGCCACCAAATATACAAGAGGAAACTTGATTGGGGAAGGAAGAAATCCACCATGAATGATAGGTCACTCTTGATTCTACCATCATGGTAGCCATTTTTCCTTAGTTGGAACCATTACTTGCATACTATTGGATTGTATTGGCATGTTAAGTTGTTTCTTGGAAAAATATTGGTAGATAGAAGGTAATCCTATACCAATATTTTGCACAGGTTGGATGAACTTGGAGACCTTATTCTTGATGTGAAAGGTCAAATGACTCAATTAGAGATGGGTTCTCCACCCAACTCCTTGATTCCTCTAGCATGCAAAGGTGAGGAACAACCAATTACCTTGGATACTTCTCTATCCTCATGATGGTAATGTTCCATGCAATGTTCTCTCAGTTTTAGTTTCTCTAGCTAGCCCTTAGGGATATAGTTATGTTTTCATTATCTTTATACTTGGTTTGCTTTGTTTGTTAACATAGAATTTGCAGTTCAATAAGGTCATTGTTTTTTTCTCTTGTTGTTAGTTCCGCTATGTGAAACAACCATTGATTTTGGTCTCCATTTTTCACGAACTCTCCTCTAAATTTACAAATACTTGACTCTCTACTTTACTACCTAAACTAATATAAATATTTTTTTATAATCATAAAAATAATTTAAAAAATATTACAAATTAATTATAAATTACATTATATTAATATATTAAACTATATTATATTATAAATTATATTAAATTATTAATATTAAAGATCAAATTTATTACGTTAATGTTATACTTTAAATTAATGAACTTCTAATTGATACCTTACCTTATAACTTTGAGTAACTTGTACTAAACATTAAACAAAATTTCAAGCATATCCATTCAAAACCAAAATCATTACTGAAGCAATCAATAAAGTAAAAATTTTATTTCATTGAAATGATTAGAGTCAAATGCATATGCCATAGATGATGGGCATTCCACCTTCTAGTATTGAATTAACGGAAAGAGAAAGTAGGCACATGATAAAGAAAATAAATATTTGATATATATATATTTTTATACAGTGGATAAATTTATTATAATTTAATTTTTAAATTAGTATTTAAGGAAAATCATGTTATTGGAATTATTAGTTAGTGATTTATAAGTATATATTTTCCTTTTTGCTAGATAGGTTGTTAGATGGGTGGTTATTTTGTTTTTATAAGTTTGAAGAAGACTATGTATCGATACTTTAAAAAAAATAAACTCTTAGCCAAACAAAAATAATTTTAAGACATACTCTACACCCATTATATTTACATATATTACATAAATTCATATGAAAATTATTTTATTTTTGATTTAATTTTTTTAAAGAAAATAAATATAAAAAAAACATTTGTTTAATCGGTCAATGTAATTGTAAAATACCTCTATGTAATTGTGAAATACCTCTCTCACCCATATAAAATAGTTTGTTCCTCATTGTCCTCGTTAGGTTGTATTCATGTATATGTGAGTTGAATCAATCGCTAGTCGCATAATGCTCGAGCACATATCTTTTACTGATAATTGGTCTCGATGGATTATAGTTTCCATCATGGAAACGATTCTGCCCAATATGCAGATATAATTAAGTTTCAAAGTTTCGATCCATGGTTTCTGCAACTGTGTAGTGTTGTTATGGTTTTAAATACGATGATTATATTTTTGAGGTTTTAAATACGATGGATTAGATTTTTGAGGTTTTAAAGATTAATCTTCAAATTTTATTTATGACTATTATAAAAGTGGAATTTTTTTTTTTTTTAATTTAATATATATATATATATATATATATAAATGGCTTACATAATATTTTTTTTGTGTGATTAACTATAATTAAAATCGTTAATAAAAACTAGTAGTAATCAATGAAAATCACTAAATTTTTTACCATGATTGGAAAATTAACCAAAGTTGAAGAAATAGTTAAACAAACGTGACCATGACCAAACATTAATGTAACACTGCACTTATATTACAGTAAAATTTCATCAATGTTTTCTTTATACCCTTGACATCTATGCATATTTATGAACACTCTACCATTTACATCTATCCATATTTATAACCCAATTTATTAACGAATTTTTCATCAGCTCTTTACCTTCTTATTAGACAGTCCTGCCTGTTAGTCCCCGTTGCTAATTTTGAATTTAAGGAATAAATTTTTATGTTAAGTTTGGGTGCCACGGAGAGGTCGAAGCAAGAAGGCATCAAGGTCTCTGGTTGAAGGTTCGCTGCTCGCTCCAATTAGGTGAGGTCGAATGTTAGCGATCCAACTAGGTAGGCCATCAATTAATCGCTCTCCAGACAAGTATCTCCATGCCTCAGATGGGGAATTTTATCCTTGGATATCCTTCCAGCCATCTAACCCTCCGTTTGGTTTTGTTTTGACTCTTTTTATATATATATATATATATATATATATATATATTACATTTTAATCAATATTTTGAATTGGCCATCCAGGTTTAGGTTGAAACCTCATTTTTATCTTTATTTTAATGTTTATATCATGTATTTATGATTTTTTGATGTCATTTATTTTTCCGATAAAAATGATTTATAAATTTTATTAAAATTGAACCTTACGTGTTATGAAATTTGCTAAAAATAAAATTAATAAATATTTTCAGTGTAGCAGTGAAATCTGGCCTCCATAGCTACACTAATACCAACCTTTACGTGTTATGAAATATTTTAAAAATAAATTTAATAAATATTTTCAGTGTAACAGTGAAATCTGGCCTCCATAGCTACACTAATACCAAGGTTTCTGATCATGTTGTTTAGGCTTTCATATGATTCCTTTATTCATCAAGGTAATATTTCATGATTACATGGGTTCCTTACCATGCAGTTTAGGCCGCCATAGCTACACTAATACTGAGGTTCCTTACCATATTTTTCAGGCTTTCATATGCTTCGTCTATTCATGAAGGTAATTTTTCACAATTACATGGTTCCTTACCATGCAGTTTAGGCTTTTCATATGTTTTCTTTATTCATCAAGGTAATAATTTATTTTATTAGAAGGGAAGAGAAAATCCCTAGCTTAAGTTGAAGTTTTGAAGTTCTGTTCTATTTTTATTATATAGTATGAATGACTGTACAATTTTATTAAAAGAAAGATACCAAAAAATATTGGGTAAAGTCTGAATTCTTTCCATTCAGGAAGATTATTGGTTGTGTTATCTATTTTTGGGATTTTATTTTAGGTTTTATAACATCCCTCAATAAATAAAATAAATAAATAAATAAAGTAGATCGTTTTCAAACAATCTTACACATTTCTTTTAGAAAAGAAAGAAGGTAGAAAATAGATTTGGTCTTTCAAAAATATATTTCTGTCTGCACTATTAAAATCCTCTAGAAACAAATGAAACAAATATTCTATAACGTAATATTACTAAAAACATAACATCCTAATATTTTTAAAATCCTGGCAAATTGAGATGCATTAAAAGGGAATGAAAAATTAAATTTGAAAAAAAATGCCAAAATAAAATTCAAAAATTGAAATTAAGTAGTACAAATGAATCAGTATAGTTAAAACCCTATATAATATCAACTAGCTTCAATTTTAGAGCCATGGAGAGGTGAAGTGACGTAGAAAAACTATATCAAGAAAGAAACAAAAATGTAATTAAAATTAAAATTTCAAAGAAAATGAGAATATAAAAGTGGAAGAACTGAAATAAGATGGTGTAAATTAAACCTATGGTTAAATGCTCATTTCTTTAGGGGCTGAAAAATATATTAAGAAAAGACAAATGTAAATGCAGAAATAAATTAAAACTTATTAAATGTAAATGTAGAAATTGATATTGTTATCATTATTATTATTCAAATGGTCAAAAAAGAATATTGAAAAGAATAAATAGAATAGGAAAAAAATTGTTATATATATATATATATATATATATATATATATATATATATATATTCCTAATTTCTTTATTATACGAATATGTTTATCAAATTTTATTTGTCTATCAAGAAAGATGGTTGTCTATTGGGGAAAATATATTAACAATACTAAGAAAAAGTTTGAAATTTTATAATTAAAATAGAAAAAATTAAATATTGAATTAGTAAGGAAAAAATGTAGGGTAACCTTTATCAAAGACACAAAGGTGTGAAAAACTAGAATTAAGAAAATATTACCTACAACACTAAATCTAGAATACAAAATGTTGTGAGTAGAGGATCATTATTTTGCCTCAGATTTTAATTTTATATAATTTCTAAAGAATTTAAGATAAATTTTAAAACTAAAAATTGAACTATAATAAAAATCTTTTTGAAAAGTAAATATTTTGGCAAATTTTATACCTCCTAAATTTAAGTTCATCTTTACCCTTTTAAAAATAATTTGAAAAGTTACAAAGACACCTTTAAAATAATTTGAAAATGATTTGGCTTCAACAAAATTTAGACCTGTAAATGAATTTCAACAACCTATTCTAATTTTCATTACCTAATTACACTGATGTGCCTTTCTTTTAAATCAATTCACTTAAACTATTTTTTTATACATAAAATGATTGCTAATTTATTTTTTTAGTTTTAGATATATAAATGAGTGAATTAAGCGCTACTTCAGCATGGTTTTCTCCCATTTATTTTAGGACATTTGATTAATGAACTTTTATGTAAACTGATAGCAAATTAACATGATGATTGAGTAATATTGGTCTTTATTGTACATAAATTCTGCATAGGTACAAATTTTTTTGCATATGTACAAAATTTGGTGAATTTTCAGTAGAGTACAGATATGGTACAATATATGCACTTTCTCTTTGTCTTTGATGATATATATCATGTACTTGATAGTTGTTCACCCATTAACCTCTTTAAAAAAACCCTAAGTTATAAGATATCTTAAAAAAAAATTCTTAGATATAAATTAAATTGTGAAATTTTTGGGGGGTTATTTTATTGTTGCTATATTTGTGCATAATTTTTAAATAAGTGTAGTGTTTTTTTATTCTTAAAATTTGCAAAAAAATCATTCAAAATTAAAATCTTTAAAAATATTTGATACTTAGGTAAATAATATATTCTCCATTAATGACTTCCCATCATAATTTAAGTCTTTTCATAAGGAAAAAAATAGGAATGAGAGGGGTCTCAATCCTGATACATGTAGAGAAAAGTAATAACGTGAATAATGAGCAAAAACATCATCTTCATAAAGGGAAAAACATCATAAGTTTTGTGTTTATGGATAATCGACAAAGTACCAAATCTAGTAGGATGTTAGAGTGGGGGTGTTGTTCGTTTAATGGGGAGGGCACTAACATTGGTTAAACATTGCATTTGAGATGGAACAACACTAGTTTAGTCACATGTTTTCCATCAAGGTATTGGTGTTTTTCGTTTAATGGGGATGTCACTAACATTGGTACAACCTTGCAATTCAGATGGAACAACACTAATTTACTCACATGTTTTTATGGAAGAATATATTTTTTTCTATCGCTTAATATTTTACTGTATTTCACTATATTTCTTAAAAAAATGGAAGGAAATAATTTTGTAATGGGATACTCTATTTTTACATTTAATTTTAATTAAATTGTAAAAAATATTATTTTCATATTAATTATATTTAAATTAATTTTTTTTTTAAATCTCAACTCTAATAAAAAACACTTTTGATGTGTGGTAAGGATCTTTCAAAAGTATTTAATTTGAATAAAACAAATGGGTTAAGGGCTAGATATTTATTGGTTGAATACTATATATATGTGTATGTGTGCGTGTGTGTCTATATGTATGTATTTATGTATGTATGTATGTATGTATGTATGTATGTATGTATTGGGTTAAGTGCTATGATGTCCATCAATGTTGCTTATGCAAAATTGTAAAAAATAACCACTACAAGGAAAAGACCCTCTAGCAGAGGTTATAAAGGAGGTTTTTAGTGTTATAAAATTGGCCAAAATTTTCAAAAAAACATTTGCTACAACATTTGTTTATGGTTACGGAGTTTTTGGTAGAGCTTTTAACGGAAATTCAACACAACTAAAAAAAATAGGTAGACAAAGGCTATTACGGATGTTTTTTTTCATAGGTGCGCTACTCAAGCTTGAACGCACCAATGCGTACATCTAGAAGGTGGCCTGAACCAATTGAAGGAGATCGCACTGGGCCGTCAAGATATAAAACTGCACCGACTGCAGTGTTGGTGAGACAACGCATGGGTCCGTTCTAATTGGCCTTCGGATTTGTGCAATGCCCATAGGTCGTCTCAATGCACTAGTGCGTATACTTATAGAAATGACCTGGTGTGCAGTATCACACAAATGCATCGATATTTACAATTGGTATCGGTATTTTTGCAGTGCCCATAGGTCGTACAAATGCACTAGTGTGTAGAAACACATGAATGCACTGGTGTGCAGTATCACACATATGCACCGAGATTTATAATTGGTATCGGTATTTGTGCAGTGCCTAGAGGTCATCCAAATGCACAGGTGCGTAATTCCACACAAAGCACCGGTGTGCAGTGCCGCACAAATACACTGATATTTTTAATTGGTTTTGGTATTTTTGCGGTGCCCATAGGTCGTATAAACGCACTGGTGTACAGTAACTAACACGCACCGGTTTTCATTTTGTATTTTTTAGAAACATCGACCTGTGACAGTGCAATTATTGTGATTGTTTTAAATTCATTATTCATCAAAAATCGACACATCTTATAACAATATTGATATGAATTAAATTTTTATTAGTGCCTTTGAGAACGACAATGGAGAACGCAATAGAATAAATTAAAACATATATATATATATATATATATATATATATATATATATATATATATATATATATATATATATATATATATACATAGACATAGACATAGACATATACATATACATATATATATATAAGACAACCTTTTTCATACAAAATGGGAGAGTTATTGGTATCTCTTTGTCTTTCAATTGGGACACTACGTCCATTACATTAAACAAAATGTCTAATTTCACGGGATAATATTTCAAAAAATACAACGTCTTGCTTTGATATCCAAACATAGTGATCATCATTCTTCGCTTGAACTGTTTTCACTGCTAGAGCTACTTCTATGACTTGGGTTATTTTCAGGAATGTTTTGTTCAGTATGTTGATTGTTTTCTTCGTCTTCACCTTCCATCTACAAACATAAAATTAAATTGTAATGAGTGTATATAAATTGGTGAGAATAAGGAAAATTTAAATATTAAATAATATACATCAATGTAAATCGAAAAGAATTGGCGTACCATTGCAACAATTGACTCATAAAATATAAACATTCTTTCAAAACCATGTTACTAACATGCCATATTTCAAGATTTCATCTGTTGGTGCAGTTCCATACTTTGTTTCCTGCAAATTTTATACCCCATAACAAATCATATATTTAATATGAAATATTTTTTTGTTCTATTACTTATAGACGAAGCTAAGTAAAACAAGATCGATAGATGCTTAAATTCCACAATTAATTTTTGATATGCCAACATATACTCACAACCCATATTTAACCCAATTTCAATCAATTCCTCTAATGGTTCTTCTTTTTTTGTTAGCATATATTTGAAGACATTCAATGATGATTTTTGTAAAACAACTTAAGAAATTTAAAAAAAAAAATCTAGTTAAGTTATAAGGAAGTAACAATTACTCACAAACTTAGATATCAATTCTTTTCTTCCTTTTCGTCATGTTTTATGTGTTGAATGGGTTCCATTTTCTTTTCTTTTCTGCAAGAAAATACTTGAAAATTAATATTTAATCTAAATTGTTTATTTATTGTACCTAATGATCAATAAATTCAATGATTACATATTAAATTTGAAGCACATTGTTGTTGACATGGCTCCTCCTGCGATGAAATTTTGTCCATTTCTTTGACCATCTCCTTGTACACCTTTTTGGACATTCTTATTGGCATATTTATGACATCAGCTCGTTCATATTTTGGTATTTTTGTAAACTTCTTCAAAATGTAACATGACAATAAGCTATTTAATTTTTATATTGATATTTGAAAATTAAATATAACAAAATTGATATTTATAAATAATTCTAGACAAACATTTAAAGGAATATTAATTTTTCATTCCTTCCTTTTTGTTGTTGTATGCTTTTGCTATTAAAATTCTGACATGTCACATTGACCAATTCCCTAGAAACTCTTCCTCTAGTTTAGATAAAATTTGGCTCTTCGAATCATTGGATTGGTTTTTGTATTGTAAGTGGAAAGAACGTCTATATATTCGTTCCACCATATCCCTCAAACTTTTGTAAAAGTTTTTCCCTCTTTCGTTAACCTCCAGCACCACTTGAGATGAGCTAAGGAGCAATTCATTTTCATTTATATGTTCTATTTTTTTTTCTTTTCTTAGAACAACATTGCTTTTTCTGAGTTGTTGGTCCCTGTATGATCTGAATGTGATCGATTAAAGTTCTTAAGTAGTTTGATTAGTTTGTCCTCTAGAATTGACTGTTAACTAAAGTATGCTTTAATGATAAATGACATAAACCATCAGCATAAATGAATTAAATAACAGCAATAATCAGAGAGAATAAGAGGCAAACAATTTTATGACGGAGTTCGTCCCTCCTGGACTACATCTCCGAGTCCACTTTTAATTGGGCATCCGTTTTTATTAGGATTGATCTTGAGGAACATTTACACTAAAATGGAACAGAAAGAATGTGCTCGCAGGCACTTTTGAACCCTGTAAACAGAAATTACTCTTCGTTTCCTTTCACATGCCTATCTTCATGCTCAATTCAAACCACCGACGGCTGAGCAAAGATGCAAACAAAATCGCCTCTAACCTCTTGAAACTACACTAGAAAAACTCCATGTCTTCACATAAACCAAAGATGAAATTCATGAGCCAATTTCCATGGCTTTTATAGCTGCATTGAACCTTCATTTAGCAATTTTTTGAGGAAATGAAGTGATAAGAGGTTTCGAAATCCCTTCAACACATACCTAGGGATTAATATCCCCAAACATTAGCACTGGAATTAAATTGAAAAACCCAATTTAAACCATATAATATAAATTTAGCCATAGAGTTTGCTAACTAGGCAGTGGAGAAGCCGTCGCATGTGATCTCACAGATTTTTTCCAGTGGTTAAGGCTTTTCCTTACGGTTAGGCTAACGGTTATCTGCTAGGGTCTTTAAGCTCGTTCACATTGCAACTTCCAGACGGTTCTGGTGGCCCCGACGGTCATGGCTTATCTACTGTCAACCATTTCTCCGCCGCATAAATCTTGTTCACATGTCATAGAAAAACTTCGACACAGTTTTATTTCCACATGGTTATATAACATTGTGGTTTTATTTTGATATAAAGTTTTTTTAAAACTTATTTATCACCTGAACCTTGCCATAGGTTTATAAAAGTCTTAACCTTTGCGTTATGTCTTCAACCTTATAATAAAGTTTATGAAAAGGTTTGAATATATGGTTTTTATTTTAATTTGTTTTATTATATATTTCCAACCATCCGAACCTTTATTTAAAAAGGTTTATGATATGGTTATTTTGGTATAATTTGTTTTGTAATGTGGTTTGGAATTATATTTGCGTTATAGGTTTTGACCTTAAGTTTATGTCTTAGAAATAATACTTAGGTCCTAATCACTTACTTTTAGGACTTAAGGAATTTAGGTTTAGAGTTAGGTTTTAATGTCTTAAGACCTAAGCTATCTTTAAACCTTAGGTCTTAGATGACATATGTTTTAGGTATTTAAGAATAGTACTTTTACATTTCATAAGGTATTTCACCATTAGGAAACCTTAAAACTAGGTCCATAAATACCATGTCACCTTTTTCATCCAAACTCGGAACACATGACAACCTTGACGCTAAAGGACCTTTCAATGGTGATTTGATGATTCTAAAGACTGAATTGGACATCGAACTGCTGGAGTTGACTTGGAAATCTATTTTAATTTGTTTTATTATATATTTCCAACCATCCGAACCTTTATTTAAAAAGGTTTATGATATGGTTATTTTGGTATAATTTGTTTTGTAATGTGGTTTGGAATTATATTTGCGTTATAGGTTTTGACCTTAATTTTATGTCTTAGAAATAATACTTAGGTCCTAATCACTTACTTTTAGGACTTAAGGAATTTAGGTTTAGAGTTAGGTTTTAATGTCTTAAGACCTAAGCTATCTTTAAACCTTAGGTCTTAGATGACATATGTTTTAGGTATTTAAGAATAGTACTTTTACATTTCATAAGGTATTTCACCATTAGGAAACCTTAAAACTAGGTCCATAAATACCATGTCACCTTTTTCATCCAAACTCGAAACACATGACAACCTTGACACTAAAGGACCTTTCAATGGTGATTTGATGATTCTAAAGACTGAATTGGACATTGAACTGCTCGAGTTGACTTGGAAATCTATTGACCTGTACTGATCAAGATCCTCCTGGATCAATCCTCTCCACTTAAAAAGATTTTGGACCACAAAAGCTTAATTTTAAACTGATAATAAGTGAGAATACAGCGCTCTCAATTTCATCTTGACTTTGATGACATACAACCATACTTTCACGTTGACCTGAAACTGATGCTTATAATGGCACAATTGGAACCTGTCTTGACTCAATGCTTGTCATGGCATAGAAAAATGTAAGACTTGATTGTAAGCTTGCTACACATAAGTTACAAATTCATCCCACATCTTAGGATGTATACTGCAATTACCTTGAAGAATATGTATCCTGGTCCTGTTCACCATTTATGTCTGTCCTTGAACCACATCCATGCTGCCCCATGGTTGCAAAGGAACTGGAAGCGGTGTTTGCAAACCAATCTTTCGATTGCATGGCTTGCTTGTCGAACACATTACACATCCCTTTATGTACTTCACAATTTCTTCATACATATGAGGCCAATAACAATACATTTGACTTTGTGTCGTAGTCTTGATTACACCTGCAATCCGAGAAAGATAAATTTCCCGCAAAACCTGCACCTTTTCTATTTGAGCATTATGAGTTAGCGATTCAAAATTATCTTCGAAATCATTATCAGTACTATACTTTTCTACATAACTTTCATAAACCAATGAAATTTTATGTAGTACTACTGAAGCATTCAAAGACAACATATCAACTACTTTACTTGTTAATTCTTCCCTATCCTTCATTACTAAGTGATTTTGCTAAATAAATCCCATCCAACTGTAGTGATATTGTTGCATCTTAGTATATGACTAAAAGTGTTGAAGCAGCTGATAATCTATGTGAATCACTATTTCCATTGCATATCCTTTAACATCTATTTTAACTTCATATGGTTGTTGATGATTTATCAATGCTGTGAAATGTTTCTGCTTAAGTGAATCAACTTTAACATTGACACTTATTCCCCATGCCCTGTTTTTCTTATGAGCCAAAATTATGGGTGAACTGTATGGAGTTAAACTGTGTTGCATTAATTCCATTATTAGAGGCATCAAACATCGACTGCTTCTCATGTGATATTTTATTTTTATGAATTATATGTTTTGGTTCTTTAACTAGATCTTGAAATGAATCTACTTCTTAACCAAATTACCTTCATACTGAATTTCAAAACCTGAACAAGTATTAATAAGATCCTTATGTTGCTCCTTTATCGACATGAGTATGTATCTCCTACTTGAACTTATTAAGCACTTCATCTGATTAGCATTAATTAAATTCAAGTGATATTTTTTTTTTTGTGCCTGAACGATGTACTTAATCCCATATTTCCTGAGATGATACACATGTTCTTTTCTATAAAATACTGCATCATGGTCGTAGAGATAAGGGCTACCTAAGACAATTCCACAAATTTCCAACGGTATCACATCTAGCTCCACTTCATCGATATAGTTAGTTGCGATTGCAAATTTTAACCGACACTGTTCGGTAACATGAATTTGACTTTGTTCCTTTAACCACCCTAAAGGATATGTCTTTGGATGATTATGTGTTTTCAAACCCAATTTTTTAACCAATGACTCAGAAATCAAATTTGCCTGTGATCTCGTATCGAACAATGTATCTATATTAGTATGCTTTGAAGTTACCCTTATATGAAATAACTCGATTCTTTTATCTTCATTCTGTTGTTTGATGTTTGAAGAAGAAAAAGTACTAGCATCAGAAATTTTACCTGTTGTAACCATAGCAGTGATTTTACCCTCATCACCTGAATCGGATCGCAAGTCCAAGCCTTGCTGGACTGTTGTTTCAGCCTTATTTTCACCCTTATTCGATTGAAACTTCTTCGGCTTCAGTTCCGGATGAAGTTTCCAACACCTATCTTCATCATGGTCGATCCTTTGGCAATGTGTACACGTAGGTATATCTTCTTCCTTCTGAGTTGTGGCAGTCTTCTTTCCCTTTGACTTTCCCATCTTTTTGATGTCTTCAGTTTTCATCTGCTTAGATTCCTTTGGTGTAAACTTGAATGGTCTACCATTTGATTCGACATGAATTTCTTGAACACAAACTTCATCAAAATAATTAGGATTGAACATTAACAATGTATGCTGCAAATATGAGTGCAAACTGCCAATATATTTCAACAAATTTTCTTTTGTGTCCAAAGAAATACCGAGTGCTAATGCCTTCTTTCTGAGTTCCTGTGTGAAATCTTGAACACTCTGTCCCTTACCTTGTCACAAGCTCTGCCAATCAATTACATCTTGCTGCGTGTGACCCAACAGATAGAATTGTTTCTTTAGAGCTTTAATAAACTAAGTCCATGAGGTGATAACTTTTCCCTTACGCTTTAAATCTATTTGTATCTTACTCTCCCACCAAATCAAAGAAGTAACCCCCATTCTAAGAGTAGCTAATTGGATCTTTGTCCTGTCATCAGTAATATATTGAATACAAAAATAGACTTCTAACTGCTTTACCCAATTATCTGGTTTCTCAAGGTTTATTTTACCATCATACACAGGTAATTCAAACTTAACATCAATTTTCAAAAGTGGATTCTTACGTTTCTTTTCTTTTTCTGATTCAGAACTAGAATTAGAAGAGGACGAAGAAGATGATGGAGATGATGGAGGAGAAGGAGATGTATCTACCTTGCCTTTACCCTTTTCCTTCTTTGATGCCTTCAACGATGAGGCTGCATCCCTTGTATTCTTGTCTTTATATAATTCTGCCAACATTTGCTACATGTTTAGAAACATCTGTTGGATTTTATTCTCATCCATGGGTTTCCTTTCAGTAGCTTCAGGAGTCTCAAAGGCCTCAGTTCCTGTCATCGTTGATTGATGATCGACTTTCCTCCTTCCGATATTTGGATCAAATTCCTCAAGCCTGCCTTTTCCACGTTTCAATCCCAACCTGGTTAACATCCACTGAAAAAAAACTACAAGAAAAACTTGCCCTAATACCAAAAATGATCTGAATGTGATCAATTAAAGTGCTTAAGAAGTTTCATTAGTTTTTCCTTTAGAATTGACTGTTAACTGAATTATGCTTTAATGATAAATGACATAAACCATCAGCATAAATGAATTAAATAACAACAATAATTAGAGAGAAGAAGAGGCAAACAATTTGATGACGGAGTTCGTCCCTCCTGGGCTACATCTCTGGGTCCGCTTTTAAGTGGCCGTCCGTTTTTATTAGGATTGATCTTGAGGAATATTTACACTAAAATGGAATAGAAATAATGTGCTCGCAAGAACTTCTAAACCTTGTAAATAGAAATTACTCTTCGGTGCCTTTCCAACGCCTATCTTCGTGCTCAATTCCGACCACCGACGGTTGAGAAAAGCTACAAACAAAATCGCCTCTAACCTCTTGAAACTACACTCAAAAACTCCATGTCTTCACATAAACCAAAGATGAACTTCATGAGCCAATTGCCATGGATTTTATAGCTGCTTTGAACCTTCATTTAGCAATTTGTTGAGGAAATGAATTGATAAAAGGTTTCAAAATCCCTTCAACAAAAAACTAGGCATTAATATCCCCAAACTTTAGCGCTGAAATTAAATTGAAAAACCCACTTTAAAATTTATAATATAAATTTAGCCATAGAGTTAGCTAACCGGGTCGAGGAGAAGCTGCCGCATGTGATCTGACATATTTTTTCTGGCGGTTAAGGCTTTTTCCCGACGGTTAGGCTAACCATTATCTGTTGCAGTATTTAAGCTCGTTCACATTGCAACTTCTCGACGGTTCTGGTGGCCCCGATGGTCACGGCTTATCTTCTGTCAACCATTTCTCCGCTGCATAAATCCTATTCACAGTCATAGAAAAACTCCGACACAGTTTTATTTCCACGTGGTTATATAACACTGTGGTTTTATTTTAATATAGTTTTTTTTTTTTTTAACTTATTTATCACCTGAACCTTGCCATAGGTTTATAAAAGTCTTAACCTTTGCGCTAAGTCTTCAACCTTATAATAAAGTTTATGAAAATTTTTGAATATATGGTTTTTATTTTAATTTGTTTTATTATATATTTCCAACCATCCGAACCTTTATTTAAAAAGGTTTGTGATATGGTTATTTTGGTATAATTTGTTTTGTAATGTGGTTTGGAATTATATTTGCGCTATAAGTTTTGACCTTAAGTTTATGTCTTAGAAATAATACTTAGGTCCTAATCACTTAGTTTTAGGACTTAAGGAATTTAGGTTTAAAGTTAGGTTTTAATTTCTCAGGACCTAGGCTATCTTTAAACCTTAGGTCTTAGATGACATATGTTTTAGGTATTTAGGAATAGGACTTTTACATTTCATAAGGTATTTCACCATTAGGAAACCTTAAAACTAGGTCCACAAATACCATGTCACCTTTTTCATCCAAACTCCAAACACATGACGACCTTGACACTGAAGGAGCTTTCACTGGAAATTTGGCGATTCTGAAGACTGAACTGGACATCGAACTGCTGGAGTTGACTTGGAACTCTATTGACATGTACTGATCAATATCCTCCTAGATCACTATAGAACATTAAATAGATGTGAATTAGAAGATTTTTTGACACATGTTATATAATAATTTTAAGTATATTATTAATGAAAATTAAAAAAAGAAACTCATATTGGATCAATATTAATTTTTCATTCACCTTATTCATCCTTTTGCAATTTTTCCATCAAGCTTTTACGCTCTTCTGGTCCTAGATTAGAAATAATCTTATCGAGTTACGTCATTTTGTGGCTCTTCATGATACACAGTAAACAATACATATTAGTTAAACTTACATATAGTTCAAAAATAATATTTTTTGTAAAGAATTTACCAAGAACTTGCCTTGTTTTCTTTTATTGATGTGTTATAAGTATTTTGTTACTTGATCTCTTGTCACTAATTTCTTTATCAATCTAAAACCTATACCATATCATTCATTAATATATTTATAAATAAATTGTCAACTATTTAGGTAAAAAAAAAAATCTCAAGAAACCGACGTGCCATTTATTTTGTATACACCAACGTCGGTGCGTGGAGGTATTATAAATGCATTGCAAAAACTGCATAATAGAATGTATAGGTGCTCAATGTCAACAAGGAGAATCTTTGTGTTACATGTTAACCACCGCACCGATTAACATAGAGAAAATAATAAAAATTGTTGAGTGTTAGTTTTTGTAGCATAAATTGGTGCCATATTTTACATATGGCACAGTGATTAAAAAAAAAAAAAAATGTTTCTTTTTTTTTATCACAGTACTTTCACGGTGCGCTTGCAAAATATAGTGCACCGGTGCGCTAGGTTACACCGGGCACACTGATGAAAAAAAAAATCTTTTTTTGTTTTTAAATCGCGCAAGAGCCAACATGGATTGGGATCCGACTATGCAAGTCGTCCCCTCAGTCGGATGTCTTAGGCCTATATTTAGCAATACAAACCATATAAATCTAGAATGAAAGCCTAATTCTGAAATCACAGAAAGAGGGAGAAGAAATGACAGAAACAAAAAGAATGGAGGGTTTGTTTCTAAAATGGATTTTTTTTTTTTTTTTTTTTCGAAACAGCACGTTAGCAGTGCGCCATAATTAAATAGTGCACCAGCAGCATATTTTACATATGGCACACTAAGAAAAAAATATTTTTTTATTTTTTTATTTTTTATCATAGTTCTTGCACGGTGCACTGGGGTAATATAGTGGACCAGTGTGCTAGGTTACGTCGGGCGCACCAATGAAAAAAAACTCTATTTTTCTTTTAAATTCATGCAAGGGCCGACATGAATTGGGATCCGACTATGCAATTCATCCCATGGATTGGATGTCTTAGGCCTATATTTAGCAATACAAACCCTATAAATCTAAATTGAAAAGCTTTAATTCTGAAATCAGAGAAAGAGGGAGAAGAAAGGGTAGAAACAAAAAGAATCTAGGGTTTGTTTCTAAAATGGACCTTTTGTGTGTGTGAAACAACATGTTCGCGGTGCACCATAATGAAATAGCTCACAGTTGCCATTTACATATGGCGTACTTATAAATTATTTTTATTTTTTAGTTTTTATTTTTTAAATTTTTTATCACAGTACTTTCATTTTGCAATGGGATAATCCAGCACATCGGTGTGCTAGGTTATGCTAGGCACACCGATGATTTTTTATTTTTTTTTAATTTCATAGAAGGGCCGACATGGATTGGGATCCGACTATGCAAATCGTCTCGTGGGTTGGATATCTTATGCCTATATTTAGTAATACAAACCCTACAAATCTAAATTGAAAAGCCCTAATTCTGAAATCACAGAAAGAGGGAGAAGAAAGGGCAGAAAAAAAAAAAAGAATATAGGTTTTGTTTCTAAAAATGCATTTTGTTTTTTATTTTGTTTCTGAAAACTGCAGAAAAAGTAAAAAAAGTAATAACTTTGATTTTTTTTCTTTTACTGCGTAAAAAAAATGGCAGAAAAAGTTAAAAAAAAAAAACTTTAATCACGTGATTGTTTGAAATTCTATGCTACAGGGTTTGAATTACTAGAGGTTTGGAATTCTTATTGTCTGAATACTTCTGTTCGAACATATTTCCCTGCTCCACACTGCTCTCGTGCTCTGTTTGCTCCAGGTATGTCTCCTGCAAATCTCTGGCTGAAAATTTTTGCAAAAATACTGAAATAATGAAAAGTGTTTAGTATTTATAGAATTTTTTTATGAAATTGGATTTTCGAAAATATTTTTCCGCCCATTTTTCAATTTACCTTTTTTTTTTCACTTAAAGAAAACAGATTTGCACTTTTTTGATTTACGATTATTCATCACCGGTGTGTCACGTAATAGCACCGCACTGGTGCGTCTTTTTATAAAACGACACCGGTGCGCTAGGTTACGCCGAGAGCACCGATGAAAGAAAATCTGTTTTTTTATTTAGTTCATAAAAGGGCCGACATGGATTGGGATCCAACTATGCAAGTCATCATGTGGGTTGGATTTCTTACGCCTATATTTAGCAATACAAACCCTATAAATCTAAATTGAAAACCCCTTTTTGAAATCACAGAAAGAGGGAGAGGAAAGGGCAGAAACAAAAAGAATCTAGGGTTTGTTTCTAAAAATGGATCTTTTTTTTGTTTCTGAAAACTGCAGAAAAAGTAAAAAAAAAACAGCAGAAAAAAGTAAAAAAAACAATAAACTTTGATTTTTTTTTTTACTGCGTAAAAAACTGCAGAAAAAGTAAAAAAAACAACAAACTTTAATCATGAGATTGTTTGAAAGTCTATGCTACAGGGTTTGAATCACCATAGGTTTGGAATTCTGATTGTCTAAATACTTCTGTTCGAATGTATTTCCCTACTCCACAGTGCTGTCATGCTCTGTTTGCTCTAGGTATGTCTCCTACAAATATCTCGCTGAAAATTTTTGCAAAAATAGTGAAATAATTAAAAGTGTTTAGTATTTAAAGAAATTTTTTATGAAATTAGATTTTTGAAAATATTTTGCCACCCATTTTCCAATTTACCGCCTTTTTTCACTTAAAGAAAATAGAGTTGCGCCCTTTTTATTTTCATTTATTCATCATCGATGTGTGACATAATAACATTACACCGGTGCATCTGTTTATAAATTGACACCGGTTTATAAAATGGAACCAATAACAAGAATTCCATTTTTAAGGCACCGAAATTACTTTTAGGTGTGTGCACAAAAATTTATTGTTGATTTTTCTCAAATGCAGGGAGAAAATGTCATAATTATATCGAATGGACAATTCTTCAAAATCTAGCTCGTTCCATAACATTTCTCAAAGTCCATTGCGGAGTTTTCCTTATCTATCTCGAGACATAATATTTACTTCATATTTTATTTATATTTTCATTATCTAATTGAATTTATATTTTTTATCCATGTCAATCATGCACAGCTTAATTAAATTTATAATGTATACAAACTTGCAGGTTCATGATGCAGATTCATCATCAAGTTTATACGCAAAAAATATTCAAACAACTCCAAAATGTCAGAAGCTCTTATCAGGAGCTGCATACCGCAAGGCGCATTTGGTAGATGAAAACGGGCAGTCGCTTCACCCTGCCAATTGTAACAATATTGCATCTTCTAGCCACAATCCTAGGACAATGATGGTAATAGTTATAATTGTTTGGTATATCTATTAATGTAATTATTTCAATGTCAAACCAATTTATAATCATGCAATATTGTCAATGTGGTTACTAATTGATATCATATATTTTGTACTAATCATGTTCAAATATTTTTTTAAAAATTATTAGGATTCTAGTGATGATGAGCGACCTACCTACCATCTTCCGTTGCACCCCACGATAATGTAAAATCAAGAGAAGACTGAATTAAGAGAAAAAATCGGAGAGGAACGATACCAAGAATGGTTGAATCAACCACCGATTCAATTCCCACTACGTCCAAATTCACCAATTAGGAATGACTACAACAATAGTAGTTCTTCACAAGCTGGAAATGGAAGCAATCAAATAGAGGTTGGTATGAATGATTACTTAAGGGATACGACTGCCATGGAGACAATTTTGTTAGATGCATTCCAAAATGATGATCCGCTAGGAGATGATACTCATATCACTGACACCTCTTTCGAAAGCCTTAAATTTTCTTCCACCACCCCTCTCTTTGGACCTGGTTGTTGGAACAGGGTCTCCTACAAGCTGCAGAATTGGTCCTATTTTGTATATTTTTTATTATATTTAGTCTAGCACAAGGGTTTTGGAGTGGGTCAAAGCCTCGAAAGAATTGTAATGGGTCAAAGGGTAGACCTAGAGTCCACAAACCACAGTTTGCGAACCATAGGAAAGATTAGGCTAGATTTTTATAAATAGAGGGAAATTTTGAATTATAAGGGAAGAAGATGAAGAAATCTTGATGCAAATTGTGGCTTAGTAGATATGTTTGGGTTTTTGGGGAAAGGACTCCTATTGGCTGTGTGCATGGAGATCCCAAGTCCTGCTGTGTGCGGACCTTTATACTGTGTGCGTAGGTCGGGTTTGGGTATTGTAAGAAGGAATTGAAGGATTAATGAATGAGAAAGTTTGTTGCATAGCTGAATGTATTTGTACTGTTGATGCGAATCTTTGATAGCTGTTATGTTATGCATATTTTGTGTTAAGCTGTGAAAGTATTTGTTAAGTGTTTCTTCTGCATCTGGGTCTGTTCTGTTATGTTTTATGAGAATAACTGTAATGTTGCACTATTGTTTTAGAAGTATATGAATTTTTTAGTACAGTAAGTATAGTTGGCCTTGTGCACATGGATGCGAAGGAGATCTATAGATCTGGTTCTGAGATAGGCGATCTGGTCATTATAAATCTGGATGCAGCTCTGCTTGGCTTACCTATCCTCTCTTAGGATGCGAAAACCTGGTTCCAACACCCACCCAAATTGCTTCGGGTGAGACTTTGACCTGCACAAGTAGGTCACTACCGAAAGGGCCAGTAGTATAGGGGTTTGATGGAAAAACTTAACCTTCGAACCTGGGTGAGGACCCCTCGAGCCAACAAATGGTTCTGTTGCCAGGATTGGGAGCATTTTGAGAGAGGGATCGGGTAATGCCAAGAGAAGTATTGAAGGCCTGAGAAGGAAGAAGAGAAGGTATGGTTGAATGATCTCCAATCTAGACAAAAGTACAACGCGGAGTGGTAAGTACTAGCGAACCAATCGAGAAGGGGATAGATCTCTCTATAGCCCACTAAGAGGAGCAGCTGCCCAAAGCCCGCCAGCTACACTACCTTTAGAACCATGTAAGGATAACACCTCGCCCGAAACCCTGCTAGAAGAAGATATGGTAGTGCACTTGAAATTACCTACCTTCAAAGGTGCGGGAGATGAGGACATGGACCAATTTTGGTTTGTTGCAGGCTCAGTATGGACTACGGAATGTGTGGCAAGCGATACTGTGAAAAGGGCACAACTATCCTTGGCCTTCGAAGAGAGAGCTCTGGACTGGTATATTCGATACATATCTCAAAATGGAAGCGCATCCATTCAACATATTAAGGATGCTCTAAAACAACAGTTCCGAAAACCTAAGTCCTACTCTCAGATCATAGTAGACGTGAAAGATTTTAAGCAAGGAACAACTGAGTCTGTATGGGAAGTTGATCAATGACTAAAGAAAGCAATCAGAGAAGGATGATTTAATTATGATGATAGAAAACATACACAATGGTTCATCGTTGTGCTACTACCTCACCTGCGTGTACCTATGGGCCACCAAAACTTCAAATCACAGGAAAAATCTTTGGAAGCCACCATGAAACTAGAAGTTGTGCCTACAAAAGATACTTCGGTAGGAGTACAAAAAATTCAAGAGTATCTCAGAGCTATGCACATGGAGATTCAGAACCTATGGAAGGAATGGGGAAAAGGAGCTAGTGCAGACCTATGGTGCATACCATGTCGGGCATTTGGAAATACAAAGGATCAGTGCCCAGTACTGGCATATTACATGCAGGCGGGAGAACCTAGTCCGGTGCATCCAGGAGCAAGTGGAGAACCCAACCTATCATGTCCAGGATCAAGCAGATCTGCATTGTGGTGTGATTACTGCCGTGTAGCAGGGCTGCATGATACAAAGCATTGCCCCCGGCTAGGTGCATACGTCTCGGAACTGAAGAAACAATGGTGCAGATTCTACCGGTCGGTATGACATGAGGAGAAGAACTGTTGAACTTATGATCTGATGAGAGATCGAGGAAAATTGTACAGGGTGCAATCAGACCTTGCGTCACCCAGATCTCCCGCAAACTTTGGTGGCTCCCTAGCTAGGGGCAGGGGAGGTCGGAGAGGAAGCGTAGGTCGAGGACGCAGACAAGTAATCTGTTATAACTATGGGGAAGTAGGACACTTTGCAAGGGACTGCCCAAATCCTACAAGGCAATCCTACAAATATTTCAGAGAGTTGGACCATTCGATTGAAGATTGTCCAATCTTAATAGAAAAAATGCAAGAAAAACAGCCAACACCAACGCAGAATGTACAAAGAGTTAAAGCTGAACTATGGGACAGAAATCCAAGGGAGAATGTTGTAATACGTAGTGGGATGGCCACCAAGGAGGCTAAAAAGGAAGCTGCAAGGGGTCCTCTAATCCGACAGGCACCTATCAACCAAGAAGGGTTGGACCGAAAACCAGGATAGGAAACAATTATCGCAGTCCACCAGGACATTTCTAAGACAAGGGAATCTACTATGCATACACCTGCACACCTCAAGGTGGGTTACGAGATGAGACCATTCTTGAAGACGCGTATGAAGCTATTATGTAACCAACGAACCGAGGAAAACCTTCAAGCATTGATAGATAGATGCGTAGTGTAGTCCCACCTATCTCCAAAAGTCCAAGACGTGCACAAGCTAGGCGGATATAGGAAATGCACTGGTAGGGAGATGAGATTAAATGCCCAAATCAGTAACTATGAAATGGATCAATTTGTCTTAGACTTGGGGTTAGATGAAAATGTGCTACCTATGAAAAATTGGCAGCAAATGGGGGAACCCAAATTGGAGTGGTCCAATATCCAACTGCATATGGCCAACCAGCAGAAGATTATACATATGGGGAGACTATCAAGAATCATGGTAGATATCGTTGGGTTCAAGGACCAGGCTGATTTCGAAGTAATTCAGATTGTAGACGATGCAGACCCATACCCTGCACTCTCAAGACTGGACTGGGCCATAGATATGGGTGGTATCATCAACCTCAAAAAGAGAAGCATGGTGTTTGAAAATAATGGAAAAAGGGTGATAGTACCATTAGATCCTATGGAAGGTGAGTGCTACACAGAGCCAGTACGCGGTGAAGAAGAGGTGGATCACATTTACAAATTGACCGCGCGGAATGAAGATTAGATCAATCCCACGACAGATTGGGTACTTTGTTGGGAAGCAGACAATGAATGCTTCTCTGACTCTAATGAGGAGATGGAGAATGGGAAAAACCAGTTGCACGATTTCTCGACACTATGATGTCTTCGAGTCACAAGGGACTTCTGTTGCATTTCCTCAGAGGTAAGAGATCTACCCAATTTTGATGAGTTTGGTAGCATCAAGAAGTTCCTGAGGACACTGGAAGCTATGGTTATGAGAGAACGAAGGCTATGGGCCCTTAATCTAGCTATGTGAGGAACACCTGCGTGATGTTAGGACACCCATAAGGAAGCATTCTAGGATTGGGAGGAATGTCGGGATATGATGATCTTGCGGTTCGCACCCCTGGCTGACGTATGCACCAAGATGTTCCTTCGACCAGGAAATCCCCGTGAGCATCTGCTCACCTAGATGGAAAAATGGTCTGACCGGACTATAGAAGAATGGGTTCTTATATTTATTCATGCCTTGGGGCCTATCCCTGTCACATGGTATTTAGATGCGGAGCTCCATCAGCGCACATGCCACTGGGAAACACTAAAATATGACTTTATAGGAATGTTTGGGCTAATTTGGGGGACAGAGGCACTCGACGAAGCTCTGCAAGACATCAATGCTTTTGTATTTAATGACTCGCGCCATCATGCTACACCAAAAGTCTTGACATGGGAAGTGCAGATGCAAGACATAATCAATTACCGAAGCTTGGTGATAGAAGAAGAGGAAGATAATCCTTGGAACGTCTCTGTCCCAGAATCTGAGGGGGAACGTATAGTTACTAGACCCCTGCTGCAGAATATTGATGTTACCCAGCCTCTCAAGCTACACAAAATTAATATCGGGACGAAAGAACATCCTAAGTTGGCAAAAATTAGGGACTATTGGGACGAAGGAACCATAGGCAAAATTGCAGAGCTACTTACGGAATATCAGGATTTATTCCCAAAAAAGTTTTCCGAGCTCAAAGGAATCACGGGGGACCTAGGCATTATGCACATTACTTTGAAACCAAAGGCGCACACCGTAAAGCAGTGGCCTTACCGGCTGAACCCTAAATATAAGCAAAAGGTCAAAGAAAAACTGGACAAAATGCTTGTTGGAGGTAAAATTGAACCAGTTGAACAGTCAGATTGGGTAAGTCCGATGGTCATCCAGGAGAAGAAAAAAAAGGGGGAGATACGAATCTGCGTAGACCTACCGAAGTTAAACAATGCCTGTGTACATGACCCCTTCCCTACGCCTTTCTCAGACGAAATCCTTGATAACGTGGGCGGACATGAAGCATATTCCTTCACCGACGGGTTCTTAGGGTACCACCAGATCTGAATCGCACCTGAAGATCACAATAAGACTACGCACACAACAAAATGGGGATCCTTTCAGTATACAGTCATGCCCTTTGGTCTCAACAATGCACCCGCTATCTTCTCAAGACTAGTAGTTGTTGTATTCAATGAGTTCATCCATAAGTTTCTGAAAGTTTATTTCGATGACTAGACGGTATTTGGCTTCGTAAAGGAGCATGTCTCCAACCTGCACATGATGTTGGATGCCTGTTGAAAGCACTAGATTTCCTTGAATATCAAGAAGTGTATCTTCTATGTGCCTTTTGGAATTTTGCTTGGACACATAGTATGTCGACAAGGGTTGATGGTTGATCCTACGAAGGTAGCAGTAATTATAAACCCTGTAGTCCCAATAATGAAGAAACAACTGCATTCGATTCTCGGACACACGGGCTATTACAGAAAATTCATTTAGGTGTACACATTGATCACAACACCCATGGAAAAACTGCTTAAAAAGGATGTTTTCTTTTTTTGGAATGATGAATTTCAGAAGATTTTTGAGCTACTAAAAGAGAATATGGTCTCTGCACCCATACTAATATTTCCTGATTGGTCGAAGGAATTTCATGTACATGTGGATGCATAAGGAATCGCCTTGGGTGTTGTCCTAACTCAGCCTGGAGAGGGAGATATTGATCACCCGATTTCCTTTGCTAGTCAAAAAATCTCTGGCGCAGAGCGCAACTACTCCACCACTGAATGAGAAGGACTAGCCATGGTATACGCATTACAGAAATATCGACACTATCTGTTGGGAGGACACTTTAAGATGTTTACCGATCATTCGGCTTTAAAATACCTTGTGAACAAGCCTATGTTGGGGGGGAATATTTGCAAATGGCTGTTGGTATTTTAGGAATATGATTTTGAAATCATAGTCAAGCCAGGAAGGTTGAATGTGGGTTCGGATCATCTATCCCGCATTAAGACGGGCGAACAACCTACGAACTTGGAGGAAGGATTACCGGATGCACAGTTGTTCGCCATTAAGGTCGTTGACGCACACTTCGTTGATATCATTCAATTCCCGACTACAGGCGTAGCCCCCGTAGAATATTCACTACTGTAGAATAAGGATTTGGTTACTCGGGCGGCGGAATTTACTATCATCACTAGCCAATTATACAAACTAGGCGCTAATGAAGTACTCCACAGGTACATCCTAGAACATGAACGGTATGCCAGTTTGGCGGAGGTGCACGAAGGCGTCGCAGGAGGCCACTATGCAGGAAAGGCAATGGCACAAAATATCTTGAGAGCTGGGTTATGGTGGCCTACCCTACACCATGATTCTCACGACTATTGTAAATCATGCGATACGTGCCAGCGGACAAGACAACGCTCACGAAGAGATGAAATGCCAGTGCAACCTCAAACAGATTTGCAGGTCTTTGACAAATGGGCCATTGATTTTGTAGGATCAATCAATCCTTCAGGAAAGAAGACAGGTGTGTGCTACATTATTACTGCCACTGACTATGTCACTTAATTGGTTGAAGCACAAGCGGTGAAGGATTGTACTGCAGATACTACTGCACACTTCATCTTTGAGAAAATCCTAACTAGATTTGGATGCCCAAAGATCCTGATGAGCGATAGAGGCATGCACTTCATTCATGAAATGATACAATCCCTGAATGAGGAATTTTGGATCCATCACACAAAAATTACACCATATCATCCACAGGAAAATAGGGCCGTCGAGGCTTTCAACAAAATATTAGAGCAGGAATTAACCAAGGTCTGCATTTCCGATCGTAGTGATTAGGATGTACGAATCCCCTCTATTCTATAGGCCTATTAGATGACCTGCAAGAAGCTAATAGGAAGGACCCCCTTTCGGATGGTCTATTCCAAGGAGGCCATTATGCCAATAGAATACATTGTTCCTAGTCTACGTATCACAGCATTTACAAATATGGCAAAACCCGACATAATGGAAGAATGCCTTGCATAACTTTTGGCGTTGGAAGAAGATCGGTTCATTGCTAACTTTCATCAGCAAGTTTAGAAGGCTCACGATAAAGCGTGGCATGATCGACATATTCACCAAAAGACATTCGTAGAAGGCGACCTAGTCCTCTTATATGATAGCTAGTTTTCGAAACACCCAAGGAAATTCCAACAACACTGGCTTGGTCCCTACATCGTTAAGGAAATCACAGATGGTGGAGCAGTTAGGTTAGCTACCCTGCAGGGTGACACGTTACCAGGATATGTCAACGACAGTCGGCTCAAGCCATACAGGGTTAAATGACTATATGGTTGGAGTAATTGTCTCAAGCATAATCGGCCCTCCAGGGATGGGGCGATGAGGCACAAACAGGATATGCACACTGGTCATGATAATCAAGCAGCTCCAGGGACAATTGGCAGACCCGTGGCCACAGTGTCTTAGAACGAGTCACAATATTGTGTTGGGGGACTGTTGGAATAGGGACTCCTACAAGCTACGAAATTGGTCCGACTTTGTATATTTTTTATTATATTTAGTCTAGCGTAAGGGTTTTGGGGTGGGTCAAAGCCTCGAAAGCATTGTAATGGGTCAAAGGGTAGACCTAGAGTCCGCAAACCACAGTTTGCATACCATAGGAAAGATTAGGCTACAGAGGGATATTTTGAATTATAAGGGAAGAAGATGATGAGATCTTGATGCGAATTGTGGCTTAGTAGATATATTTGGGTTTTTGGGGAAATGACTCTTGTTGGTTGTGTGCGTGGAGATCCCAAGTCCTACTGTGTGCGGACCCTACTGTTGTGTGCACAAGTCGGGTTTGGGTATTGTAAGAATGAACTGAAGGATTAATGAATGAGAAAGGTTGTTGCGTAGCTGAATGTATTTTTATTGTTGATGTGAATCTTTGATAGCTATTGTGTTATGCATATTTTGTGTTAACCTGTGAAAGTACTGTGTTAAGTGTTTCTTCTGCATCTGGGTATGTTCTGTTATGTTTTATGAGAATAACTATAATGCTACACTACTATTTTAGAAGTATATGATTTTTTGAGTACAGTAAGTATAGTTGGCCTTGCGCACGTGGATGCGAAGGAGATCTATAGATCTGGTTCTGAGATAGGCGATCTGGTCATTATTAAGTGAGGTGTGGCTCTTCTTGGCTTACCTATCCTCTCTCAGGGTGTGGAAACCTAGTTCCAGCACCCACACATACTGCTTCGAGTGAGACTTTGACCTGCGCAAGCAGGACACTGTCGAAAGGGCTAGTAGTATAGTGGTTTGTTGGCAAAGCTTAACCTCCGAACCTAGGTCAGGACCCCTCGAGCCAACACTAGCGGTCAGTCAAAGTCTACCCAGTTGGGGATGACGATGTTACTGTACAACTTGAAAGAAAATTTTGACTTGTCGAATGCATGTTTCTTGGAACTTTTGAGGTAAGTTACCATAAAGTAATCCCTTATATAAATTTGAAATATAATCAGTACACTGCAATGAACATTACAAATGGTAAATTTTATGAATGTTAATAATTATCGAAATTAATGTACATTTATTAATATATTTTTCCATGATCACCAACTACAAGTTATTCAAATATAAGGTTCTTCTGAGTGATAATGTCTTGCCTGGTAGATGCGAAGAGGCAAAGAAATTGTTGAAAATGTTGGGTGTTGAGTGCATATCATATTGTGCATGTCCAAATGATTGTATTATATATAGAGGAGAATATGTAGAAAAAGTGATGTGTCCGAAATGTGGGCATGACAGGTATGATAAATAAAAATAAGTATGGTAAATCATGTACTGGTCCTCCTTTTAAGATATTGAGGCACATGCCTATAATCCCAAGGATTCAAAGGCTCTTTTGTTGCAAAGAATTAGCTATGTTCCAGAGATGGCATGCCTCACACAAAAGTGAGTTGGGAGTTATGCGAATCCCAAATAATTCAATAGCCATGAAGCATACAGAGGATACATGGCCTGAAAAATTCAAGGATGAAGAACAAAGTCTACGACTCAGCATATCCATGGATGACATCAACCCATATTCCCTCCATAACACCAACTATTCTATTTGGCCTATAGTAGTGATCAATAACAATATCCCCCCAAGGTTATCAGTGAAGAATGAAAATGTTATGTTGGCTCTCATAGTCTATGGTAGAAGACAAGTGAAGAATATGGATATCTACTTACAACCATTGGTAGATGAATTGAAGGAATTATGGGATGGGATAAATGCATACGATGTATCAAGACCCATCACAATAGAGAGGAGTTTTATGTTGTATGGCATATGTTCTTACACGACACATGATTATCCAGGCTTAGGATTTTTCTCTGGTAAATTACATGTTTAATTTATTGATTTGTTTATATACGTAACAATATTCTTTCACATATTAGTTATTTAATTCTTTGTAATATTTCTTCTAATCTTCATGATAAGCTTTATCGTGTCATGCATATTAATTCTATACAATAATCTCGCAGGTCTTGCAACAAAAGGGTATTTTGGATGTAAATGTTGTGGACCTTCTCTGAAAGCTAGATGGTCCATGGACCTATGAAAGCCAGTTTATGATTGCTCCAGGGTATTCCTCCCAGAAGAACACCCTTACAGAAGAGTAGCATCCGCTTTCAATGGTAAATGAGAGAGAACCCAAAGGCCTCCAATAATGACACCAGCTGAATGGCTTAGATCATATGAGAGAGAGAAGGAGAATGATTTCATAGAAGTGTTCGATTCAAATGGGGAGCCTATGTTCGATGATCCAGAATTTTTCGACACCTGTGTTGAGAAATTTCTCATTGGGTTGAAAAGGAAATCTATCTTTTATAACCTCCCATATTGGGAGCATCTTAAGATTACCCACTTATTAGATCCCATGCATATATTTAAAAATGTTTCATCTTCTTTATGGAGGAACATATCATCGAATCAAAGCGACACATTGGCTCTTAGGAGAGATCTTATTACTTCAAAAACTAAAAAGAAACATTGGCCAAGACGATTAGAAAGTACAGGATCAGAGGCAGGCACTGGTCCCTCTAATTCATGGTTTTTCAAAGAAGATGATGTCCCATGGATTTTTAAAAATGATTATATTTCTTTGGCAAAGGAAGTTATAATGGGTGTGAGGGTGCCAACTTCATACGGGTCTTCACTACGGCGTTTCTTCACTATGGATGACCATTTTTTAGGGTTGAAATTGTTAGGATATTCTGACACATAGGAAATAGTTAAGAATAACCTAGTCTAGTGTAGAGTTAGCTAAAGTGTGTTTCTTTACCATGTACATTTGTAACTTATAATCCGACGATCACGATTTGTAGTGATCCAAATATTATATCTCTCCTCGGTATTAACGACACTTCATCCGTGGCTTAAGACTCGATTGGTCCATGATCTCTATTTAAAGAGCATGGAGGGTCATTTTTCCGAAAACCATTTATGACAGAAACATATGTAAATTTTAATTTATATTAATAAATTTCCTGAAGTGGCCGCGTTGGCTCAGGCTGTGGACTGTTTCCCACTTTGAGGGTTTTAACCACATGATTATATTGGTGTACTAATTTGTGATTTGTTTGTGAGTGGTGACCTTTGTTTCTTGATCTACAAAACTTACACTGTAAATTCCTACATGGTATCAGAGCTATTTTGAGGGCCGCATCCATTGTTGATCAAAATCTGAAGCCAGTTTGACTGCATGACCGTTTTGTAGATCTACTATTTTTGAACATTTTTGAGCTTGTAGAACTACTCTGTTGTGTCTAGAGCATCTTTTATAGTGAGGAATGCCTTTCGTTTCATGCGAAAAGGTTTTTGGCTTCCCAAGTTATGACAGTTTAGATTTGGAGGTATAAAGCATATGTTTTGCAGTTATATTTGTTAATAGTTTTGCTTATTTCCGTTCCCTCTGTTTAATTTCATTTTTTAGGTTTTATTTATTTTCTGGATCTATACCCTCTTCTCTATGTATTCTCTTTATTGTGCGCTGCATGAGATCTCGGCAAACTAGAAACAAGAAAAGGGATTTTTTGCTACATATGCTCTTTCCCCGCATCCCTGTGCGATCTCGGGAAATCAGAAATAGTGAAAAAAATGATATTTGCCAGTAAGGGTAACCAAAAATCTAAAATTCTGCTATAAGGCTTGCATTTTGTTTTTTTTTTCTAAAGAATCCCCTTCCTTCTTTCAAACAATAACAGAATCATTTTACTATCTCACCTGGTGACGGGTTAGTTTATGAGAATAGAGGTCTTGGGTTCAAATCTATTTCTAAAGCTTCTTTTGTAAAAAAAAATTGTTAAAAGGGGCAAATTTGTTTTTTAATAAGTCACACTTCATCTCATTCCCATACCTATTCAGCATCTTCAACTCGTTTTTAAGAAAAGGCATAACTTCTTCATCCGGAAGTCGTTTTTTGAGCCGGTTTTTTGAAACGGCCTAATTTTTTGAGATCTTTCCATTGGAGTAGTTAGTTTCAGCTTTTCCCAGCTTCAGTTTTTTTTTTTAAATGGAAAGTGCATGCCCGATTATTCTTAATATCACCAATTATTTCCAATGGCTACCTCACATGGTAGATATACTTAGAACTAAAGGGCTTTACAGAATAGCCACAGGGGTAGAAGATAAACCTTTTGATGATGATAAAGTTGCTAAATGGGAAAATAAACAAGATGAAGCACGAGGGTTAATAGGAATTTCCATTGCTCAATATCTTCAATTTCATATCCTTGACATTGACACCCCTCATGAAGCACTAGATAAGTTAAATATTGTCTTTGGAATTCAAAATCAAATCAAGGCTCACCAGCTTGAAAATGAGTTGCTTACTTTGGACCCTAATAATTTCTCCTCTATTGAAGACTTTTTGTCTAAATTCAAGACCCTTAAACTTCTTTAAGAAGGTTGTAAGGTCAAAAAGGAAGGTATTAGCCTCATCTATTGCATTCTTACTAAGCTTGGTCCTACTTACTCTATATTTGTTTCTGCCTTCCATTCCACTAGAGAAGCCACCATTTCTTTAGAACCACCTACAAGAATCCCTCTTTTGATGCCTTTTGTGATTCTTTGATAAGAGAACAAGAAAAACTCTTACACCTTGGTCTTATCACTTTTGTAAACGCTTCGAAGAAAGCCTTAGCAATCCAACAACAATCATATAAAAATAATCCCAAGAAGTAGTGTTCTAAAAAGTATGGTCTGAAACCAAACAAGGGTCCTAAGCAATTATAGCCGCAAACTGAAAAAGAAACTCACCAAAATGATAAGGCATATAAAAGGAAAGAAGGCTGAGATAGACATTGTTTTGCAACTTTTGCAGTCATGAATGGCCATATAGACCCCAAATGTTTTAAGAATAGACCTTGACGCAATGAAGAAGAACAGCATTAATTTGAGACACTCTTCAACTTCCTCATCTTTTAAGATAGCACTTTTCCCTTATAGTTTGTCAAGCATCAAGATCTGGTTATGCATTAAATGTATCTTCCTCTTCTCGACTCTCATAGTAGCTCATTGATTCTAGAGCTTATTATCACATGGCCAAAAATAAAGCCATGTTTTCTTCTTCTAAATGATTGTAACATCAAATATTATGGCCTATGTTGGTATTGATAGATCTCTTAGTGTTGTAGGAAGATCGTTCATTCATCTGATAGATGGGTTGGCCCATGTACCTATGTGTTCCTACCTTGTCATGCAACCTTCTCTCTATTTATCAAATAACTCATTCGAATTGAAGGAAAAATAGTAGAATTATCACCTCATGATGTTGTAATCAAGGACCTCAAAGATCCTAAGAATATTTTAGCTACTGGCATTGTTGATGATTCCACAAGGTTGTATAAGTTTGACAACTTTGGATCATCATGTCTTCCCTCCGTTTTTGTTGCTCATAATGATGAAGTGAGAAAACTTTGGCATGAGGGATTTGGTCACTTAAACTATCACTCTCTTCAAACTCTATGTAAGGAAAATATGGTGACACGTCTTCCTATGGTATCTTTCCAAGATGGTGTTTGCTTCGGATGTGTACTCAGAAAACATCATCGTGATAGTTCTGACAAATGTGCCTCTTGGTATGCTTCAGCCCCTTTGCAACTTGTGCACAGTGATTTATGTGGTCCACTTCCTGTTGTTTCTTTCTCTGGTTGCAAGTACTTCTTAACTTTCATTGATGATTTTTCCAGATGCACTTGGGTATACTTCTTAAAAATCAAGAGAGAAGTTTTTAACATTTTCTTGGCCTTTAAGGCCTTTGTTAAGAAACAATCTGGACATCAAATTATTAAGTTAAGATCAAACAATGGAGGAGAATATGTTAACAACAAATTTATCAACTTATGCACTGAGCATGGAATTAAATTGCAACATATTGTTCCATATACTCCACAAAAAAATGGTGTAGCTGAAAGGAATAATCACACCTTAAAAGAAATGGCTAATTGTATGCTTCAATCTAAAGGACTTGGTCTCAATTTTTGGGCAGAAGCCATTAACTGTGAAAATTACATAGTAAATCGCACTCCTACTAAGGTTTTAAAGATTATAACTCCAGAAGAATCTTGGAGCTCAATCAAACCAGATGTAATTCACTTCGTGTTTTTGGAAGTGATGCTTAGGCCCATATTCCAGATGCGAAACATAAAGCCTTAGAACCTAAGAGTCAAAAATACATTTTTGTTGGATATTCTGAAGATGTCAAAGGATATATACTTCTTCAACCAAAATCAAAAAATATAATCCTTAGAGGAGATGTAAAATTTGATGAAAATAAATCGGCCTGCAAGCCTAGTTCAGCGAATGTGCCACCTTTTGCCTGCGAGCCTGATTCGGCATATGTGCCACCTCTCTCTCTCTCTCTCTCTCTCTCTTCTATTTTTAATAGCATTCCTTCTAGTTCAGATGATGACAAAGAGAATGAAAATCCTCCTCCACCTCTTGAAACTATTCCTTATACTCCACCGCTTCCAGGAGGGGTCCACTCTACTTGGGATGCAGTAGGTTTTCTTGCAGGTGACCCTGCCGATCGACGATGTACACATTCTCAGTTTGAAAGAGCCTCTTCCTTATTAGCTCAAGTTCTGGAAAATCCTGATCCAGAAACCTTTGAAGAAACCTCTTGTAATCCATATTGGGATGCATCTATGAATGAAGAGTATTTCTCCTTATTGGCGAATGATAATTGGGATATTGTTCCTCTTCCAAAAGGAAGAAAACTTGTTAGATGCAGATGGGTTTACAAAACAAAGTTTGGACCAGATGGAAAAGTGGATAGACATAAAGCTCATCTTGTCACTAAATGATTTTCAAAAGTTGAAGGCATTGACCATACTGAAACCTTCTACCCTGTTGCCAAAATGAAGTCTATCCGCCTTGTTCTTTCCCTTGCCACCTCCTTTATATGGGAAGTCCATCAGATGGATGTTAAATCTGCCTTCTTACATGGATATTTGCATGAATAAATCTACATGGAACAACCCCCTGGCTTTATCCAAAATGACTCCAGCTTTGTTTGTCATCTTAGGAAGTCTCTCTATGGTCTCAAACAAGATCCTCGAGCTTGGTATGCCAAAATGGACAGATTTCTATTAGATAATGGATTTTCTAGGTTTCATTTTAACAACACTGTCTACACCAAGAAAGTGGGTAAGTCCTTCACCATCCTTGTTCTTTATATTGATGATCTTATCCTTATTGGTAGTGATCCAAACCATATAAACCATGTGAATTATAACCTCAAAAATAATTTTGAAATGACAGACTTAGGACACTTGCATTATTTCCTTGGTCTTCAAGTATTGCAATCCAAGGAAGGCATTACCCTCTCTCAGTCCAAGTATGCATGTGACCTTCTACACCACTTTCACATGGAAGACTGTAAGCCATCCCTTTCTCCCTATTAGTCTGGATTCAAGCTTTCAATCACTTGTACTACCCCTAAAGTTGATGCTACCTTATATCGTCAAATTGTTGGTAAACTTCTGTATCTAACCCATACCCGTCCTAACCTTTCCTTTGTCATTGGTCTTGTCACTTAGTTTATGCACCAACCTCATGAAAGTCACTATAAAGCAGATAAAATAATACTTCAATATAATTGAGGTACAGTTCAGTTCAGGATTCATTACAGTACAATAGCATCTCCATTGTTGATTGGTTTCACTGATTCTGATTGGGTTGGTGACCCTGATGATCCAAATTCTACTGCAGGATATGTGTTCACTATTGGTTCAGGACCTATTACATGGTCTTGTAAGAAACAAAGTTCCATCTCTCTTTCTTCAGCAAAAGAAGAGTGTCGTGGTGCAGTTTAAGCCAGCAAGGAAGCCATGTGGCTTTGTCAGATCCTGTCTGAATTTGGTCTCCATCAGTAGCATCCAACTACACTTTGGTGTGATAATCAGAGTGCAATTCAGCTATGTAAATATCCAGTTCAACATCAACGTATGAAAAACATTGAACTCCACATACACTTCATAAGAAAGCTCATTCATGATCGTGTTCTTGAAGTTTAGTACTGTCCAACCAATGATCAAGTAGCCGATATCTTTACAAAGGCTCTCATAGAAGCAAAGTTTACCAAACTTCGATCCATGCTTGGAGTTCAGGAAAGTTTTCATTAAGGGGGGATAGGCTCTAATGCCTACTTCCTTCTCCTATTGTGTCACTTTTGTAAATCCTTCAATCCTATCCCAATTTTTTATTAAGGGGGGATGTTAGGATATTTCAACACATCAGAAATAGGCTCCTTTTGTGTCACCTTTGTAAATCCTTCAATGCTATCCCAAGTTATTCTTAAGGGGGGATGTAAGGATATTCCGACACATAGGAAATCGTTAAGAATAACTTAGTCTAGTGTATAGTTAGGTAAAGTGTGTTTCTTTACCATGTACATTTGTAACTAATAATCCAATGGTCATGATTTGTAGTGATCCGATGGTTATCTCTCTCCTCGGTATTAACGACACTTGATCCATGGCTTAACACCCTATTGGTTCATGATCTCTATTTAAAAAGCTTGGAGGGTCATTTGTCTAAAAACCATTTATGATAGAAACATATGTAACTTTTCTTTTATATTAATAAATTGCCTAAAGTGTTCGCGTTGGCTCAGGCCGTGGATTGTTTCCCTCTTTGAGGGTTTTAACCACGTGATTATACTGGTGTACTAATTTGTGATCTATTTGTGAGTGGTGACGTTTGGTTCTTGATCAAAGGAACTTACCCTGTAAATTCCTATAGAAATCGCATGACCATTTGAATATTTTAAGAGTACGTATAATGTAAAAAGCATCATTTTATTATTTTTTATACTAATAAATTTTATCCCATGTGGGGATCATAAAACATAACTAATTTTGTATATTATTGCACATGCTTATAACTTTGCTGTGTCATTATCCTTTGTTCGTGCGTGGGTGTGTGAAACATGAATCCCCTCAAGACCTAGGAAGTTCCATATCTAAATTATCTGCATTTGTACGTTGGATCACGTCAAAGGAGATTCATGTGGCTAGCATTCCAGGGTGCCGTCAAGAGATATTTGAGATTTTTTGTATGTACGAGAAGGAAGCTGTCAACAAGTTTTATGGACTCTGAGGTTCATCTTCTAATCCACCCTAGTAGATGACGTTGAATTATTTTTTATTTGGGGTGGTTATCATTGGATATTTCTTCTTAGATAGGTACATGAAGAAATTGTTTTTGTTGACGAAGGGCAAAGCTTCAGGGTTCTATGGTATGGGGGTACATATCATATGAGTATTTCTATTATGCGAGTGAGTACATCAAGTAGATCAACAACAGACCAAGATGCGGTGATTTGGGGCGATGGGGATGAAGACAAAAGAGAAGGGGAGTTTCTCCAAACGAGTGGAAAAAAGTGTTTGATAAAGAGTAAGCGACTTATAATTTTTCAAATTTACACAAAGTTCATATTCATGTTAAACTTCGATATAATGTATATTTTGATCTCTAAGTACTATATAATGTCGGTTTGATTTCATCAGCGAATGCATAAATTGAAGAAATCAATAAATTTGTTCTTTACAATTCTGAAGCAACACAACCATGGGTCGCATTGTACGAACAAAAGAGGATGAAATGGGATAGTGACAAGAAAGAATTCAGACAATTGAATGGTAGAATTGTGCCTTATCCCGATCATTTAAAAGAAAATATGCCAAAAATATGTCCCAACAGTTGGGTTGCTGACAAAGTCAGAGAGAAATATGGTGCAACCGGTCGTTACCCACGTGCTGAAGAGGATGCGCTAAACGTAGGGATTGGGTGCAGTAAATCGGTAATAATATTTTTAATTTATATGTAAATTTGAAACTGATAAGACATCTATATTTCAGATTTTAACTGTTGGGTTATTATAAGACACATGACACTATGATTTTTTTAACCTTTTTATAATAGGTGCATTTGTTCCCATCTATGTGGGCATATGGATACCATTTTTCGCACATAAAATGTCGATGCTGGAAACATCACACAAGATTGTGGAGTGGAAGTTGAGTTTGATCAATCTAGTCGATCTAGCCACTGTGATCAAAACCTAGTACGAGGGACGTTAGGTTACGTCAGAAAGATATAAGATATCATTGAAGTGGATTTCTCTTCTTTCCAATGTGTTATTTTTAGGTGAAAGTGGTGGGACACCTTTGATCAGAATAATGTAAACGAAGATCATGATAGTAGGCTAATATGTATCAACTCTAGAAAGATGTGGGATGAAGCTAAGGAGCCCTATTTTTTCCCCAAACACTGCAACAATGTGTTTTTTTACCCAGATGTGTTGGATTGGGATTTGTGGTTCGTATTGACACAACCCTAGATCAAAACATATTTTTGAGAACAGTAGTGTTATCATGCCATGTGAGCTGGAAGATGATGAGGGTGATCATGAGAACCGAGAGTGACATGGTACATGTGTTATTTCATCAATATTTACACTTTATAAGATGGTTTTTCGAAACATTACAATATATATGTATTTTGAATTAATTGGTAATTTGCATTGTCTTAATGTTAAAATCAATATTTCACTTGATAATTTGCAATTATGTTGATCTCGAAAACAATGGCATACTATATAAATTAGTTCTTTTTTTTGTATCTAATATCATAATAAAATAATGATAATTCTAAAGTACATGAATTTATTTGCATTATTTTCTAAACTTTATTATGTTACAATAATTCATATTATTCTAGATTTATTATTTTACAATTATTTAAAATTTTACAAATTTAAAAATTAAAATTTTTAATAAAATCATTTCACATTAATACAATTACAATTTTAGAATTTTACATACAATTACAATTACAATTACAATTGTACATACAATTACAACTACAAATATTACAATTTTACAATATCATGATCATTTAATATTAAATTAATTAATAAACATCACGTTCATGATAACCATCGTACAAACATCATATTTGACTAAAAACAGATTCAAAATTGCTAACATCATTGTGATCATGATCAACAAAAAAGCACAATTAACATTATATATTAATTAACATTATATATTAACATCATCACAACACAAACATCAGATATACATCTCATGTCAAATAACTCATGCTATCACATACACATCTATCTGCATATCTAACTTGACCTAACAATATACACATCATGATGATCACCAACATGTAAATTAAGTACAACTGCAACATGAACATAAAATACACACACACACACACACACACACACACACACACACACATATATATAACTGAATAATGTCAAAAATATACAACTGTAATATATTATCAATCTTGTATTAAAATATCATTATTATACATTATCATTATTTAACTTAAAATCATTAATACTAAAGAACATAGATATTTATTATTAATTAAAACAATAATACAATTGTGAAATTTAAATAACTTTGTTTTTAGTTAATTAATTATTTATTTAAAATCGCAAAAGATATTAATTAAATAATAATATCACTTCAATAAAAACTAACTTTAGAGTCATTAATTAAAAAGATATCAACTATTACACATTATTTAAATTAAAATCATTAATACCAAAGAACATAGAGATTTATTATTAATTAAAACAATAATACAATTCTGAAATTTAAATAACTTTATTTTTAGATAATTAATTATTTATTTAAATTAAAAAATATATTAATTAAATAATAATATCACTACATTAAAACTAACTATAGGGTCATCAATTAAAAGATATCAATTAATTAAATTATTTTTCCTCCATCATTTAATGTCGGCCTCCGAGCTTCCTTCTGTTCATTTTCATTCTCCTTTATTTATACCCTATGATGAGATCTGACAAAATGTATTTATCTATCCTGATGATGAACCACGGAGGATTGGTTCGAAATGTCGATTCTAAAAAAATGGATGCAAAAAATCCGAAAGATTCTACACACAAAAACACAAGTCGTAGAAGCCTCAAATCAACAATATAAATGTCATGGATCATATGGTGGTACAACATCAAATATAGCAGTACCAGTTGAGGCCTGCTCAGTTAATGGTGCAGCCTCGACGGTCGATGGTCCAACATGCTGATGATCATGATTACTGATGGATGTTGTAGGATGATGACTAGACGTGGCCGATGGTCCAGCCTGATCTCCATGATCACTACTGCTAGATACTAGTGGATGCTTTTCATTAGGCGCGACGCGAGTTGAACGATCATGAGATGATGAGTCGCTACTCGTGGACTGTCGATCACGTGATGCATCTCGACCACGCCTATAACGTGAAACGGTCCTTTTAAGCCACATAACCAAGGTCGTAGCTCCTACGACATGCCGCATCAATTTGTACATGTCACACGGCACGCCTCTCCACATCTGTAACAACCTACCATCGGCTAGTATGTCTCTCATATGAGTGAGCCTGATGCCTACATCAACAATCAATGCAGTGAGTTGGTCACCCAACTCCATCCTATATCTACTATCAAGCTAGTCCTGATCGTCATCAAGGTACTCCACATGGCCTGGATCATGTAGTGGTGACAACATGTCCTTGCCATCAAAAAACACAATTTCTGTAAAATATATACAAGTACACAACAATAAATAGACAATTTCATTACACAATTTATTAAAAACAAGTTAAATAACATGTTAGAATAAATTTCAATAAAACAGTAATATTACGTCTATCATCCAGAGGCTCATCAGCTGTGAAGAGGATGTTGGCACACCCTCGCCAATCCAAACCCAGATAATGATAGGGGACCGTATTGAAGGGATGCTCATCAACACTGGCTAACAAATCTAGTGCATCATTCGATATCCTCACTGGAAACATAGTCTCGCCCCATTTGGGCAACATCTACCCCCACATGTGCATCCATGCCTCGAACATCAGCCTATGAGGTTGTCGAAAAAAAGTACGCTGCATCCCTCGAAACCTCTCAAAAAATAAAATATAAATATCTGAAGAAAAAGGGAGGTTGACCCTCCCTTGTGCATGAGCATGACATCTATTTAAGGATGTACAGAATTGTTGCGAAAAAATGGCAGACCATCTGACAAGTTGTGGCTCCTGTACTAAAGAATCAACATAATATAGAAGCGAGAAACTAATGCATTTCCCATCACTAGTATTGTGTGAAATGGTTGAAATGAGAAGTTAGAGGCACTGCACCTCCTCACTACCAAATGCACCAATACATAACTGACCTCTAGTGACCTGAAAATCTGAAGGAGATAGTACTAATGCTCCAATGTATCTCTGGGAATACACTAAATGAATCCATGCTATATAGCCAGCTAGAACCTATGGGAATGAGGGAAAATCCACCCCTCTCCTCAATAGCCCTGTAATGAAAAATATATCCTCCTCAGTGGACATGTACCACTAGTTATGACCAACCCAGAAATCCTGTTGGTGGGCATTCCACCTTTGGATAAGATGTCTAAAAAACAAACCATGGCCCTTTAGGGAAGTAGCCTCCTCATATAACTTTAGGAGGCCTACCTCCCTTAGGAGCCCCTGGGTAGCTACTGTAATAGGGTGAGGGTATGCATAGGGCAGGCGAACCATGTTATACTACTTCGCCTGTTGTTGTTGTTGTTCCCCCTCTTATCTCCTTTCACGTCTCTGAATGATTGACATATTAAATACAATTTTTTTGCTAAATGAGACATGTATTTAGGAATATACATGTATAAAATTTTTTGGAAAAAAAAAAACAGTCGGTGCGCCAAAAAAAATATTCATGCACCGGTACCTGTGCATATTTTTATGGAATGCATCAACCACAGTGCACCTGATAATATGAAACACACTGGTGGCGAGGCTCCATAAAATTTTTAGCGCACCGTTGACTATATACGGTGTCAGGAGTGCAGTGTGCTGACTAAACTCTATGCCTCGAGGCATATATTTAAGTCAACAGGCTGACCTCTTGCCATCATTAGATAGTCAACGGTGCGGTCTTTTACCAGGCCACATCGTTGACCCTGTTGAAATATGGAAAGTCGTGCACTGAAAAGATAACCCATCCCCGGGCCGATATTTTATTCAATGCACCGCATTGCCACTATTCCACTAGGTCAACGGTGCGGTCTGGTAACCGACAGCACCGCACTTTCTAAACAAAATTTAAAATGACACAATGCACCTTTGGTACCGCCCCGGAACCAGTGTGTATACCATTAGCACCAGTTTATTAGGCTGCATCATTGACCTTGTCGAAATTCAGAATGAAATGCATTCAAAAAATTACATGCCCCGGGGCATATATTCTCATGAACGCCCTGTGTTGCCACTATTCCACATTGTCAATGGTGCGGTCAGGTAAAACTTCACACCGCACTTTTTTAATTTTTTTAAAATAGCATGGTGCGCCTATCATTACCACCCCGTAACTGGTGCGAATACTGTTAGCACAGGTTGTAGTGCAGCCTGTAAATTTACAAGAATCACCGTGAAGTGGTATGAGCCGAACAGCGCGAGCGCACCGCGCGACAATTATTTTTTTTTCTTTTAAATGGTTAATTTTAAGGATTTTTTAAATTCTAATCTGCTAAAAGGATTAATTATGGAAAAAAAATATAAATACCTGTAAATTTGGCCGTTGAGAAGGCATATTGGCTGTAGAATTTGCAAAAGAAAATTTTCCCACCGTTTTGCAAAATTCAAGATGGAGATTGGTGGGCAATGCACAACAACAGTGCGTGCAATGGGAGCACCGATGTCAGGGTGGCTCAGACAAGAATAAATTGCACCAGTGCCTGAGCGCTCTGGAGCATTGAGAAAAGTGAATCATGCAGTTTTTTGGTCGTATTTTGTTTTTTTATTTAAACTTGTTCCAGTGCGCGGGGTTTTTATGGGTGCGCTAGTGCGGTTTCTTAATACTGCAATGAGAGGTTTCAGTTTTGGCACGCTTTTTTATGATGCATCGGTGCGGAAGAGTTGTAAAGCACTGGTGTGCTACAATAATACAACGCATCAGGCAAGTGTGTACAGATTGCACGGTGTCCGGTGTGCCAATATTTTGTGCGCACTGGTGCTTTTTCTTGTTGAGTGCACCAATTCGATTTACTATTATAAGCATAGCGGATGAAAAAAATCCTCAAAAACCTCCACCCACCAACCTCCTCTAGTAACGTTTGCTAGAAAGGGATGTGTGGGGTATTTTTATAAGGGGTTCCTCAAAAATATCCACTATAGGGTCTTTTCTTTGTAGTGAAGGGTGTCTTTACTTATGAGTGGAAATATGTTCCACTTAACTTTTAAGTGCCAAATTATTTTTTTTGTAACGTAAAACATTAGGTGAATACCATACTAAGAGTTCATACAAAATCTCCATGCATTGTGGGTCCATTAGATGATGTAGAATTATAAAATTTTCCATTGTTGGCAATGTAAGAACCATCCTTTGAATAAATCCCACATATTATATTATAAGTGATAAGAAGATCTCATTTCTCATTGCTAAGGAATGTGTGCATATGGCACCAAGGCCTGTTTGATATTTATAGACAAATTATGAGACTCCATGGAGATGGTGCAATGTAATTTTTTTGATTTACTGCACAAATATGTATGTAGAATGCTATGTGATATGAAATAACCTATAACAACCTATGACAACTTGTAGTACATTAAGCGGAAAATTTCATCCTTTAGGTCGAGTTTAACTTGATTTAGAGTACGAATATATTGTCTTGATTTACAACAATTATAGATAATTTCCTAAATGAGATAATAATCAATAATGGGGAATAAAAATGATAATAAGAATACAACATACATTTTAAATGCCATCATATCACATAGAGGCAATTTTTTTATATTAAGTTACCGTCATCAAAATCCATAGAACGCCTAAAATGAGGCAAAAGTCATATGTACATGTTTCCTCTTAGCAAAAATTTTCCATTCTAGAAAATCAATATTTCTTCACAATAGTTTTAAATATTTAATTAGTAAAATAATTGATAAATTATATCTCAATCAACTTTCATCATCTCAATATTTCAATTATTATTTTAATTATGTATTACCAACTTAACATAAACACACTAAACAACCTAAATCTAATACAACAATTATTAATTCAAATCAAAGTAAAAAATTTCCAATTCAACAATTCTAATTTAACAACCTTATCGACCTCTCTTTGCACCTTTTGGTTAAATTTATATTAATATTAGTCATGGTTAGCCATTGTGAACCTTGGTTGATGTTACATTAATGTTAAAAAAATAGTTATATTAATGGTTGAAGAGGGTTCACAACTATTCATCGAGGCATATCAAGGTTGATCATGATTACCATGGTTGACAAAGGATGAGGAGGATATATTATAGTTTATCTTGGTAAATTATAGTTGGTTATGGTTGACCATGAGTAACATGGTTGACCAAGGATGAGAAGGATAGATTATGGTGGAGTAAGCATGACCACATATGATGATGTTAACCATGGTTGGGCATGTATGGGTATGATTTTCTCATGTTGTACATGATTGATTATTATTGAGAATGGATGGGAGTGATCATCATGGTTGACTATTGTTTAATATGGTTAGACCATGCTTGAATGTGGCTGACTAAGATTAAACTTGGTGACCATGCTTAACCATGGTTGAGCTTGTTAGACAAAGGTTAACTATGGTCAACTATGGGTGACTGTGGGGAACATGTTTGACCATGGCTGTCAATATTTAGCTATAGATGACTATGGTTGATCATGTGCTCTATGGTTGAGAATCGTTGACCATGTATACCACTCAACCATGTTTCACCATGGTTTATTATATTGGCCATGTTGATTATGGCCAACATAATCAAGCATTCAGTAGTAACAACAACCTCCTCCTCCATTATTTTCCAATTAATTACGTGTTAGTTATGTACACCCATTAGGAATAACCACCACACCCGATAATATTATTAATGAAAATACTAACAAAAATAATAAATCATTGCAATATAATCAATGAGTAATGAAATGTATAAGTTAGCGTTATTTCCAACAAATAATCATACCAACCATATGCAAACATAATTAACAACTTCCCCATTCAAAAATAGTGGTAGAAAAATACTTCTTCATCCCCCAATTCATGTGTAACATACACCTCCCCTAAAATATACCCAAGTAACCGGCCAACCATGGTAAACATGAGATGAGGGCAATTAAGAGAAGAATCAACCTCCTTGGGGACTTTAAGGAAGTGGAATAAATGCCAAAAAAAATAACACAAACCCCGTGTACCTGCTACAAGACCCCTATAGGCTATCCCATTCGTCCACTTGAGTTTTCCCTAGGTCCCACTATATTTTAATGAAGAAAAACCCCATACACTCCCTTGATATGGGAAAGGGTGCATCTGGGATGCTTTGGATTATAACCATGCATGCGTCCAAGGACTTTTTCCCTCATAACCGTGCTAGCGACTGTGAGATTTATGGAGCTTTTTAACCACTGAATATTGGGCACTTCCCAAAACTTCTTGTAGCTTCCTAAATCCATCAAACACATGATGAAAATGATAATGAACCAAAAACCAACTCTAGGACTAGGAATGACCATCCCCAATGAGGATTAAGATTTTTTCAAACACTTGGCATCAATGCAATCTATAGTTCTAGGATACAAGACATAGAATGAATGACTTAAAACTCATATGATACATGACAAGAAGGATTACCACCCTATTCCTTGAACTGATATGACATAAATTAGGTATTTCATCCATTACTTTAACATTTATGAGTAAATGCATGCTTATAAACAACACAAAACCATGCAAATAACAGTGATAATAAAAAACATTAAAGCCACACAATAATAAGTACAAAAACAAGAGAACTTAGCTTTTATTAAACATAGGAAATAGCCAACCAGGTTCGGGACTTCCACGTACCACCTAACCATAGGAATGGTTGATCCAAATCTCTCTTCATCCAATCAACCTCATGCCATATTCAAAGAAATAATGTGGTATATCATGGATAAAACAATCCAAAAACAAACAAGGGAATCCAGAGGTTAAACCACCTCCACCCTCACCATATCATGATCACACTAAAACCAAACCAAGCTTGGAATTCTTCCAGAATCCATCACTATATTTGTAGAATTTTCTATCTCCTTGTCTCTAAGAATTTACCACAATCGACATAAGATCAACAAGGCCTAAACCAAGACACCACCCTCATGATTTACAATGTATCTCGCCAAAATCGGCCAAGGGATTCCTAGGCCTTTGGGAATTTTCTAAGACCACCTCCACCATGGATTCCAAAAACCATCCGACAATTCCAAATATCAAAATCAAGATCAAATCCCATCACACCATGGATATGTAGAAAATTCAAGGCAAGGTTGAAAAAAACTGTCAAAACTCGGCAAAACCATGCCACTGACAACAAGAGAACCAAATACCAACATGAATAAACCATGCATGTCTAAACCAATTAGAAAATTACACATGCAAATGTTACTTGCAAGTATTCTTGTTGAAGTTGCTATACCTTGCTATTCCTTGCATGATCTTTGCTTTCCTTCCCTTTCCTTTTCCTTAATTTTCTTTCTTTCCTCTTTCTTGGATTCCTTTTCTTTATTTCCTCTTTCTTGGCTTAATGCTGAAATGCTCCAAAGAAAACTCTAAGTGTCCATGAGTGATATAAATGGAAGAGAGAAAGAGCTCCAAAACTGAACTCACAAAAGTTTTGAGCCAAAATCCTGCCCGTTGATCCTCATAAGCCTTTTTTTCAATGAGCCCTCTATTTTCTTCATTTTCCATTATTTTCCTTCATTTTCCTCCTTATGCGCAATTTTTAAAATTTCATCTTCCTTTTCTCCTATTTTCCTTTATTTTCATAGATAAAATTACAATTAATGCCTCATGCATTTCTAAAGCCTTTGCCATTTCCTTTGCCAATTTTATTTAGCCAAAATAACTGAAATGAACACCCACTAGGATATTTTCGCAACCATTCATCTTGGAATAAGTTTCCCTTAACCGTGGTCTTATTTTTTTCCTTTATTAACTTTTATTACATGAAATTTTAACCCGGGTCTATTACATAACCCTCCCCCTTGGGGAATATTATCCTTGGTGTTAAACCACACCTACACCTCAGCAAAACTTCTCAAAAGAAAACCTACTGCCCATTGAGATTTATAACACAACTCATTGCAGTATTTACAATGACCACTTGTTGAAAACATGACCATAATACGATTTACTGGACCTTTATAACACAACTCATTACGGTATTTACAATAATATACACATATGCACATTTTATCAACCAACGAATAAAAGGATATGATGCCCACATTCACAGTAAGGGAATCTTGAGGCTCACACCTCCATTCTAAAAATAGTACCCGGATTCACTTCCTTCCCAAGAATTCTAGAATCCACTGGGAGAGTCAAATATGCATCCAATGTCCAACGCTACAATCCTACATTGTTGTCCCCTCAGTGAACAGTTATAGACTCATTGTTCCAGGGAACACTCAAAATGTGCATCTGATTCCATCTAGATATAGTAATGACCAATACAAATCCATCTACGACCTTCCCTTCTTTTCTACACAGTACCTTGGGTAATACGGTCACCCCCTTCAATGTAGTCACTCACCTTCCAAGTTTCCTAACATCCCCTATCACGAGTGATCCATCCCTTGGAAAGGCTTTCTTGATTGGGAAGATACAAAAACCAAGGCATATACCTACCTAAAAACCATCATACCAATTATAATGTGCTCGTGTAAATTAATGGACACTATTGGGTACCATTTTCCCACAATGGCCATGCTCCTAAAGTTCTTTACTAGCGTACTACTTCCTATTTCAATTCCTTTTTTTGTTGCAGCTAATGCTTGCAATCAATTTCAACCACCCAACCAGGAATTTCTGTGCTTCCTATACCAAACACATAACTACCATTTGAATCAAAATAAATTTAAATAAATTCACATCATACCTCATTGGTAGCCTATCAATAAGGTACACTTGCAATCCTATTTATTTCCTGTCACAACAAATCAAACTAGATGTTTGATCCAATCATCATAAACCATAATGACAAATCACATGTAACCAACATAAGTGAGAATCATAGATCATATGCATAATAAAACTGAAATTAAATATTGATACTTATCCTTCTTCTGTCCTTACTTCTACCTTTATCCTTTTTTCTTTCCATATGCACACCAGATCGGTTTCCACACCTGGAAAGCAAACAGTTCCTTTGCTTCTCTTCAATCACATACACATACAAACAATATAAATAAAAACACATACATCCACACACGACTTTCCACACCACACAATACATGCACCCAAAACGGCATACAACACACACACCTACACCAGACATACAACACTGCACATAAACCTACATTTAGGTGTACAACACAACAGATACACCTGCATCCAGTGTATGACATAACACAATACATGCTCCTGCACCTGGTGTATAATACAACACATATGTGTACATATAGTACAATACAACGAATACACATGTCATGATACCACAACTGCACAATGCACATACATATTATTGCATAGCCGCAACACAACATGTACGGCATGTGCACAATACCACATGTATACTAGTACCATATGCACAACATGTACACAGTACCACTTGTACACAACATCACATGCACAACGGATGTACAACATGACATGTACATGACACCACCTGCACAACATGTACACAATGCCACATGTACAACGTGTACACAATAACACATATACACAACATTGTATGCATGACATGTACATGAAACCATATGTACACAATGCCACATGAACAACATATACATAGCACCACCTACACACAACACCACATGTACAATCATGCACACAACACCTTATGTACATAGCACCGTATGTACACAAAACCACATATCCAAAATACAATGGGCACACAACATCATATGTACACAATACTACATATACAAAATTTACACATCACTATAGGTACAATCACTAAATAGAAAACATTCACAACATACACACAACAGTAGTATTTCTCACCCATAGACCACACATTGACCTCAAAAAGCAACCTTGCTTCTAATTTCTTTCTATTATCCATGCTTATCCTAGCATGCCGCAAATCACACTACTTTCACTTTGATGATGTACCCCTCAACGTTAACTACCCATAAGATAAACATAAGCGTAGTAAAAGCATATAATATCAATTCATACCCACATGATACTGAAATTATAGGTTTTTTAGGGTTACTCTTCCCACTTGATTCATCATAATACCAAGAACCTCTTCATGCCATTCACCTGCATAAGTAATCATTCCTCCAAAATAATGATCCTTGAAAACCCTGTCATATAATGACATAGATACATACATACATATATATTCATTATCATACAACAATCACCACCCTATTAGACATGATATACATACACATGTATATACATTTAAACATTTATCATTAAACAACCATGATCCATGACGAACTTGTCAGGCACGACATACATACATGCATACATGTATACATATAAACATTTAGAATTAAACAACCATGATCCATGAAGACCCTTTCAAACATGACATATATTTATACATACATTTATACACATATAAACATGAACATAATCATGTTCACGACATAATTACCAGATATCATAAGGTCTAGGTTAAGAGAACTTCCTTTTTTGTGCATAACATGCACAACATTGAGATCCATAGTTCCCAACGTAGCCAAGAAATCTAACATCTCAAATCCATTTACTTTACCTTTCTCATTCATGTACTTCCACCATCCATTTACCACAACAGACCCAACCAATATGACAAACTATCATATTCTTACCTTTTGTTTCCTTTATACATGTATCAGGCTTCATTAAGGTCTTACATTACCTGCCAGGTTTCATTCAACTCTCCCTAAGCTCCATTAACTTTCCCAACCGATTCCAAAGACCCTTAAAACATAAAATGAAAGAACAAGGAAACAAAATGAATAAAACCATGAAAACCAATAACTATATGACACCACAAATAAAGTGGTAAGGCCTCACACCAAACATAAACAAAATTATGAATCAAGCACGAAAAAATCATAAAATACTGAAAGCACATGACTAACAATAAACATCATTACTCAATCCCACATGGGTCCCAAGTTATTCAAAAGGAAAACTCAACCTGATCCTTCTCCAAGATTTCATAGTAGTCTCTTGCGATGCAATCCCCTACATCATATTGCCATAACCACATAACTGTCAGTGAATAAATAAATATAACAATATACTAGTTATCTTACCTTTTTGTGCCAAACACATTGCCTCGAAACTAAACACACATGTCAGCCACACGTTCCAAAGATCAAGACAACATATATATCGATTTGAAACCAAACTTTACCAAGTCTAACAACCATGTGATAGTTAATAATTAACTCACATTATTCAGCCATAATACATAATGCTACAACTATCACCAACTTACACTCAAGTACATATCAACTATCTCAACACATATGTGTTATTAGAACCTTCTTAAAATAATATCATTACTTCAAGAAATCTTACAAAAACATACTGATATCATACGATTAATCAAACATTCGAACAAACTATAAATGTACCATGTTAGATAAATCAACTAGATGACATAATAGACACCAAACACTCAACACCAGATAGATGACATAAGCAAACAATTAAGCATCAAGTACATGACATAATAAGACTCATACCCTAATGTATCTCAGGGGAGGCTACTTTGTCTACACAATTAATCCATATTAGCATGACATAACTTCACATCACATCAACTTAGACATAAATATGGTCTTGATATCCATAACAGTAGTTAGCTAACATTCTCACATCATAAACTCATAAACAATTAGCATTCATGCATAATAATCACATATGTTCAGATAGTCTAGGTTAGTACAACACACTATCATAATTAGGTCAACTCATACCTGAATGTCATAACCCTACCCATCTGGATAGGCCAATCCAAATAAACATAATACATATAGCATCATGATATTAATGCAAAAACCCTAATCATGAAGTTAACTAACATATAACAACGACGAGTTAACATATAACGTACTACTCAACAAAAAATCACGTAATAATAAATTTAAATAACATAAAACAACAACAACGCATATAAAAACAAGTTACTATCAGTCATGAGTATTCAACACATGTGCATATGACCACACTGATTCACTAACATCTATCGTAAATGTAAACACAACAACAATAGAATAACAAATATGTACATAACCCTAAAGCTTATAACAACCATTAACCAGCATACCTACATGTCAAACATACAATATTTGTATGACGATCTTCCAAAGTCTAATGTGGCAACTTCACTTGATGATTTGCATCTCCTCCTCTTTCTCAACCAACACATCAGCATCATAACATAAGAAAACATCATGATGACCTAAAATGCATACAATGACCTCATTGAAAATAGTCTTAACCATGAAAATGCGTGCATAAAAAACTATAGGCACTGTCATGCATAAGAAATGCATATTAAACTAACATGCATTCATGATGACCACATCCAATCAACAACACCATCAACTTTCACATGGTAAAACCACTGTAACTATTACCAACACCTTGCATATGCAACAAGAACATAGAATACAAGCATAATGAATGCATATGAAATCAACACGTATGCATGAAAAACACATTCACCCAAGGAGAGTGCAGCCACACTCTCATACCACCTGTGATGTACACCTCCCCTCACATCTACCCAAGTAACCAGCCAACTGGGGTAAACATGAGATTAGGGAAGTTAAGAGCAGAATCAACCTCCTTGGTGACTTTAAGGAAGTAGAATTGACACAGAAAACCATAACACGAACCCCTGTACCTGCTACAAGACCCCAGGATGCTATCTTAGTCATCCACTTGAATTTTCCTTAGGTCCCACTGAATTTTAATGAAGAAAATGATTAGGTGCTCAATGTTAAAGCACAAAAATGGAAGTGCTCAGAATCAATTGGAAACTAAAAAATAGTGAAGACCTTGTCACTACGAATCTCGTGCAATTCGTTTCATCGAAAATCGACTCCGTATGATGAAGATAGAGCTCATTGTTCGTTTTCCTAAACATCTAAATTTTTTACAGAAGTAATATATTGGTGACATGGCAGCCTAGTCAGTAAAAAGGAATATTCTTGTAAAATTCCTTCAATTTCGCCCAATGACACTATGCCAAGTGTCAATCTGTGGTTAGTTGTCTAAGTGGGTAATTTTTCACGTTTGTATTGGTTTGGGAGAAGAACCAATGGCATGAAGACATGTGGCTAGCCAAGTGGCTGCCAGGTGCGCCCTTCCAAGGTCCAAATTTCAACTATGGTTATAGTGTGAATTTCATATATTCTAAGGTTGAATTAAATATTGTATTTAAGGGAAAAATTATTATGACATTAGTTCTTAACATTATATGCCACGACTTATATTTATTTCCATAAGGTTTGACCGGCGGGGGTAAGGAGGGGGCTAGCCCCCTCACCATAGGACCTTTATGTTATAACCAAGGGTGAATAATTACACTAATTTCGGGATTATGGTTAGGTTTAATGTGGATTTTAATAAGTGCTAATCGTTTTTTCTAATGCGGAATTTGTTTAAATTGTGCTTAATGCGCCTAAACCGCACTTAAAATTAATTAAATCTGGTTTAATTCAATGGCGGAGATGGCAGAGTCTGCCAAATTCAGTGCTGCCTACAAAATTAGCAGAGTTAACAGGAGTTTTATCTAGTTTTAGTGTGGTTTATTAGGCCAAAATTGAGAAGGCCACAAATTTTGCAAAATTCAACCAAATTAGGTTCAAGAAAAGTCTATTCTGGATAATTTGGAAATTATGAACACATTGAAGCAGGTTTTAAAATTTGTAGATGATTGTAAACAACAATTTTTTCCATTTTTAGCTAATATAGAGGCTCAATCCATGGAATCTGGACCAAGGATATGTAGCACGGGAGGGGTGAACTCCTTCATCAAAATATAGTGTTAATGGATCATTTGGTGGTTTGCTATACATTTTATTTTTGTTTTTCATTACTTTGTTTTTAATCCTAAAATTATCATTAATTTAACATAAAACTTGATATATTTACATGTTTAAATCTCATAAACACCTCAAGAAAGATATGGCCATGAAGCAAAATATCAACAATTTTTTTATAATTTTGAAGATGAAATTCGCACAACAAAACTAACATTTAGTTTTAGATCAAGGAGGTATCAGAGAAAAGTTTTAAAGGGCATTTTATTGATTTTCTTGAGTTTTGTGCAAGTATGGTTTTAATGGTTACAAATTTGTGATGCTTACAAGGTTAAAGTTGTACAAAGGAGAAGTGAAAATATTGGTTGCTAGTCCTAAGGTTAGGACCAGAAGAAGGAGAGACAAAAGAGTACCATCTCCATCCAAAGTTTCACTCACAGCTACACTTGAAGCATCTCAAGTTTTATCTCTAGCAAAGATTGAATAGGTACAAGTTGCACCAGAAATTGAGCTTGAATACATATCCATGATGTTAGGTGTAGGAGAGACTAAAGGTATTTCAGAAGAGGAAGCGTACAAGAAGGCTTTCTATGAACTAACCAGGGAAAATTTTAAGGATGGAAATTTATTTTAAAATTTAGAAACCTTGGCGAATATTTCTATATTCTACTATAAAAATTATAAAATGTTTGGCAATTTTTGTATAAAAATATTTAGGTCTATAATGATTTTATATTGCTATGTATAATTTTTTGGTGATTTTTAAGGTAAAATAATTTTATACTATAGAATTTAGGTGAATATTTTTTGGAAAAAAATGGAAATTGGCGAATATTTTTTTTTGAAAAACCATGGAAAATTAGCCCATCTGCGAATATTAGCCCCTAAAATTTTCCCTGGAACTAACTGAAAGGGTTGGGATCATATTTGAAGAGAAGGACAAAAATGATGAAGAGAGGTATTCAAAGGGAAGTGTAGGAAAGCCTCCTCCATCTCCACCATCTTCATCATCATCCTCATCATTACCATCAACATCATCTTCCACTTACACAGCCAAAACCATCGATACTCACTCTAAAACCACAAAAGGAAAAACTCCCTTACTCAAAATTGATGTCAAATTTTAGCTTCCAATGTATAATGGCGAGGTAAATGTAGAGAAGTTGGATAATTGGATTCGACAATTGGAGGTTTATTGCAAAATTCAGAGTCTTCAAGAAGATGACATAAAGATTCAATTGGCTTCCTTGAGGATTTTCAATTTATATTTTAATAATTATCTTTCATAATCCTTCTCACATTTAAATAAAATACATGTTATATATAAATTATTACCTCGAAATTTAAATGTAAAACACATGTTAAATATAAATTCTTTTCTCCAAATTTATAAGATGATTGGTTTAGCTGATAATGACTCCGAGGTTAGTCTCTTTACATTTCTATACTAAAAACAAGTTAAGTGAAAAACCAAAATACTTTTGTGTTTCTATTGTATTTACCTTCTTAATTACCTTGGGAGATTTCACATTCAATGAAACTTTTGTCAAGATATAGAATTTAATTTCTTTTTCCATCTATTTCATAAATTCTCATTTTTCTTTAACAAACCCCTTCACCTCATTACAATCATCCTCACTCTAGCTCCCTACAATGACATGCTTATTGTAACACAATTTACCTCCATGGTGACCTTGAGGGGATTGGGATCATTAAAAAATTGATATATTTTGGTATATTTGATATATTTTGTTTTTCACATTGTAATTTTGATTTATTCAACACATTGTGACACTAACTTTTTCCCATAACATGCCATACCTCGTGACAATAATTTATATTCATGAAATTATGACATTGATTTTTATTTATTATATAATGATGTTAATATCTGTAACAGTCCGTCCCACCCCCTTGTATTCTTCCAATTTTAATGGGAGGTATTACTTTCAACTAAACCGGCCTCCAAGGTGGCGTTGTGAAGATGTAGTTATAAATTTCCTTATTTCCCAAAGTTATAAAAATTAACCTTGGATACCACCAATACATCTATCTCGTCAAGATATTTCCATCAATGTAAATTTTAACTCAATTCAATGCTCAGATGAAAATTTATTCCGATTTGAAGTTTAGTCATTTAATACTTGCCACAAAGATAATGATATACCATGTGGCATCCATGTGAAAGCCCATCTCCATTTATTTCTTTCCACATCCATTAACCCATGATCCCCACCATGTCTAGATTTTACCTATTATTCTATGTTTACATTACATCTAGTTCTTAAAAAAACTTGTCTTTCCAAAGTTTTTTAGCCAACAAATGATCATGATGTACACCATCTTGGATATATGGCACTGTGCCCACTTATCTGATCCTCCTAAAGGTTATTCCAATGTAGTTTTACCCTCGATGGCTTTAACATAAATTTTGCATATGTATTAGGGTTCCTTTTGTGCTAAACCATATATGCCACCACCTTGGATATCTGGCTTGGACACTCATCTAGCTTAGTGTGACTTACGCAAATTGGGCCCCACCCTTGATATTTGATCATCCATTTCACAAATGTATTTGGCCCATCCAACCTCATGCAACTTACCCAAACTGGGCCCTAGCCTTCATAACAGACTCATCCCTTTCACAAATTTATTTGGCCCATCCATATTTGGTTTGATTCAACCACTTCACGATGTCGTTTCTTCCGGATATCCATATTTTAGGATACGTTTGTATCAATTGAATCTGATCTAGATACCAAGGATAATTCCTACCTTATTTAAGTCAAAATGATTTAAGTTTATTATGCAATTGTCTTGGCATTTCGTATACATCTCTTTAACAATAGAAATTCATGAATCCTTAAACAACAAGGACTCCTTGACATGTAGCACCCAATGTAGAAATAACTTCAAATTTTCAATTGGTAATGAATTTAGACTAAAACAATATACACAAATTTCTTCTACTTAATCTATGGAAATGAAAACATACAATAGAAACACACCCAATAATTTAATCACAATGAGTTACACACTATTTTTACTAGGGAACCCAACTGGGAAAAACCCCTCCTTTGTTTACATAAATAAAATTAGAATATGGATCTATTACAATGGCAACATTAGCCACTAAAGCTCAACTTCACTAAAATATTGATCTCCTCCCGCTTTACCTTCTCTGACCAACAGTTAGCCAAAATATGCCTAAGCCTTCCTCCTCTTTCCTTGCGCAAATCCTAGAGGAATTTCTCACTTGATCCAATGTAAAACTTGTACACTAAACTAGTATACAATTGATAATTACAGTGTGCCTTTTCCTCCAACTCAACTAGGAAATTTAAATTCCTCCAACTCATCTAAGAGATAAGTGAGTTAACAATAGTTATAACCAGTCAAATGAACTCGTACTAACGTTATTAATGAGTAGATATTATATAACTAAGTTTCACTAACTATAAATCCAATAGATAGTCTGATATTTGCAATAAAATCATGCACAACTCTACATCTTTTCCACAAACTCAAATTGAATGATTTAACTAAGTGACTTGGCCATGCCACTCCTGCTAACTGCAACTCAATTCATCTAGTTGATGTGGATCTCCATTTGACTAAGGAATAATTCAAATGAATCCTTTTATTGATACAATTTATCACTCCCTCTTAACAATAAAAGGGTTATGAACCACCCTTATCCTGCTCCTACGAAACTCAGAATTTCCTCTTGAAAAAATAATTTTTCAAAATTTCTCCATCTTACTCCTCTTTGGGAATGTATTGCAACATGATGATCCTTTACACATAATCTCTCAGGTGATGGTAACTAATTTCTATATGCTTGGACCTATCAGGAAACATTATATTTTCAGAGATTTTGAAACGACTCTGATTATGACAGTGAATCAATTTAGGACCCATCCCATAATTGAAGAGACCAACTCGGATATTCTTCATTCAAATAGCCTTGAATGACGTTTGACTGAAATAAATATACTTGGCCTTTGTTGAGTTGAGTGCAACTGATATTTTTTTTCTTGCTATACCAAGAAACGGTTGCTGACCCAACACTAAAGATAGCTCCTGACATGTTCTTCTTGTTTGATGTAATCGTTTCCCAATCTGCATCTGTGAAGCCTTGGAGTTTCACTCTATCAATCCTCCTATAACATAAATCAAAATATATTTCACCTCAGAGGTATTTGAGAACATGTTTTTCTACTTTTGAGTCAAGCTTGTTAGGCTCCACCATAAACTCATTGAACTGATTAACTCCAAAACAAATATCGGGCCTTGTATTCACCAAGTACATCAAGGACCCTACCAACTATCTATAGATAATGGAATATAGAGTAGTGTCCATGGGCTTGAAATCCTACATATGAAATCTCTGAAGGATTTCAGAGGTGTACTTCCCTTGATTGACAAATAACTCTATATTTCCCTTCCACACCTCCAAACCAGTATATTTCCACAAGGAAAAATGTCTCCTCATAACAAACTACCTATACCTATGAGAATCCTTTGGCCACAAATTTGGCCTTGTACTTCACAACATTTCCATCGGCTACATGTTGTACCTATACACCCACTAGGAGCCCGTAAAATATTTTCCCTTAAGTCTAGGCATAACCTCCCAAGCATAATTATTCATGATGGAGTCATACTCCTCCACCATGGAGTATACCCATGCCTGTTGGGAAGTTACCTCATCAAATGAAAAAATCTCATAATCAATTAGTTATTTCATGGATCCCATATATCTGGTATATTTTTTTTGTGATGCCCTCTATTTTCATAAGAAGCTAGGATCTCCAACATGCTCCTGAGAATCCTGCACCAATTTTTTACCTCCCTGGTTCTCTTCCTCCCTTATTTTGAAGGCTCTTTGTGAGTGGGTGCCTCCACTTGATCTTCTCTCTGCTCCTGCACATGTAGATTCTCAACAACATCTTGTGGATTTTGTCAGGGCTCCTCTTTTGCAACTAGAAGCTCCTCATGTTAGTTTTTGTAGCATCAGAACTGTTATAGTCTCAAGACTTTGTGGAGAGGCTAAAACACATGATTTCTCCATAACCTAGAAATCCTTTCTGGAAATTCCACCTAGAAGTGTCTCAATTAGATTATTAACTATTTTTACATATTTCCTAAGTCTAAACTTAGGAAAAGGGGTTAATTAATCAGAAGTAATTGAGAAAGTCATTAATCATCTATAAACTCAGATGGATTGATCCAGAAATGATCTTAGTCATCGATTAAGGTTTAATATTAGCCATTGGAGTCCCAAATGGATATTATAAGATGACACCAATGGGTATATGGAGAATGTACACAATTGATATCTATTTCCTTGGGCAGTTTGATTTTCGAGAGAGAAACAATAGTTCCTAGAAGAGTTCAAGCCAGAGAAGGGAAGCAGAGATAGAGAGGAGCAGATATAGTGAGTTTGGGGAAATATTTCTAGTCCTGGAGAGTCAAAAAGAGGAGGATGAGATTTTCTCCAGGATGTAGGGCATGGATTTCACATTTTCTTGAGCAGAGCAATTCGATCCAGCTAAAGAGGAAGATGTTTCAGTTCCAAAGGATGGAATAGTTTTCCAGGGGGTTGGAGAATCATTTTCCCACTCAAGATTGATTAGGATGACTAGATTGACAGTTGATTTAGGCAGATCATTTGAGGGACTACACTAGGTGACACAGGGCCTGTGCATAGTTGGTTGGACGACTAGATTTTTGGAGGCAATCAAGTGTCAGGATTCCTCGGAGAGAGGGTAATTTCCCTCAGAGAATATTTACCAGTATTTGTTTTAGATAGATTCACCTAATTTGATGATATTTATTGTACTCATAATTTCTCACTGTCGCTTAATAATAAAAACCCTCATTTGCTAAACTTGTTTTCCCAAGTTGGGGGTTTTCAGGGAAATTTTTCCAAAAATTATAGTGTCATTTTTTTATATGTGTGTGTTATCATTTCTCTATCTCCAATGCTTTTATTTTCTGTGGTATTTTTTTGAATATTGCAATGTGATTTTTTTTTTGCTTCTATATAAATAAACTACATAATTAATCTATAGTTAGAAGAAATAATTCTAGTTGTTGCAATAGAAATTTTAGTAGTGATATTTTCACATGGTATGAGGAGATTTTTTTATCGGAAGGGGAAGCTTACAAGAATAAGAAAAAAATCATTTTTTAGAGGGAGCGGCACAAAAAATTTATGGAGGATTCATAAAGCCTAATCTAGATAGCTCTAATTTCTAGGTAAATAAATTTTTCAGTGCAGGTTGGCACAAAAATTCAGCTTGCTAGATTCAATGATTCCATACACAGAGGGAGCAATAAATTAAAAAAAAAATCTAGGAAAATTCCTTGTTTCGTCATAGAAGGTTTTTGCAGCAGTTTGCAATACCATAAACAATGCTGGGTGGAAGATAAAGGAACACACAAAGAAAATTTTTCTTAGGGGGTTTTGAGTTCTAGAAATCCAATTTTCCTATTGTAGATTGGAAGAAGTTGTGAGAATTTTTTCTCACTCCAAAAGGGAGTATGTGTAGTAGAATGAGAAACCGAGCAGCAGGAAAAAGGAATATTTTCGAACAGAATAAGAGATAGCTATAGTTGGGCTTAGAGATCAAGATAGGTTGTAGGGAGCCTCCAACTTTGTCATATGGAAGGCTAGGATGTCCTTCCTACTGGATCAAAATGGCCTAAAATCCTATGTAGATAATTTGGTAGCAGTTCCTTAGGAAGCATATCAACTGAAGGAATACAAGAAATATATGGCGAAGTCAAAGCAGTTGATCCTAGATGGAGTGTGAGACCATATAGTCTTGCATGTATATGGTAAGGGTGATGCCTAAGAGATGTGGGACGCACTCGTCCAAGTGTATAATAATTATTTTAAGCAATGGAAGATGTTCCTACTATAGAAGCATTAGGATGAAAAATGGTGAAGGCATATATCCCTTCCTCACCAGGATTTAGGAGGTATGTGACTAGGTTACAATAGTTTGGGAGGCACCTTAACAATAGAGCTTGTATGGTTGGAACTGAACAATGTCTTAGAGTAGTGGTAAGTATTTTTCCAAAGTATCTTGAGCTGAGACCAATTTCCTATATTGGACAAATGTGTTCAGACCTACAATAGGAGGATTTGAGGCGATCTCTATTGAAGATCACAATCAATGGAAGAAGTAGCAAGGTCATGAAAGGTGAGAAGGAAGAGGAGATTTTTGCTTTAGCATCAAACGATCCTAGTCAAGGACCTATATAAGGTCAAGTGCTTCAGGTGTGGTGAGTTTGGCCACTACAATACCTAGTGTCTGCTCAAGAAGAAGGAAAATTGGGAGAAGTAGGACCAGGCGGAAACATCCACAAAGATAGACAAAGTTTCCTCCAGGATGAAGGAATATTTTTCCATGTTTGTAGCTATACCTCTACGAGAGAGGTGGGGCGATATGGAATTATAGTCGTAGAGATGCAAGGCTTGGGTAGGGTCCATTGAGGAGTCCTCCCCATCGATCATTACCTTGCTACAAGGGCCCACTATATTTAGTATCAGGATGGATTAGTCTCAGTGATACATTCAAATTCCAAAGTGACAGTTGCAGACTAGTTACAGTCAAGTGTTGAGGAGCACAAATCATTGTTGACAGTAGAGTAGGATTCTCAATAGCGTAGTTATCAATAATGAATATTCCTTAGTGGAAAATGCAGAGGCTAGTAGCAATCAAAGGCTCAATAGATAGATGTAGCACAAAGACACAATTGATTCAATATTTTGGATTCTTCTCAGTTGCAGTAATAAAAAAACAATTGAGAGGGAATTGTAGTGCAGATGTAAAGTTGAAAACAATATAACAGTGTAAACAACAACACATATGCAACATAAGAGTTGTGTAGTGGTTGGTGGCAAGTGGAAGCTAGTCATAGTGGTTGGAAATCTGTAGCGTGAAAAAGGGTGATACAAAGAAAGGGTGTTGTAGTAGTAGTGAAGCAATAGAACACCTTCCTCGCTAAGAGAGTGCTAGTTTTTGTAGCATTGGAGTTGTTATAGTCTCAAGACATTAGCGAGAGGATAAAACACATGATTTATCCATAACCCATAAATATTTTCTATAAATTCCACCTAGAAGTTTCTTAATTAGATTATTAGCCTATTTTTAAATATTTCCCAAGTCTACACTTAGGAAAAGGGTTTAATTAATAAAAAATAATTGAGAAAGGTGTGAATCATTTAGAAAATCACATGGATCGATCCAGAAAGATCTCATCCATAAATTAAGGTTTAATATTGGATGTTGGAGTCCGAATTGGAGGTTATAAGAGGAGATCGATGGGTAGATAGAGAACACACACACTTGAGTTTGATTTCCCTGGGAATTTTGATTTTCCAGAGATTAGTAGAAGTTTTCAAAATATTTCAAGCTAGATAAGGGAAGCAGAGACAAAGAGGGGAAGAGACAGTGAGTTCGGGGGAAGTTTTCTAGTCCCGAAGAGTCAAAATGAGGAGGCTGAAATATCTCCAGGAAGTAGTGCAGGGACTCTGCAGTTGCTTCAGAAGAGTAATTTGATCCAGATGAAGAGGAAGACATTTTCAGATCTAGAGGCTAGTGTTATCACTGGAAAATCATACAAGCAAAAGACATTAGGAAATGTCAAGGAGAAGGTAAAAATAAGGATTTACAAGGAAGGAAGACATTACAGGATCTAAAAAATTTAACATTTCCTAAGGTCAAGCAAAATTTTTTATCAAATAGTGCACATAAAGAATTGAACCTAAGCGATCCACACGAAATTTTCTTTGATATCAATGAATATCATCGCAGTTATCCCTTATATAGCTGCGCAGTCCTGGGCATGCAGAAATTCGCCATCCGGGACCACTTAGCACACTTGAAGAAGAACATTCCCACTCAATCCAGCAAAGTACAAATGCCTTGGAGCCACCTTGAGGCCTTATAGAAGCACACAAAGGAATCAACCTCCCACTCTTGTTTCAACATCCATCTTGTACCAAGAGAGGGAGAGAAAATTTGAAATTTTCTTATAAAAGACTGCCATGGGAAGAGGAAGATGAGAACAAATTATTTTGTTGGCCAAATTTCTTGAGAGAAAACCATAATTTTTTTGTCCAAGTAGAAAGGAGTGGAAGGATTCATTTGTTGGTCATCCAACACCTCAATCCAAGAGACTAATTTCACCAAGTGTCCATTATTCTACCATCCGTCGAGGAGAGAGAGGGGCTTGTAAGAAGCTTAAAGGGAAGAGACCCCCTTGCCTTGAATATTAGAGCTCCATGGCTCTAAGGATTCATTGCAAGTGATTTAACATCCTATTCTCTTATACCATCAACAAATAATAAAAGGCGAAGAGTTCTCCATTTGGATTATTAGTGTTTTTGACTCGATTGAGCTTGTTATTGTACATGAGTATTTTTTTTCTTGTTTCTTATTTATTGTATCATGCTATGTTCGTTACTTAGTTTACTACATGTTATTTTGTTCCACTAACAATATAAAAAACCAATTGACCTATTAATTGCTTGTAGGAAAGCAACCTCCCCTATTAAGCACAATGTTTCTCGTCCTCCCATGCACCAAATACACTACAACATGAATGGAGACTCCACTTATTTATTTCTTTTGGGCTAGTGGTTGTTGATTGCAGGTCCTCTCTCTTGCCTAGACTTGCTGCAAGATCACTCTTTCTTCCCCTTAGCACTTTTCATTCACCCTTAGTGAGAAATTTTTCTCAGAGAAGGTGGAGTTTTCAAACACTGTAAATCCACGCGCGTTCACCCTAAGAAGATGCATGAACCATGTGACTATGCGAAAATAAGCTATGCAGAAGACAGTGAGCACATTTTACACTGATTTTTCTCATTTTTAGCAATTGTAAGGTGATGGGTAACCAATAAGAAATTTTCCATCACTATGTTCTGGTGTTTCACGACTAGTTAGGACACTTTTTTCTGGAGCTTATGTTGGAGAGGTAAATCCCCTCTGTAGACAGAGGCGATCCCTACTAGCCCAGATCTATTCTAGCAACAATCAATTCACGCAGTGACTCAGGTTCCTAGTTACAAAATGACAAGAACAAAACGAATTTCCTACCTCAGGTCCTACGCAATGGTCATTGAAGAAAGGATGATGCTTTTCGTCCCTCACTTGGCAGATCATGATTCTTCCACTCGACATGTCAAAACACCTACACACATGCGAAGCATACAACATTACACAGCATAAAATCTAAATCTTGTAACCATACATCAGTCAGAGAGGATGTAATTCATTGCATCAAAGAAAAAGACACATGAATGAAACCATAATCAAAGTCGCTTATCATTAAAATAACAAAGGAAAGATACAACTCAAAGCTCTGATGCTTGATCTTCCTTCGATGGGGCTAACAGTGGAGCACGTCTCAACAAAGCTTGTCGGAAACGGCACAAAGCTCTCTCTCTTTAGCTTGGCTCTCAAAGGTTGTCTGGCTATAGTCTCCTTACTATAAGTTCAACTCTTTCTTCTAGCTTGCTAAGGGAAAAAGGAAATCTTATATAGATGGTGGAAGGGGAGTTGGGATCCCTACAATTATGGGATTGGCCCTATCCTTAAGGAAGCTTCCACGATAGGTGGAAAACTACCTCCCATATATGGAGATCCGGAGCCAAACCTCCCAAATCATTTTAGAGACTCGTTCAGGAGTTCATTGGAATCAAACTTTCGCCATTTATTTTTAAAAAACACTCCTTATTAAGCTTGGTGCAAGTAAGACACTGGGACAGAGCACCAGTTGGTGCACCTTCCATGGTGGATTTTCCCTATTGGCGTGAGGGCTGAACTGGCTAGTCATGCCAAGGCCAAAAGATCAATTTTTAGGGTTTTCCAAGGAAATATTTCTTCAGAGGAATGATTTTCCTTGTCAAGGGGGATGCCATGAAAGTGGTTTCAGGTTATGTCACTGCTCACAGGTCACAGGAAAGGCCCTCCAATGTGCGGAATGGGGAATTGCAGGGACGGTGAAAAATTGTTGTGTAACAGATGCCCCATAAAGCATGAGGCCTGAGAGACACAGAGGGGTGAAATTCTTTATGAGAATGTGCCCAACTGAAAACACTACCGTTGAAAAACCTGCCTAGACAAATACAACTGATATCTCAAATACATGATATGTGGTATGGGTGCAGCCATCCATAATAGAGTATACAATAATCAGGATCCAAGGTATGGACGCAGCCATCCAGTAAGGATCGACAAGCAGACTCAGGTATGGTCACAGCCATCCAATCAATGAGTCATGTAACTAATCATGATAATCCACAAAATCCGCAGCCTGGATTACATTAGACAAAACCCAGGGTCTTGCACTCCATCTCGACCGGAACTTAGTACAAGTCCTAGCATGTGAATAAGTGAGCTGAAATCGAACATGCAAGAACATCATCTGACTACCATCCAATTATGAAAGCCGTTAACGGACGTGAGAGAAACCACCAATAATTAAAATGGCCCTCAAGGTACTAGAGGTACAGATGTCGAACACTCGCAGAATCATTCGATCGAAGGACAATGATGGAAACCTTGCGTCGAATGCGAAGAACTTTCCATTGAGGCATGCAAGCTCCAAGGTACCTGAAGGGAGTCTCTAGATCAGCTTCCTGGATAATGAGCTGAAGTCGACAGAAAGTGACCTTGATCAAAGGTGGGCCATAGTGCTTCCCACATCATCGACACGAGATAGATGAACATAATGTTTGTGAATCAGGATCAAATGAGAATCAGAGGTAGGTTGAGAACTGGAGAGGCCAACTTCTCTTGAACATATCAGCATCACGGCACCGGATTTGGTAGCATTTGACATCAAAGGATCTGAGGTCATGATGACGAGGCAAAGAGTAGATGAGCAGTCAAAAGGGATTACCCAAACCCATGGAGGAAAACAGGAAATGAGATGAGATGTCCCCAGCCCGACACGAATGCAGACAAGTGCCATATTCAAGAGCGACATACTACCAACACGACGATGATACATGTTCCATTTTTACCCACCATTTTTGGTGAGTACCCCAATTATTTTTGGAAAGAAGCTTCAAGGGGATAGCATATGCTTGTGATATAAGTTTGTCCTTCGGACAAATCCAACCTAGTACATTTAACGAGCCCTAGGAAGGAGGAACTCGAGTAATGTCATTATGATGGAGTCCGATGTCATCAGGTTTTAACGAGTCTGATAAAGGAAGAACTCTACGTCTTTTCATGTTTAGAGAGTTTGAAAAGACAACGAAAAATTAAACTCCAACAGTCCCTTTTCGTAGATAGTTCCTTAGATCTGAAAAGGTAGAAAACTGTGTCTGAGAAAACCTCCTAGTCGCGATAGGCTAGGGTATTCCTCTTTCGTAAATAATCTATTCCAGCCCGAAAAAGGGGTAAATGTATACTGGGTAGATATCGCTTTGCAGCCAATTTAACAAGATCAAAACGACAAGTGACTCAACGATCTTTTCAGTTTTAAAGAATCAGAAAAGAGCTGAAAGTTGACTCCTCCTAGAGGAACGAGTGGTATAAAGGGTAGAAACTGGTTCCGGTAATGGTGGAACTACTCAGAACAATTAAGGGTTAAGAGGTTGGCTAACAAGGCCACTCATTGCAGCGGTTCCTCGGGAACGGGTAAAACAACCAAGTGAAGGCATATGATCGGCCAAGAAGATAGCGACGATGGAGTGAGAAAACCAAGGCTCATCTGGAAAAGTAGGCTGATAAAACGGCAATCACGAGAGGTAAAATGGGAATGGTTTCATTTTTACAAAAGCTTGAAATCAAGAAACTCTGCATGAAGTTGGTTTCATTTTTACACAAGCTTGAAACAAAGATGAACTATGCTTGAAACCAGTTTCATTTCTACACAAGCTTGAAACGGAAACAAACTATGCTTGAAAAAGTAAGCATGCCCCCAGCATGGTGACTCAATTCGAGGTATATGCCCCCCAAGCTTCAATCCATATGAAAATCAGATGGAGTAAAGGTTCAAGTTACGAGATCAAGAGAAAGACTTGATTGGGATTTTACAAGATCTCATCAAAGACTTGAATTGAACAGGAAAGTGTTTCATTGTTTTAACGAGGTTGACACACTAAAAGAACTATCCTTAGATGATCTTGTTTCATTTTTTAACGAGGTTGATACAGAAGACAAACTATCCTCGGAGCAGCTTGTTTCATTGTTTTAGGATCTTGACACAAGAAGAAGAACTATGCTCCGATGACAACTTATAATGATGAATAAGAAGTCATGGCTTCCAAGAGTTCCACACCGGACAGGAGAACAACATCTCGAAAATCATGACCCAACACCCCTAGCACACTATGTACAACGGCATCATCACTGGGTACAGGCATGGGGTAGGTATCCACATAGTTGACCTGCGGTGGGGCAGATACAATGGGGGGATAAAAACCAAGAATGGATGATGGCGGGCCAGTGGCCACATCAGGACTAAAGAACAAAAGTTGATCAATGGTCACGATCTGTCCTTCATGTGGAAAATAGACCACATGAAAAAGGGAGGAGACAAGCACTCCCATGGCATAGGCGTAATTGCACCCCAAGAGCAGATTTAAATCCAAGGGGCCTAGAATAACCATCACATCCATATGGATGTTTTTACCTCCCAAATTAACAGGTAACTTTGAAAGGATCCCTAATGGTTGACTAGTTATTTTGTTAAATGCCAACATATTCTGTGTAACAGGCACAAGCGGCGGCGAACCGAAGGCTTGCCAAGTAGTTGAGGATAAAATACTAACAAACATGCCTTATTCTATAATGGTGCTGGGTACGACCAAGCCAAAGGCCTGTACCATTATCTTGAATGGCACATAAGACGGAAGGCGGTATCCCGCAAATCGATTCCAATCAAAAGAAGCGACCAAACTACTTGGAGGGGCTACCATCGAACCGAAATGGTTTTCCCCTAGTGTTACTGGAGAAGAAGGAGCATCCTCCACGACTTCCATCATGGAGTCGAGAAGGGTATCCTCCGAGACCTCCATCACGGGAGGCAGAGGAGCCACTTCTTGAGGTGAAGGGACAGGAGAATCTTTCTCCAAGTTTGAAGAATCTGAAGAAACAAGAAGAACATGAGAGGTGTGAGATTCACTCTCAACGGAAAAGAACTGTTGTACCATAGATGGGGCCAGCTCAACCGATCCCATGACCAATGGTTGGTCGGGAACAGATTCCTGAAATTGAATTTCTGAGGGAGTGGGATTGACCAAGGATGACTCCTGACCAACCGTAGGATCAACTGGTGAAGGACTCAAAGAAAGCCGTTTATAACCAGTCGGGAGGCATGGTGTAGAAACAGTAGAGTTGTCCAAAACTATTTTGGCTTCATCCATATATGGACAAAGGTGAATGGCATGGTGCCCTTCACACAACTTACAGGGATTGGTGATCTTACCCTGCTTCTTAGGAGCTTTACCAGCACCAGCTGAAGACGTACCCCCAACCTGAATCCCAGAAGCCAAAGGCAATGGCGGATGACCGTTGGAACATACTTCAAGCACCTCGGGAATGCCAGGGTAGTCTTGAAGAAGATGGTCTCCTGTGCAGAACATGCAAGGGAACCTGACTTTCCCTGGAGGGTTGGGAGTTTCATCAAGAGGAGATGTTTTAGAAGTAGTAGCTGCACTCTTAGCCTCTCTCTTATCTGACTTCTTCTTCTTTGTCTTCTTCTTCTTCTTCTTATCCACCTGGTTACTCGAATCTATACTTTCACCAAGCGAAGTAGAAGAGGAGGACGCAAAAATAGGCGAAGAAGGGGAGAGGTCCACCTTTGAATCAACATGATGTTGCTCAGGCAGAGGAACTGATTGAACAATAGATGATACATTGGGGACCACAGAGGTTGAAAACAACCAAATAAGAAATCCAACAATTAACCTAGGAAGGGACAACGTTTCCATATAAGGAGCACCAACATTCCCAAAAGGAGGAAAATGACCCAGATTCCCATCGGAGGGGATTCCTTGGTTGGTGAACTCCATAAAAGTTTCCATCATAAAAAACTTATAAAAACACCCTAAGGAAACTAACTTTAACCAGGAATATTTCGTGGCCAGTTAATTTTAAAACATTGAAACAAAACTCTACTGTTTCATATTTTAAGAGTCGAGAAACAAGCAAAAGGTGACTCTATAACTTTAAATTTGGAAACAAGCGTGAAATGACAAGTGCTTGATGATCTTTTCAAATTTAATGAGTTAGAAAAGATCGAAATGACTGCTCTAGTAATCTAGGCAGATGGGTGTAACAGATATCCGTGAACTGCCATATACACCTTGGCTAAAAAATGAAAGATAAATCAACCAAGGACTTGACGTACATGCAGGTAATCTCCTTGAATGCTATTTCTGGTGTATCACGGGTATAAGGCGATAGACTCGGCTTCCTACGGATAAAGGATAGCAACCTAGTGGGGTATCCCTTTATATACGCGACGGTACGGGGAGCATAAGTCCGTACTAGCGCTGTCTAAAGCCAAAAGGAAAATGCCAGCTACTAGGTTTAATGACGCTGAAACATGTCACTAGCCTAGACCTCTAGATATTTCGTTAATGTTTCAATGTTGCCTTAAGGTAAATTGAATAAATTTTAGAGTTGATCTTCAAATTATGTTTCATTTTCATGCCCTATCGAATGTTATATCTCAAAATCCTCTAAATGCACACTACATGCCACAATATATCACTTTGTTCGATGAAGAGCTAACTACGAGAAGGTTGATAGCTTTTCAAACAATAACAAAATGATCAGAAAACATCCACTACTATCTCTAATGCACGCTAATGAAACTAAAAACTTTTCTTTTAGAGTTATATAACACTAATGATATGGAAAAGCTTTCAATTTTTCACTAACTAATCAAGAAGCAAAGAGATTTTTTTTTCTATTTTTCAATGTTTTTTTAGAGAAAAATGCACCAAACGAAATGAAAACTAATGAGAAAACCAATTCGAGAAACGATAGTGAAAGAGTCGAAACAAGAAAGTTCACTCAATGCAAAACACACAATCAAAACTCAAACTGATGGAGAAATTCCTCAAATCAAAGAAGAATCTCAAAAGGCTTATACAAACCGTGTAATCTAGGCTCGAAATGAGACAAAGTGAAACTTGAATGAAAAAGAGAGAAATCACTCAAATAATGCAATGATACAATGGAATCCAACAAAACGAATGCAAAGAAGTGAAAACAAAGTTTACTAAATAAGCGAAAACCAAAAACTCCCATGGGACGCTCAGCACACTATAGCACCTAGAAACCCTAGCGCTAGAATGCAAAACTGATGGTAGGGGGTGAAAAACCAGAGGATAGAGGTAAAATACAGTTGACAAAGACTTCAAGGCACTCAGATAGTTGGAAAAATAACACCAGAACCAAAAATTGGACTTAGAGAGCTCAAAAACAGGTAAACCCTAACACAAAACAGGGTTGGCGCGACTGTTTGGCTGTATCTTCCGCCAAAACAGGGTTGGCATGGGGGCCTAACTAGCAATAAGTTCCAGTTGGAGCGACTGTCAGGCTGTAAACCGCTCCAATCGATTTTACTAAGGAAAGGAATGAAAAAGAGAAAACAAAGAGTATATCAGGCCTTGTGGGGGCTAAACAGGGGTTTTACATCGAAAGGAGGCAAACCAGAGGAGAAAATCAATCAATAAAAATCCAAAAGCAACCAACAGAGGCAAGACTAACTCCAATTAATTCCCCAGCAGAGTCGCCAATTTTTTGGAGAGGTAAATCCCCTCTGTAAACAGAGGCGATCCCTACTAGCCTAGATCGGGTCTAGCAACAATCAAGTCATGCAGTGACACAGGTTACTAGTTACAAAATGACAAGAACATAACGAATTGCCTACCTCAGGTCCTACGCAATGGTCATTGAAGAAAGGATGATGCTTTCCATCCCTATCTTGGTAGATCACAATTCTTCTGCTTGACACGTCTGAACACCTTAACACATGTGAAGCATACAATAATACACAGCGTAAAATCTAAATCTTGTAACCATACATCAGTCAGAGAGGATTTAATTCATTGCATCAAAGAAAAAGACACATGAATGAAACCATAATCAAATTCAATTATCATTAAAATAACAAAGGAAATATACAACCCAAATCTCTGACGCTTGATCTTCCTTCGGCGGGGCTGACAGCGGAGCACGTCTCAATGAAGCTTGTCGGAAACGGGACAAAGCTCTCTCTCTTCAGCTTGGCTCTCAAAGGTTGACTGGCTATAGTCTCCTTGCTATAAGTTCAGTTCTTTCTTCTAGCTTGCTAAGGGAAAAAGGCAAGCTTATATATATGGTGGAAGGGGAGTTGGGATCCCTAAAATTATGGGATTGGCCCTATCCTTGAGGAAGCTACCATGATAGGTGGAAAACCACCTCCCATACATGGAGATCCGAAGCCAAACCTCCCAACTCATTTTAGAGACTCGTTTAGGAGTTTGTTGGAATCAAAATTCCGCCATTTATTTTTTAAAAACACTCCTTATTAAGCTTGGCGCGAGTAAGACACTGGGACAAAGTGCCAGTTGGCGCGCCCTCTATGGTGGATTTTCCCCATTGGCATGAGGGCTGAACTGGCTAGTCGCACCAAGGCCAAAAGATCCATTTTTAGGGTTTTCCAAGGAAAACTTTCTTCAGAGGAATGATTGTCCTTGTCAAGGGGGATGCCATGAAAGTGGTTTCAGGTTATGTCACTTCTCACAGGTCACAGGAAAGGCCCTCCAATGTGCGGGATGGGGAATTGCAAGGATGGTGACAAATTGTTGTGTAACAGGTTATCTTATAAAATACTTTGTTTTAATTTTAGTTTTTTATCATCGCAAATCACACATAGTTTTAGTAGGGGTAAGTAAGTGGCCTTCAATCCACAAATTCTATATCAAAAAAATATTTTCTAGTAAAATATACCAAACACATAGGATAATTAGTGAAAATTAAGTGGCCCATACATCCACACATCTTTAGCTAGTTTTTGTTTTTTCAAAATTTTTCCATTAGTTTAGTTCAATTTTTTGCATTAGGATTCGGGACCAGGACCAAAATATCAAAAAGAAGGCAAGTAATATATGCCACCCTTGCACCTCTCAGTGAGCCTGGGTATGCATATGAAAGCTTTCTTAAGATAATTTTCCATCTCCCTATAGTGAAAAACTTAGTCTAACTAGGCAAATTGTAAGCAGCCCATCATCCACACACTGTTTATTTTTTCCAAGGAACAATTAGACATAGTGTAATTAGAGAAATATTGTAAAGCATCACCGTAGATCCATATCTTATAACATTTTTTATTTGACAGTACAAAGCACACACGAAGCATCGGTAAGCACCAGACGAAAAGGAACCCAGTTTGTTGGGACATTTTTCCTCTTCTATGGTTGCTTCAATAAGGCACACCTTAGGAAAATTAAGACTCTCTAAAACTAACCACTAATTGAACTCATTAAATTCTCCCCACAGGGTCCAAAAATGTATTTATATTTTGGGTTAGGACCATCAGGGGTAGGCATCCAATAAGCTGCCATGGTCATTCTAAATTTTGAAACATATATGTTGACTTTTTAGGGAGCTTAAAATCCATTTATCCACCCATGGAATAGAATACTCGAGCGTTACAAAGACTTGTTTCAGAGGGGGTTAATCTTAGGCCTAGTGTGTGCGGTAATATTTGGGGCTACTTGACGCATCGAGTGCCTAGTACTGGTAGTTGAATATGAAGAAGCTCAAGACTCGAACGCTCATGTGGGACAACGGTACTTTAGTGGCCAAATATAGGGCATCCTTCCCTATAGGTGATAGTGCAGGCAACACTAGATCCTCCTACCTCTACCTTGGTCGATTCTTCTCCTGTTGGAAGGTGTCGCCAGTTCTTTCAGGACGTTAGACTCACTACCCATTAGAAGGCATCTTCATAAGGCCCAATTACATTGAGGTGTGAGGATGATTAGGTATTTTTAGGCTTTTTAGTATCATATGCGAAAACCATATTTTTTTCTTGCTTGATCACATAGCATTAATCTAAAGTAAAGACTTACCTTTTTTTTTTGCTTTGTTTTATGTATGCGATCATATTTTCTTTCGTAATAATCTCGCTCCTCTCAGAAAACTGCAAATATTTCCAAAATTAACCGAGTTGACACCATAACGAACCCAACAAGACCTCTTCGATCTAGATTTTTTATGGACCTCACCCCATTACAGGGAGGAGTACCAAGTCCTTCACCATTTAGTCATCAAAGAAAACAAACTGCCACCATTATTGGATCATCCTTTATCAGGGCATCTTTAGTTGGAAACCTTGAAGGGTCACCCAACACCACACCCATGGAAACCCCAACAGGTTCACACCACACAACTCCTCCCACAAACCCCAGAGGGTAGAGGAGTGCTACCCCTTTGAGGAGTCGACATAACACACAACATGGTACATTACAGGGTAATATTCCCCAAACCCCCCCTACATCATCACACTCAGATTCCTCTATTTCCATAGTACATAATGACAGTGAATACTCAGTTTCCTTTTTTAATATCATTAAACCTCCAAAATCTATCAAAGCTAACTAACAACCCCATTTCACACAGCCCCAATTGGCCCCCCATGCTCACAAAACTCCCCTCGAACATTCCAAAATTCGAAGGGAAGAAAGCGGAAGACCCTCGAAATCATATTATGACTTTCCACCTATTGTGTTCGTCCAATAGTATTATTTATGATACTATTCAACTGAGTCTGTTTCAACACACCCTACCCAGACCTACCGTGAAATGGTATGTGGAGCATCCTTCTACTTTGCATGGAACCTTTAATGTCCTCACTACTGGGTTCCTCAAACATTTTCAACTACCCATACAACATGATTTGGGGATGGAGTTACTGACTCATTTTAAGGAAACATCAATCATCTATATCTCAGACCATCTCCACAAATGGCACTGACATCACATTTTTTGCAAAGCCAAACTCGATGACAGAGTTTTATTGGAATTGTTTTTTAAAACTCTCACAAAAAAAATCTCAAAATATGTTATGACCCAAGGACCTACCTCCAAGGAGGATGCCATTTTCAAAGCCCAGAAACTCAAACTTATATATACCTATTCAGGATACATTTATAATGTCCTGCCTAACTACAAAATTACAGAGAATTTCCAGGCGTGTCAAATATTGCAGATGGCCTGAACAGGTCACTGACCCAAGGTCACCTAGGCAGTAGTATCCAGTACCCAGGTTACTCATATGATTCTAACCAGAACATCACACAACCTGGTTACCACCAAAGTCACTCTACACCTCTCCAGAGTATGAAAAATAGGGTGTCATAATACCACCATCAGTACGGAGGATTGTACCCTCCCTAGCACGGGACCCAGTACTAAGTTAGGAATGTTGATGGAAGAGATCCCCCCCAGCAACCATACACCAACCAGGGACAGGAAAACCAATACTCCCCTTCCCCCGCACAAAACCCACCACCGCAAAACAAAGCATCGGTGAACTTCGTGCAACCTTCTCAGGCTCAGCTACACTAGTTTTACAACCAAGAGAATTGTACTAATCCTCCTAACACTGCAAGAAAAAAGCTTAAGAATAAACAAAAGGGAGACTCTGAATAGCGGGGCAGTAAGTAGCAATGCCCCCTCATGATCTCAGGCTGGGGGAAACCCCAACCGAAATCAAACTAGGAACAAAACAACAACTCTAAAGGGAAAAAAAAGAGGTCCAATATGAGGAAAAACCATTCTTGTGCTATATGTGGTGAGTA